>JANFOE010000174.1:207500-335500 GCA_025667525.1 Glebionis coronaria
TAACTAATTAAATTTCAAGAATTAATAAAACATTTTTTTATTTTTATTTTTATTTATAAAGTTTATAAAATAAAGTTTGTAAAACTTTTGATTAAATTTATAAAAGAGAAACTATGTATTTAAATGAAACAAAAACTGACAGCCTAGTTAAGTAAGTATTTTAATATAAAAAGCTGTAATTAAACTCAAAAGACAAGCTAGAACAGATGGTAGTGCGTTTGGCATTCACCCTTGAGGTCAAGGGTTCGAGTCTCATTGGAGACATTTTATTGATGATTATTTTTTTAACAGTGAAATAGCATGACAAAGTCACAGGAGTAGCTTATGTGTAACATTATTTTTGGACATGAAAATTGTAACAGACTAATACATCAGTTGCCAAACCAAGCGTTTGGAAAACTGAAGAATTTGTAACATAACAGCTAAAAAACGTACCCATAAATCAGTTAATAACGAATCATCCAGTCACACATTATGCACATTCAGCAAAAATAGTCTCAAAACAATTACATCAGACTAAATATCTATTCAGATAGATAAAAATTAACTTAGTTTAAAACAGTTAACTGATAACAGTAGAACAAAAGAGAGGATAACAGTAAAATTACCATACTAAGCAATCAAAACTTAGATCAATCACAGATCCAACAAACTATGAGCAAATTAAAAACACACACTAACAATGGCAGAAACCCTAATCTTTTTTTCTAGCTGCCAAAATTTCTAACTATCCTTTCTTATTCGTTTTTAATCTTTGTTTCATCTACCTAATCATTATTATATTCGTTTTTATCAACAGAATCTTAGATTGTGTTGTTTAAAACGTTTTTTATTCTGATTAGTAAGTGATTCTTAGGGTTATTCACGTTTTTTAAGGGCTGCTTAGGGTTTTGTTTCTTTTTAGATATAGGGTTTCTTTCTTTGATCTAAACGGTGGTATTTGTGGCTTCTCAGTTAATGGGAGTCGTTTAAGGGGTGTTTGTTAGGGTGATTGCTCGTGATCTGATTTGTGTCGCTATTGGGTGGTGTGTGTTGGTGTGAATAATGGAGGGTCTGAATAGGGTAGATTTAGATGCTCTTGCTAAGCGTATGCAACGATCAAGGGAGGCCAATCCAGAAACGTTTGGAGTTAGGGCTCCTACGCAACTCAGCAGCTTTAATACAATGGAGACTGGTGTTGGGACGACGGATTTCGCTGGGCTAGGATCTGATTCGCAGCATGATAATTTTGCTCATGATCACATGGGAGGTAGGGCTCCTTCAATTGATGCTGATGTACAACCATGTGTTACTAACAGCCCTGCTGTGGCGGCTTTTCATGATGAAGGTATGGCTGAGCAGGGAGTTAACAGTCCTATGAGCGATACGTGTCTACTTTCAAGTCAAGTAGGGGCTGATATTAGGAGTGGTATTCCTTCACCTATTGTTGATGGCACTATGGCGGGTAAGGCAATTAGTCAGAAGTTTGCTAATCTTTTTCATAAGCCAAAACCATTAAATCCAAAAAAAGTTATTAAGGTTTCTCATGTTCCTGAATTTGAGACAGTTGCGGGTGCGGATGTGGCAATACCTAAAATTACAGTAGACGTGGTGAAAGCTCATTTCACGAATACGTTATATGGATATTTTCTGGGTAAGCGAATAACTTTTACTTTAGTGGAGAGGTATGTGATGAACACATGGTCTAAATATGGTATAGAGCGAGTTATTGTTCGAAATGGTTTTTATTTGTTTAAGTTCAAGACTAAGGAGGGGATGGAGCAGGTAATTGAAAGTGGTCCATGGTTGATCATGTTAGTTCCTATTATCCTTAATATCTGGAAGCCTAACACAAAGCTTGTTAAGAAGGAGCTTACTTCTGTTCTAGTTTGGATCAAAATCTATAACATTCCTATTGCTGCTTATTCGGAGGTGGGTCTTAGTATCATTACCTCTAAATTGGGTAAACCTATAATGCTGGACAGTTATACTAGTGACATGTGCATTAATCCTTGGGGACGATGTACATATGCGCGGGCACTTGTTGAGGTTACTTCAGATCGAGCTCTTGTGGATTCGTTAGTTATTGCTATTCCACTTGAGGATGGTATTGGGAATTCTATGGAGAGAGTTGTGGTGGAGTATGAATGGCAGCCTCCACATTGTTTGGAGTGCAAAATTTTTGGTTATTCGTGTGCTCAGTGTCCAAAACGTCCGGTTACTAAAACTACTGAAGCACGTACTGCTCAATCAATTCCTAATGATGAATTTACTGAGGTGAGAAATAGGAAGAATAAAGGAAAACAAGTTGATCAGCAATGGAAACCTAAACCGGTTTCAGGGTTGTGCCCTACTAAACCAAAAGTTTCTTATTATAAGCCGCCGGCGAAAACAGGTATGGAGAAAAAAAAGCTAAGAAATCTGATGTGCCTAATGTTACATCTACCTCTACATCAAACATTTTTTAATGTTTTGAACTCAATTGGGGAAGAGGATTATCTGGCTCCAGAACATGGAAAGAAGAAGACTAATGGATCAGGTTTAGTTATTAACGAATCTGATGATGATGATATGATTGATCCTAATGATAGCTACGGGGATAAATATGATTTTAGTCTTACTAATAAGAATAGAAAGTAGTTAGTTTGGTTGATCGGAAGATAGGCATGTCTATCTTATGTAGGTGGTTGGTTTTAGCTAGTTTGTAGCTTGGTTTTTGCCCACATAACGGGCTGTGATAAGGGATTCACCCTTATCCTTTTGTACTTCAATGTTTTTTGGCATAATATATCTTTTACCGGGGACAGTCCTCTTTACCCAAAAAAACTATGAGCAAATTTTCCAGTAAACAATTCTAACCAAATTCATCAATCATACAGTTCAATCACTCTAAAGCAAAATGTAAGATAAAAACCAATTCAGCAAAGCGTATAACCAAATCACTTTATCCTCATTTAAATGATGCAACTTACAAAAATCAAATCCTAACAGCAACAAACTAAACACTACATAAGGTAATAAAAACTCAGATAAAACAGTTTATCAATTCAAGTAAATCCGACAGGAAAAATATATAACTAAAACATACAGTGAATAACATTCTAAACATCCTCAAATCATAACTAAAATCAGTTTAAGACAATATAAATTTAACACTAGAAAAACAGTTAAGTAAAAGAACCAAATTTCATGAACAATAACCTAAGTAGATTAATTTTTTTAAGCTAATAATAAAAAATAATTCTAACCATTTTTTTGAAGAGACCTTTGATGCAGAAGAAATGCGCTGAGATTTCTTTTCATAACAAAAACACACCATCTAAAAACCATCTCGAACCAATCTCCATTCGAACCAAAAACCATCAACGAACCGAACCATCATATCACTCATTGGATTTCGAACCACACTTATCAAACAAATCGAACAACTTTTCTATGAATCAAACCATTTTGGTTTGACTTTATTCCAAATTTAACTTTTAATACTTAATCCAAGCTATTATTTCAGCTTAAATAAAGTACTGTTTTCATATTATAATGTCAGAATAGAGTAAGATAATAGTATAAAAACTTTAGTAGTAAGAAATAATTGAAATAACAAGGAGATTCTCGAATTAACTTTTATTAAACCAGTAAAATCATTACAATAATTCGAAATATGAAATACAAGAAATCCTACAACTATTTTAACATAATAACGTTAAAGGAAAATTGGAATATCCAAATTACAGAAATACGAAGGTTTTTATAGCCAAACCCCCAAGGCTCTTGGTGGAGTTTGTTGAGAAGATCCTTTCATCACAGCCCTTCATTCTTCTCTTTCTTCTTTATCCTTGATCCTATGGTAGATAAGACACAAGCTAGCACACAGATTGCCAGCTTGGCAACCGAGTGTGCTAGTTGTGCTAGTTTGGTGTTGAGGTGTCCACAAATGATTGGAGGATGAAGGTGAGTGAGCTGTCTCGCCCAATCAGATTCAAGGAAAAGGGCCACGTCACTTGCTTCTTTCCATCTTTATAATCCGAACTAATGGGGATTTAATTAAAGGAGCGTGTAGGTTCACGCGCCTCTAACTAGAAAAAGCCCCAATATTGATTTGTGAAATTAGGGTTAGATGAATAGTGGGTTGGGGTAAATAGTACTCTGGTTATTTTGGGGTAAGGGCGAAAGAGATGAGAGTGAACTTTGGGGATATCGAAGTTGTGTGTGTGGTGGATGTGTGAGTAAATAAATGTGTGTGTTGACCAAAAGTAATACACAAAAATCGTTTATAACTTGTTACTCATTATAAAATAACCCTAATGGGTTTTGTAAAGCCCAAGTTTACTCCTTTTGTTTCTTTATTCAGTAAAAACAATGGGCTTGTGGCCTATTAATCCAATTTGTCCCCAATAAGTTATATGGGCTTGTAGTTTTAGGCTTGGTTAAAAATGGATAACTTGTTTCCTCAATTGGGATTTTGGGCCCATTAACCAAATGTGGGTCCCACAAGACCAAGTATCTCCATTAAGATTAAATCCACTAAAAACGTTCTTGTTTTTGGCTTTGTTGATCTTTTCTTCAAACTCGTGTTGATTTTCCCGGTTTTCGCGAACTTCGGTACCTACACACATTAAACAACAAACAAGCAAATACAAGGCAATATTTATACATTTAATGCATTTATTCATTGTTTATTGATATAATTGATATGAGTAATTTAGCTCATATCAAACTCCCTCTTGCTAAACAATTGCCGTGTCCTCGCGCAATGATAAAATAAAACACTAACTACACTATTATTCAACTTTTTGACACTTTATTTTGCAAAGACAAAATGTAAAGGTTTCATTATTTGAAAAATAACTTTTAGGATCATAAAACTCAAATAGATTCATCGTCCTCGACTTTTCACTTTTCCATGCCAGGTTTAAAAACAAGATCATTGTCAATCATAAGCCCCAAAATTTAAACAACTCATACAAGTAATTTGTGTTAAACTCAATCTCCTTTTATTCCTAATTGTATCTCTAGATTTTAAATGGCATTCACCCAAAGGCTCATTTGACTTATTTGATATTTATTAATCCAAAAATGAAGGCAAAAATGGTGTAAACTCAACACTCAAAACCTAACCTCGACTTCAAAAACTGTTGTCACTAAAGAAAGACCACATCAAGGATAACTTAACATGATTTGAGGGATAAATCCCCGGACTTAAAAGCAACAATAAATCCTCCAAAGTCAATTATGACTTTATTAATGGAGTTAGCAAAAATTACATCATATCACCTTGTGGCTCTTTAAGATGCAATTGTGCTCCTTATTTAAAATCCACACCCGAAGGCTCCTTGGACAAAAATAAGGGAATTGACATTCACCATCCCACCTTATGGCTCATGATGATGAAGCAATTTTTATTAAACACGTCCCCATGCCATACACCCTAAGGCTCAAATGACAAGGTTAGTGCTACATGACTCCCACCCTAAGTGTAACACCCCCAATTTCGGGTCATAGCAGCGGAAGAGTCATTAGGTGTTACTATCATGGTTCAACCTCAACATCATAGAAAACGCCTCAAAATGAGTCGTTTTAATAAAACATACATCCATTCATTTGTTTAAAGATAAAATATTTTACACACGGTCCCAAATAGTTTTAAGTTTACACAACCAACCAAACAATAAAAGTTTCTTAGAATGGACATAGTTTAGTAAAGCGGGCCAAAACATTTTAATTTAGCAAGCTGCGTGAAACCACCTTCCCTGAGTGCCTTCTTCATGGACCTGAGATAAAACATGCTATAAAGTCAACAAAAATGTTGAGTGAATCTATAGAGTTTAAATTAAATGAACGAACACAAGTATTCTGAATAAACCTCCCGTTGTTGACAATCATGTGGATCAGACATAATTATCGTTGTTATTTCATAAGTCTCGTGAAATTGAACGTTAACATATATTATTTCAGCCCAACACACCTAGCCAAGTGCGTATATTTCTCTTATACAATTACATCCGATGTTTCATTACTGGTGCATCACAACACCACGCGATAGCTAGTCGCGACCGGACTGGGCGTCACCCCGATAGATCTATCCATAGTATTAGCGTTCCTTTCGATTAACAATTCACGATTCATGGGTCTTTTAAGGCTAAACAAACTTGTATAACAACTTTCATCTAAGCATACAATCGGGTCCTTTGTGTTCAATTTTAAAGAAAGAGGGTTTACCACAACTTCTCGTTGTACCCTTCATTTGTTACTAAATGTTTTTCCAATAATAAGGGTTTCCACAACTTCTCGTTGTACACCTTTTATTTTAATAAAACAAGCATGTTATCCCCCTCGCGGGTTTTATAAAACAAGTAAACATGTTAAAGCGAGGCTATAGACTCACCTTGATACGATAGTAGTGACGTGACGATCGCCGACGATTTGTGATGCCCGTTAAACACGAAGACCGCAACCTACCAATTAAGGCGCGTTCGTTAATAAACGACTCAAGTATATTTATAATACTTAAATAATACAAAAGTCAATTTCAAATGACCATGAAAATCCCGAAAAACAACAACAATGTAAGTGTACTTCTATACCCCTTTATTCAACACTTATTCTTTTAGACACTTACACCCTCGACATTGACCCGTCATAAGACGCCAAGTCAACGCAAGTCAAACCATCATTTTTACTTCCCTCGGACCAGTAACTAAGTCATTTATATAATGACTTAATACTCGAGTAAGTCACTATGTCCAATAGTGAATACTCAACTCACGCCATACAAGTATTGAACTACGTGTCCAAAATACCACTCAGCATATACACTCCATATGTACACACCAATCTAACCTATCTAGACATGTCCGATTTCGACGAAACTTGGTGACAAACTCACACATAATATGAATAAGACTCAGTTTAAATTTCATTCAAAAATATTACTTCTAAGACCTTCTGCCCGACACACCTTCGTGTTGCAAAAACCGGACAGTTTTACGCCTTTGACTTGTAAAACCATTTTGACTTATCTAAACAATTCCGTTTGCAAAACCGACACTCGGGTTTGAAAATAGACTCATAACCTGAGGTTTATCAACTTACAACAGCCCTTGAACATTTTTAAAACTCATTTTATAGTCCCCGAGATTCGTTCCAAATATCGACAACAATTTTCGGATTGTGCCGATACCCGTCTCCCGGTACACAAATACTAAAAGTAGCATAACTTTTCGCTCGTAATGAGTTAGAAGCTCTACTTTAGCTCAAATCGAAGCTAACGAAATTCTCTACGACCCTATCTTATTAGTTTACCAAGTTTATCACAGTAACAATTTCAAAAACGGCCTTAAAGTTACTGCCTAAAATAGACTATCTAAAAATCATACCAAAACAATTTTTCAACCCATTCCAACAATTCCTATAGTCCTAATATGATCCTAATATCATAATAACACATCTAATTAACTCATAACACCCTCAAATTTAATCTCACAAAAATTAAACCATCAAAAATCTTACATGCAACCATAACCCACTATGAATATTATATTATTAACACCATATATAAACATAAAAATGGATCAAACATCAAGTTATTCACCAAAAATTGAAAATAAAAATTTTGTGGATGCATGTGGAAAACAAATTATACCAATATGAAGCTTATGAAATTTCCAAGGTGGGTCTTCTTTTAGATTTCAAGGAATCAAAGTAGAAATCAAAATATTTTGATGGATTGGGGGTGAGGGGTGGACGGTTTGGATGAACAAGGGAGAGAGAGATTTGAGTTTTTGTTAAAATGAATTTTAAATAAAATGAGTTAGTGGAATTTTTAATAAGTAGTGGGGTGAGGGTAATTTTTGTCATAATTGCATTCTTTTGGTCCAAAGATGCAAGTAAATAGTTTACAAGGTAGGAAATGTAAATTGTACATTTTAAAAATATTTACGGGGCTCGGGTTTCGTAAAAATACTTTTCGAAAGTTAAAACGCTTCAAAATATAATAACAAAGCTTCGACACGACTTAAAACGCAATTAAATCGAAAACGTCGAAAATATACAATATCGAGACAATCGATAATAAAACGTAAATTTTTGGGCATCCGTCGGTATCGCGATCACTAATAGTTATCGTCATTCGTTAAAACGTAAAATACGAGAAATAAAGATTAAATATAATAAAAATCATTTTCATGATTATTTGAGAATGTAATATCGATACCTAACATATTCCTTGTCGGTTTTCATCTAATCGACATTCTTACGCTAGTTTCAAGTCATAACCTTCTCGGTTAGTCGATAAATTTAAAATTCTCATTAAAGTAAACACCTAATACGTAATAGTCGAGATTAAAATAACGACCTGAAATTGACGGGTTGTCACATCATCCCCACCAAATTAGGATCTTCGCCCTCGAAGATCAACTTGCGTTCTTGCCCGATCGCTTGTTGAAATCAAAGAGATGAGGGTAATTCTTCCACATTTGGTCTTCTCGTTCCCAAGTAAACTCCGGTCCTCTTCGAGAGTTCCATCGAACTTTGACGATAGGTATTCGGCTTTGCTTCAGTTGCTTGACCTCGCGATCCATGATCTCGACCGGTTCTTCAATAAAATGCAACTTCTTATCAACCTTAACCTCGTTTAACGGTATAACGAGTTCTTCGTCGGATAAACACTTCTTCAGATTCGACACATGAAAAGTGTTATGAATCCCATAAAGTTCTTGTGGTAGTTCCAGTTGGTATGCCACGGGTCCCACTCTAGATGTAATCTTGAATGGTCCGATATAACGAGGACTTAACTTCCCACGTTTTCCAAATCGTACAACACCTTTCCATGGTGATACCTTTAGCATAACCTTATCTCCCACGTTAAACTCCAATGGTTTTCTTCTCACATCCGCATAACTCTTCTGTCGGCTTCGAGCAGACAACAACCTATTCTTGATTTGCACAATCATATCCGTCGTCTCTCTAATCAAATCTGGTCCAGTGAGTTGGGCATCACCAACCTCACTCCAGCTAACGGGTGATCTACATTTTCTCCCATACAGTGCTTCAAAAGGTGCAGCTTTAATACTCGCGTGATAACTGTTATTGTACGAGAATTCGGCCAAATGTAAGTGCTTATCCCAGCTACTTCCAAAGTCTATCACACAAGCACGTAGCATATCCTCCAAAGTTTGAATTGTTCTTTCGCTTTGCCCATCAGTTTGCGGATGATAGGCTGTGCTCATATCCAAATTGGTTCCTAACGACTTTTGAAGTGATCTCTAAAATCCAGAAGCAAAACGACTATCTCTATCGGAAATGATTGAAATAGGAACACCATGCTTGCACACGATTTCCTTCAGATAAATATCGGCAAGTTTCTCCAAACCGAACCTCTCGTTGATTGGAATAAAATGAGCGGATTTAGTTAAACGATCGACAATAACCCAAATTGCATCGAACCCAGACGGTGTCCTCGGGAGTTTTGTGATGAAGTCCATCGTAATTCGCTCCCATTTCCAGACTGGAATTTCAGGTTGGACAAGTAATCCTGACGGCT
Organism: Glebionis coronaria; assembly: GCA_025667525.1. Lineage (NCBI taxonomy): Eukaryota > Viridiplantae > Streptophyta > Magnoliopsida > Asterales > Asteraceae > Glebionis > Glebionis coronaria. Next base: position 217,018 of record JANFOE010000174.1, read on the forward strand.
TCTGATATTCAGCTTTCACTTTTGCACATGTTAAGCATTTCGCGACGTATGTTGCAATATCAGCTTTCATATTCGGCCACCAGTATAACTTTTTCAAGTCTTGGTACATTTTGTCCGATCCAGGATGAATAGAATACTTGGACTTATGAGATTCTAACATAATCAAGTCTCTCAGTCCACCATATAATGGTAACCAGATTCGACCTCTCAAACATTTGATGCCATCGGCTCGCGTCTCAAATGTTTCACCGTCTCCTCTAAATCTTTCGGCTACAATATTTTCCTTCTAGCATGCTTCGACTTGTGCGTTCCGAATCTGCTCAGGTAAGTTATTATGAACTGTCACCACCAAAGCACGCACTCGAATCGGTTTCTCCCTTTCCTTTCGACTTAACGCGTCAGCTACCACGTTCGCCTTTCCCGGATGATAACGAATTTCGCAGTCGTAATCACTCAAGAGTTCAACCCATCGACGTTGCCTCATATTCAGCTCCTTTTGATCCAATATGTATTGTAGGCTTTTATGATCAGTGAATACTGTGCACTTCGTACCATACAGATAATGTCTCCAAAGTCGCAGAGCAAAAACCACAGCGCCCAATTCCAAGTAATGGGTAGTGTAGTTCTCCTCATTCCTCCTTAATTGTCTAGAGGCATATGCGATCACCTTTTCACGTTGCATGAGAACAGCACCATATCCTCTGAGAGATGCATCGCAATAAACAACAAAATCTTCACTTCCTTCATGTAACGATAAAATCGGCGCACTACAGAGTTTCATCTTCAGGGTTTGGAAAGCTTCTTCTTCATCATCGCCCCACACATACGGTTTATTCTTCTGAGTCAGCTTCGTTAATGGTTTCGATATCAAGGAGAATCCTTCAATAAACCTTCGGTAATAACCAGCCAGACCTAGAAATTGTCGTACTTCAGTTGGAGTAGTCGGAGCACTCCAATTCTTGATGGTTTCGATCTTTGCAGGATCAACATGTACTCCACTTTTATCAATCACGTGTCCGAGAAATTATACAGAATTAAGCCAAAAATCACACTTTGAGAACTTAGCGTATAACTTTTCGTTCTTCAACAAGTTCAAGATAATCCTTAAGTGTTCGGCATGCTCTTCATTGCTCTTGGAGTAGATTAGAATATCATCTATGAAAACGATCATGAATTTATCAAGATACGGCTTACAAATGCGATTCATTAAATCCATGAATACAGCAGGTGCATTAGTCAAACCAAAAGGCATAACCAGAAACTCATAATGACCATAACGAGTTCTAAACGCCGTAATAGGAATATCTTCCTCACGTATGCGAAGTTGATGGTAACCAGAACGAAGATCAATCTTGGAGAAAACACGAGAACCTTGAAGTTGATCGAATAAATCATCAATTCTTGGAAGCGGATAACGATTCTTGATCGTCAGCTTATTCAACTCTCGGTAATCAATACACATACGAAACGAACCATCTTTCTTCTTAACGAATAAGACAGGAGCTCCCCAAGGTGACGAACTCGGTCGTATAAAACCTTTATCAGATAGCTCTTGCAATTGCACAGATAACTCCTTCAGCTCGGATGGGGCTAAACGATATGGCGCACGAGCCACGGGTGCAGCACCAGGAATTAGGTCAATTTGGAATTCTACTTGCCTTGGAGGAGGAAGTCCAGGCAAATCTTCACGAAACACTTCAGGAAAGTCACGGATAACAGGTACATCTTCAGCACGTTTCTCCTTCGATTCTTTCTCCACTACTTTAGCTAGGAATAACTCACACCCTCTTTCGATATACTTACGAGCCTTAATGCACGAAACGATTTTTAGTCGTGAATTACGTTGATCACCTTCGATAACCATGGTCTTGTCGTCTAAAGGAATCCTAACTTTCTTTTCTCCACACAAGATAGACGCGTTATACTTGGATAACCAATCCATTCCGATAATAATATCAAAACTTCCCAATTCAACAATCATCAAGTCTATCTTAAAAATACGGTTCAAGAGATTAAGAGAACATCCTAGGAGCGCACGATTTGTACTCACTAATTTACCATCGGCTAGTTCTACCTCATAACTTGCGTTTAATTCGACCGGTTTGATATCAATTAAGGTACTAAAACTTGTAGACACAAAGCTTTTGTCCGCACCAGAATCAAATAAAGCTGTAGCATAACGGTTGTTCAGTAAAAACGTACCAGTGACAACTTTCGGGTTTTGCTTCGCTTCGGCTTCTCCCAACTGATAAGCTTTCCCTTGGTTATCTCCACCACGTGCATTCTTTGGAGGTTGAGGGCATTGGTTCCTCATGTGACCTTTACCTTGGCAGTTATAACACGTCACTCCTTTCTTTCCTGGTCCCCAACAGTCTTCAGTCTTGTGACCTAACTTGTTGCACTTTCCACACTTAGCACATTCACCAGTATGAGACTTCTTGCAGCGTTGACATCTGGTTCCCTTATCAGCAGTTGCAGCTTCAGTCATCGCATTAGCGTTGCCCCTCCTTCGGTTTTGATTTCTGTTGTGAGATTGACGGTTATCACCACGATCATCACTGTCATGTTCAGCTCTTCTTTTGTTGCCTTCAGAAACACCATCAGCCTTGTCTAGGATGATTTGACCCATTAGTTGGTAGGCCATACAAACAGCTTCATCAATATTGGCAGGTTTAGAGGAGGTCACATCCCCACGGATGTTGGTATGTAAGCCTCGAATATACTGCTCTACCTTCAAGTATTCTGGGTTAACTTTGTTTGGACAAAGTAGAGCAAGCTCATGGAACCTGTTGGTGTATCCCTCGATGTCAGTACCCTTCAGTCTCAGCTGATATAGTTCCTGTTCTAACCTCTGAATAACACTCCTTGGACAGAATTCCTCAGTCATCCACCTTCTTACTTCAGCCCAAGGTGTAGCATACGCAGCATCCATACCCAATGATGCCATTCTTCCATTCCACCAAGTTAATGCTCGCCCTTGAAGAGTAGCAGAGGCAAACATCACTTTATCTCCTTCCTCACTTCCACTAAATCGAAACACGGATTCCAATTTCTCAAACCATTTCATTAACCCAACAGTGCCTTCAGTGCCCTTAAAAGTTGGAGGTTTGCATTTCATGAACGAGGTATAATTGCACTTCTTATTTTCAGGAATTACTGGTCTATCAGCATCACCAGTTCCGGCACCAGCATTGCCAGCTCCCGCATTACCAGCTCCAGTAGCGCCAGCTCCAGTATCGCCAGCTCCAGTAGCGCCAGCTCCAGTAGCACCAGCTCCAGTGTTGCCAGCTCCAGTATCGCCAGCTCCACCAGATCCACCAGCTCCACCGGATCCACCAGCTCCACCAGATCCGCCAGATCCTCCAGCTCCATTATTCAAGTTTGCCATAAATGCATTCATAGATATCTGAAATTGATCAGCTACTATAGCACGTAACTGAGTCTCAGTCAACTGTTTTGGCGGCATGATCCTGTTACACAATTCACATCAAAATGAGTATTCATTCAACGCTTGTGATAACAAAACATGAATAACATGAAATAAGAATAGATAGATGAAAAGAAACAAGAATGGATGATATAATAAGGAATAGAATTTAGACAAGGAACGAAGATTCACGAGGAATGAGTCAAAAGACAGGGATTTCTATTGTGACAATCAGCGTCGTTTGTAAATCACGTATTAGTATTATAATAATCAAATAATAAACATTTATAAATAAATAAATGTAATTTCATTATGCTTTAAGCATAATTAATAATTAAATATGTATAACATATATATACTTTTCTTATTCTCGTCCATTGGCAACTCGGAGGTTTCTCTTGCAGATGTTATAGTCAAAAGATTTCAAAATTTTATTTTTGGAAAATCTTTTCGTTCTCTATAACTTGAGCTCTGATGCCAATCTGTAACACCCCCAATTTCGGGTCATAGCAGCGGAAGAGTCATTAGGTGTTACTATCATGGTTCAACCTCAACATCATAGAAAACGCCTCAAAATGAGTCGTTTTAATAAAACATACATCCATTCATTTGTTTAAAGATAAAATATTTTACACACGGTCCCAAATAGTTTTAAGTTTACACAACCAACCAAACAATAAAAGTTTCTTAGAATGGACATAGTTTAGTAAAGCGGGCCAAAACATTTTAATTTAGCAAGCTGCGTGAAACCACCTTCCCTGAGTGCCTTCTTCATGGACCTGAGATAAAACATGCTATAAGGTCAACACTTATTCTTTTAGACACTTACACCCTCGACATTGACCCGTCATAAGACGCCAAGTCAACGCAAGTCAAACCATCATTTTTACTTCCCTCGGACCAGTAACTAAGTCATTTATATAATGACTTAATACTCGAGTAAGTCACTATGTCCAATAGTGAATACTCAACTCACGCCATACAAGTATTGAACTACGTGTCCAAAATACCACTCAGCATATACACTCCATATGTACACACCAATCTAACCTATCTAGACATGTCCGATTTCGACGAAACTTGGTGACAAACTCACACATAATATGAATAAGACTCAGTTTAAATTTCATTCAAAAATATTACTTCTAAGACCTTCTGCCCGACACACCTTCGTGTTGCAAAAACCGGACAGTTTTACGCCTTTGACTTGTAAAACCATTTTGACTTATCTAAACAATTCCGTTTGCAAAACCGACACTCGGGTTTGAAAATAGACTCATAACCTGAGGTTTATCAACTTACAACAACCCTTGAACATTTTTAAAACTCATTTTATAGTCCCCGAGATTCGTTCCAAATATCGACAACAATTTTCGGATTGTGCCGATACCCGTCTCCCGGTACACAAATACTAAAAGTAGCATAACTTTTCGCTCGTAATGAGTTAGAAGCTCTACTTTAGCTCAAATCGAAGCTAACGAAATTCTCTACGACCCTATCTTATTAGTTTACCAAGTTTATCAGAGTAACAATTTCAAAAACGGCCTTAAAGTTACTGCCTAAAATAGACTATCTAAAAATCATACCAAAACAATTTTTTAACCCATTCCAACAATTCCTATAGTCCTAATATGATCCTAATATCATAATAACACATCTAATTAACTCATAACACCCTCAAATTTAATCTCACAAAAATTAAACCATAAAAAATCTTACATGCAACCATAACCCACTATGAATATTATATTATTAACACCATATATAAACATAAAAATGGATCAAACATCAAGTTCTTCACCAAAAATTGAAAATAAAAATTTTGTGGATGCATGTGGAAAAACATATACCAATATGAAGCTTATGAAATTTCCAAGGTGGGTCTTCTTTTAGATTTCAAGGAATCAAAGTAGAAATCAAAATATTTTGATGGATTGGGGGTGAGGGGTGGACGGTTTGGATGAACAAGGGAGAGAGAGATTTGAGTTTTTGTTAAAATGAATTTTAAATAAAATGAGTTAGTGGAATTTTTAATAAGTAGTGGGGTGAGGGTAATTTTTGTCATAATTGCATTCTTTTGGTCCAAAGATGCAAGTAAATAGTTTACAAGGTAGGAAATGTAAATTGTACATTTTAAAAATATTTACGGGGCTCAGGTTTCGTAAAAATACTTTTCGAAAGTTAAAACGCTTCAAAATATAATAACAAAGCTTCGACACGACTTAAAACGCAATTAAATCGAAAACGTCGAAAATATACAATATCGAGACAATCGATAATAAAACGTAAATTTTTGGGCATCCGTCGGTATCGCGATCACTAATAGTTATCGTCATTCGTTAAAACGTAAAATACGAGAAATAAAGATTAAATATAATAAAAATCATTTTCATGATTATTTGAGAATGTAATATCGATACCTAACATATTCCTTGTCGGTTTTCATCTAATCGACATTCTTACGCTAGTTTCAAGTCATAACCTTCTCGGTTAGTCGATAAATTTAAAATTCTCATTAAAGTAAACACGTAATACGTAATAGTCGAGATTAAAATAACGACCTGAAATTGACGGGTTGTCACACTAAGGCTCATAGAGAACATGTTTTTATTTATTCTTCTTATTAATATGATATTTATAGTAAGCCAAATTTCCGCAATCCCATGATCAAAAGTCCATGATGCTGACACCCTTAATGTGTTCTCACTTTAATTACAAGGGAAGAAAAAGGAGTTACGAGTTAAGATATTAAGCCTAAACAGCTAAAAACTTCATTTATTAAGCAATTACTATTCAAGCGTGAAAAATAAATACAAGGAGATTAAATCAAACACAAAAATACTTATACAGAGAAGAATTAACTTTAGAACTTATGATTAAACTATATCATCTCTTGGTCTCCATATTGTAAAACTTTAAAAATGTGAAATCAATGGATACTTAGCCTATTAAATCAAAGTTTTGGGTTTTCAAGTCATCTATAGGATCTTGCATCTTCTTATACTTTTTCAAGTTTTAGAATTTGCGTTTTAAAGTTCCCTTGATAAACGACTTTCTATGATCAATTATAGGAACTTGCGAAAAGTTCTCGTTCTTAAACCCGTATGAGTTAAGACTTTCGCGTTTTAAAGTTTCCTATATAAAAGCCTAGCAAAACTTGATTTAAGCACGTTAAGGAAAAAGCTAAGGTAAAATCCGAGTCGAGTCAAAAACTATTTTTATTTTCTCCGACGGAAAGCCTACATTCGTGTCAAAAGCACTTATTTTCTTTATTAAAACTTAAAATAACACTAAAAATTTAAAATTCTATGAAAAACGAGAAAAACGATTACGTTTAGACACGACAAAAGCAATTGCAAGCGATTATATCGATTGACTCCCCCATGCTAAAACCAAAAATTGTCCTCAATGTTTCTTAGCTCAAGAGTAACACCCCCTTGCTAAAACACGAAGAGTCTAATGCAAAATCCTAACATAGAAAGAGCACGCAAATCTATAAGCCATTTATTAATTATGCCTCAAGATAAAACGTTAGTCGATAAAAATCAAAGGATAGAGAGTGTGCCCCTTTTGACAATCAAAGTAAGGAAGATCAAGTGGACCGGATAAAACCGAACACGAGAGTCTTTAATGATTAGGGTCATACATAAGATTCACAACACAACAAAACACGAGCATGATCTTGAAAGATCAAGCCTTATTAGTGTTAGAAAATAGCAAGAAGATAGAATGTATGGGACTCACCCAGAAGGCACCTCGTTTTTGTTAACCGATTCATGAGCTCGACTCGATCCCCGCATTCATTGGTCCTTAGGGAAAATGGTGAAAACCGGCATATTGGAATAAAATCCATAATAAAGCACGATACCGGGGTCAAAGATCACATCCTCGTTGTCGGATGACAAACGAAAGGATGAAACTCTAACATAAATCTCCAAAAAGAGATGGTGGTCACAAATCACTAAATGGATATAGCAAGCTCCACGAGATAAACTCGCACCAAGATGATCGAAAAGTCTTTCAGTTATTGCATAAGTGAAAGGCCGAGATTTCCCTAAATCTATGATTCCAGAGTCGAATACCTCGTCCTCGGGAGAGAAAGGAATAGATAACACGGTGTCTTCCCCCCATGCTAATCCAAAATCATATGAAGCACATGGTAATGGTAGGTTAAAAGTCTCAACAATTGTGGTATCAACTTGCATGACTTTGTTGACCTTATCACTCTTATGAATGTGGACAAATGGGTCATGGTACTCAAAATGAGTCGCATGAAAAACCCGCACATTAAGATCAAAGCGAGTGGGAAGGAGAATTGGAGTAAAGGTAATTTCTCCCTTCGGATCAACACTATCATCATCATAAATCTCGTGATCAAACCAAAGATTTTCATCACCGTCATTAGACTCTTCCTCAAATTCCGAAGGAATGTCTATATAAAGAAACTCATCAACCTCCTTCAAGAAAAGCTCATCATCACAAAGGTTGTGAGATGTAGGAAGTATGATGCTCTCAAAATCCTCTTGAAACAATGGATTATTGTTCATTGAAGCTTCAAAGAGAGGATTTGAGTAGGTCACAAAAGTGTCATCAATCTTGTCATCACAATAAATATCCGACAAAGTATCAAGTGTGTCACACTCGGATACAAGATCATCATTCTCATTAGAAGGAAATTCATCAGAGAATTCCTCAAAAATGGTAGGTAAAACATGAGGATCACGCTCGATCTCGAGATCGGAAACGTCTTCACTTCCCCGTGGAAGTGGATCAACAATTTCATCGACGAACTTATCCAACGAATAGTCACTAACCTCACTCGGTGTGGAGTTAGGAATCAAATGATCCATTTTCAAACATTGTTCAGTTAAAGCAATATCTCTCTCGGGATCAAAATTCTCACTATCAAACTCACTAAGATCAAACGGTGCACTAAGGTATTTATCATTTTACTTTTCAATCTTAGAACTATCATCCTCGTGTGAAGTGAGTGGAGACGAGATAATATTACAACACGATTCAACAAAACAAGCATCTTTCTTTGAAATTAACTTTTCTTCTTCACAAAATGAGGTTTCCATAATTGGCAAAACACCCTTGTAAACGAGAGATCTCTCGTTTGTGGTACTTTCAATAGTTTTAACAAGTCTCACACTTTCCACTTTCTTAGAAACAAATCTTGGAATTTTTTCCGGTTTGAAAATAATATTTTTATCCCCATAAAACAATTTAATCTCCTCTTTCCTCATATCAACTGTAACATGAGCCGTGTACAATAATGTTCGTCCTAAAATGATAGGCACATGAGGATTGGTCTCATAATCAACGATTGCAAAATCGGCAAGGTAAATGAACTTTCCTACTTTAACAATGACATTTTCCGCTATACCAACCGGATGGGTGGTGGTACCATTAGCAAGCTCAATGATCATTCGAGTGGGACTAAGTGGTGCATAATCAAGAGTTTTCAAATGGCTAAGGGCACTAAGTTAATGCTAGCTCCTAGATCGGCTAGAGCTTTGCATTCCCCAAGCTCATTGAAAACACAAGGTATCAAGAATTGACCCGGATCTTTATATTTCTCGGGAAGGAGATCAAAGAAAACCGAGGAACTAATCACATTTAAAGTAGCCTTGGTAACATCAACAAAGGTCTCTTTAGGTGGAGGATTAAACTCAATCTCAATCACTTCTTCTAAATTATCACAATCATCATAAACGGTGATGGCCTTAAGCTCTCCCCTCGGGTTTGGAATGGTATTGTAGGTAAGAAACCCGAAGAAGAGGATGGTTTGCTCATAAAAGACTCAAACATCGAAAGTAATTTATTCTCAAACTTAGCCTGATTTCCCTCAAAATGGTTTTGACTTTGTTCCAAACTTTGTTGCATTCGATTTTGACTTTGCTCCAAAAAAATTTACTTTGCTCTAATCTTTGTTGGTTAAGCTCAATCTTGTTATTTTGCCATTTAATCGTATTTTGAAACTCATTTTTCAAAGTTGCAATTTGTCCTTGAACATTGTTTTGAAAAGCTTTCAAATTTTCCTCATTCGTTTTGATATAGCTTGACAAATCATTTTGATTATTGCTTTGAAAACCTTGATTGTTTTGATTAGCATTAAACCCATTTCCTTGATTGAAATTCCCTTGGTTACCACGGTTAAAATTATTCCCATTATTCCCATTGTTGTACCTATTTTGAACCGGTGGAAAACCCGGTGGAGCAACATGATTTTGACGAGGAACTTGACCGTTAGGGCCATAAGTTCCCGTGGCGGCAAAAGCACTAGCTTGATCAAACCCTGTGGTTAAACAAGCATAAATAGGATGTGCTCCACCACATGATACACAAAAATTGTCAACCATATTAATCGTTCCATGAAGATTCTTCCTAATCTTATTCAATAATGTAGCAAATCCATTATCGATCTTAGAGTCCAATCTAGCAATCTCGGTATTAGATGAATTCACATTGTAAACAACCAGTGTGTTTCGTGAATATTGCACTCTAGACTTATTCTCAATTATACCCCACGCGTCTCTCGGAGTTTTCCTTAAAGATTACCACCCGCGGCGGCATTTAAAGAATCTTGTTCAACCATATTAAGCCCATTATAAAAAGTATTGATTTCATGTAATTCCGAGAAACCGTGGTGTAGACACTGTCTTAACAAATCTTTAAACCTTTCCCAAGCAACTCCAAACGATTCATGCACTTTTTGTTCAAATCTAGTGATCTCATTCTTAAAGTGTGTTGTTTTGGACGGTGGAAAGAAATAATTCATAAACTTAGACACTAAATCATCCCATGTTAAAATCGAACCCGATGGTTCTTTCTCATACCAAATCTTAGTGTTACCCTCGAGCGAGTACGGAAAAAGCATGAGCTTAATCGCGTCATTCAGCACATCTCTAAACTTGAGAGTCGAGGTAATACGAAGAAAATTCCGTATGTGAGAGTGTGGGTTATCGGTCTCATTGCCACGAAATTGGTCGGCACGAATGAGTGATAAAAGGCCCGTCTTAATCTCATAATGATCCGCCAAAATAGCCGGCACAACGATTGCTTCCCCATACCCTTCGGTGGGTGCACGGAGCAATTCCTCCATTGTTCGATTATCGGCCATCTCTACAACAATAGGTGGAAGCTCGGGTTCCACTATTTGTTGTTGACGATTTCTATTTATACGAGGAATATTTTCAAGCCTATTGTGATCAATCAAAAGTCGAGTAGATCGTAATTGCATAAATTAAAGTGACGAGAATTTTAGAGGGTCGAAGAAAAGAAATTAGACAAGAAGAAGATTATTTTTGGTATTTTTATTTGGTATTGCTCAATAAAAAAGATTGATAAAAACAAGGAATAAGGATAATTACTATGGAAGTAATCTACCCTCGGTCGACTTTGAAACGATAGGTGAAAACCTACACGTCTCGAGGTTCAATAAGTAAACTACAAAAATAAGATATAACACTACTTGAGTCGGCAAACCAATAATCGGTCGTCCCTCTCAATATACGCACAAGCAAGCGGGGAAACGAGGTGGCACAAAGCACTTAAAAACCTTTTTCCTTAGACGGCCTTTTATAGCTCGTCGCCTTATACCCACCTTATAGTTTGTATAAATCGAGTTCAAACTTTTTATTAGTATTTATCTATTTTGCCTTTTATTTTTCGTTTTGGATTCGAATGCAATAGCTAGGTGATGAAATCCCAACTAAGGTCTTATTTGGAAGTAGGTAATTTTATTGTTCTACGTAATATAATATAATAATCACAAAAACACGAAAAACGATACATAATATATATAATAGAAAAATAACAAAACTTTCCGAGGACGGAAAGGGTCTTCAAATCAATGATCAACAAATATCCAGGGAACGAATCGTACACAAGATCCCCGGCAGCGGCGTCAAAATTTTGATGTGTCGAGGAAACGTCGATGTATTTTAATCAGATACGATATAGGACAAATTTAGAAAATTACCCTTAGGAAAAGGTAATAATCAAAAAATAAGTCAAAGACAGATTAATTAAACACGTTCATGAACCAAGTTCATTGTACACGAAGATCAAGTGAATTTGAGACGTATTGCTTCAATTTGGACAATTGATTTGAATGGGTTTTTCGGTTTTTAAACTAAAATTACTCCTACAAATTTTTAATTTGTTTTTATTTTTTAACTAATTAAATCCTAAAGTGCATGAATCGTTCTCCATATATTTATCTAAAAACAATTATTTAAATATCAAGCTATTTAAAATTAAGACTATTTAAATTTAATTAAAAACTTAATCTATTTAATACATATACTTTTACACTATAAAAAAAACTTTATTAAAACTAATTAAATTAATTTAAAAACTATTTAAACTAATTTTATTAAAATCTAATTATTTTAAAACTAATTTTTAATAACTAATTAAATTTCAAAAATTACTAAAACAATTTTTTTATTTTTATTTTTATTTATAAACTTTATAAAATAAAGTTTGTAAAACTTTTGATTAAATTTATAAAAGAGAAACTACGTATTTAAATGAAACAAAAACTGACAGCCTTGTTAAGTAAGTATTTTATATAAAAAGCTGTAATTAAACTCAAAAGACAAGCTAGAACAGATGGTAGTGCGTTTGGCATTCACCCTTGAGGTCAATGGTTCGAGTCTCATTGGAGACATTTTATTGATGATTATTTTTTTAACAGTGAAATAGCATGACAAAGTCACAGGAATAACTTATGTGTAACATTATTTTTGGACATGAAAATTGTAACAGACTAATGCATCAGTTGCCAAACCAAGCGTTTGGAAAACTGAAGAATTTGTAACAGAACAGCTCAAAAACGTACCCACAAATCAGTTAATAACGAATCATCCAGTCACACATTATGCACATTCAGCAAAACTAGTCTCAAAACAATTACATCAAACTAAATATCTATTCAGATAGATAAAAATTAACTCAGTTTAAAACAGTTAACTGATAACAGTAGAACAAAAGAGAGGATAACAGTAAAATTACCATACTAAGCAAACAAAACTTAGATCAATCACAGATCCAACAAACTATGAGCAAATTATCCAGTAAACAATTCTAACCAAATTCATCAATCATACAGTTCAATCACTCTAAAGCAAAATGTAAGATAAAAACTAATTCAGCAAAGTATATAACCAAATCAATTTATCCTCATTTAAATGATGCAACTTACAAAAATCAAATCCTAACAGCAGCAAACTAAACACTACATAAGGTAATAAAAACTCAGATAAAACAGTTTATCAATTCAAGTAAATCTGACAGGAAAAATATATAACTAAAACATACAATGAATAACATTCTAAACATCCTTAAATCATAACTAAAATCAGTTTAAGACAATATAAATTTAACACTAGAAAAACAGTTAAGTAAAAGCACCAAATTTCATGAACAATAAACCTAAGAAGATTAATTATTTAAGCTAATAATTAAAAATAATTCTAACCATTTTTTAAGAGACCTTTGATGCAGAAGAAATGCCCTGAGCATTCTTTTCATAACGAAAACACACCATCTAAAAACCATCTCGAACCAATCTTCATTCGAACCAAAAACCATCAACGAACCGAACCATCATATCACTCATTGGATTTCGAACCACACTTATCAAACAAATCGAACAGCTTTTCTATGAATCAAACCATTTTGGTTTGACTTTATTCCAAATTTAACTTTTAATACTTAATCTAAGCAATTATTTCAGCTCAATTAAAGTACTGTTTTCATATTATAATGTCAGAATAGAGTAAGATAATAGTATAAGAACTTTAGAAGTAACAAAATAATTGAAATAACAAGGAGATTCTCGAATTAACTTTTATTAAACCAGTAAAATCATTACAATAATTCGAAATATGAAATACAAGAAATCCTACAACTATTTTAACATAATAACATTAAAGAAAAATTGGAATAACCAAATTACAGAAATATGGGGGTTTTTATAGCCAAACCCCCAAGGCTCTTGGTGGAGTTTGGTGAGAATATCCTTTCATCACAGCCCTTCATTCTTCTCTTTCTTCTTTATCCTTGATCCTACGGTGGATAAGACACAAGCTAGCACACGGATTGCCAGCTTGGCAACCGAGTGTGCTAGTTGTGTGAGGTGTCCACAAATGATTAGAGGATGAAGGTGAGTGAGCTGTCTCACCCAATCAGATTCAAGGAAAAGGGCCACGTCACTTGCTTCTTTCCATCTTCCTAATCCGAATTAATGGGGATTTAATTAAAGGAGCGTGTAGGTTCACGCGCCTCTAACTAGAAAAAGCCCCAAAATTGATTTATGAAATTAGGGTTAGATGATTAGTGGGTTGGGGTAAATAGTACTCTAGTTATTTTGGGGGTAAGGGTGAAAGGGATGAGAGTGAACTTTGGGGATATCGAAGTTCTGTGTGTGGTGGATGTGTGAGTAAATAAATGTGTGTGTTGACCAAAAGTAATACAAAAAAATCTTTTATAACTTGTTATTGATTATAAAATAACCCTAATGGGTTTTGTAAAGCCCAAGTTTACTCCTTTTGTTTCTTTATTCAGTAAAAACAATGGGCTTGTGGCCCATTAATCCAATCCGTCCCTAATAAGTTATATGGGCTTTTAGTTTTGGGCTTGGTTAAAAAATGATAACTTGTTTCCTCAATTGGGCTTTTGGGCCCATTAACCAAATGTGGGTCCCACAAGCCCAAGTATCTCCATTAAGATTAAATCCACTAAAAACGGTCTTATTTTTGGCTTTGTTGATCTTTTCTTCAAACTCGTGTCGATATTCTTGGTTTTCGCGAACTTTGGTACCTACACACATTAAACAACAAACAAGCAAATACAAGGAAATATTTATACATTTAATGCATTTATTCATTGTTTATTGATATAATTGATATGAGTAATTTAGCTCATATCAGTGAGCCATTCAGTAGGCCAGTTAAACTCCCCATTCGAAATAAGGTCGCTGACCTTCGTTTGTTTATCAAACCCTGAGCGAAATATATCACGGCTTGAAATAATACTAGCTAGAGGGCTAATAGAACACCAAGAATTATACCATGCAAGAGTAGATCTCCCATCACCAAGTTTGTGACAAACAGATGTACGTAAAAATGGCCGAAGTTGAAGTATTTTATGCCAACCCCAAGTCATATTACCTCTACTCGGAACATCCCAAAAACTACGGCCTCTCAGTTTATATGCGTGAATCCATCTAACCCATAAGGATTCTTATTCGAAATCAGCTTCCATACATGAGTCACCATTAAAGCTTGGTTGAAAGGAGCTAGACGACGAATACCAAGACCTCCTTCTTTCTTAGGCAAGCACACAGTTTCCTATGCTACCTTAGCTTTCCCCGTACTGGAACCACCTTGGTACCATCGAAACGCTCGCATATGTTGTTCTATATCATGAAGGATCCTAGCAGGAAGAATAAACACTACTGCCCAGAACACATGAAGAGACCCTAACACTGAATTGATGAGCTGAATACGACAAACTCTTGAAAGAGACTTATTCTGTCATCCCTTAATTCTTTTTTGCGTCTTATCAACCAGTTCCTTACAATCACGATAAATCAGTCTAGATGAAATCAAGGGAACCCCTAAATGCTTAACCGACAATCGACCTTCCTCAAAAGGAAGGAGTTGTAAAATATCATTCTTCATGTAATCCCCAACATTGCAAAAGTAAATGGTACTTTTAGGAAGACTTGGAGACAGACCCGATACAAATTTAAATTCCTCTAAGCTTTCTTTAACAATCCTATCAGAATTAACATCTCCATGCGTGAATAAGAAAAGGCCATCAGCAAAGCATAAGTTGACCAACTCCAATCTCTCACAATATCGATGATAAATAAATTGATCAGACTCCCAAACCCTTCTTTTAATAAGGAGCGTTAGCACTTCCATGACAAGAGTAAATACGTAGGGGGACAGCGGGTCTCCTTGACAGACCCCGTTTACCTCTAAAGTATGCATGATACACCCCATTTAGGCTTATAGAAAATGATGCCGAAGACACACACTCCATAATCCAACTAATAAACTTTGCATGAAAACCAAACCCATTCAAAATCACCTTAAGAAAAGACCAATCAACCGTATCGTATGCTTTTTGAATATCGACCTTGAAAGCACATCTAGAAGATCCACGATTCAGGTGATAGTTATGCATAATTTCTTGAGTTAGAAGTACGTTGTCCGCAATACTTCTACCATAAATAAATGTCGACTGATTTGGGCATATCAACCCTTTAATACTATCTTATTCTACTCGCGATGATCTTAGTTATACACTTTAATAAAACATTGCAACATGATATCGGTCTGAAGTCTGTAACATGAGCAGGATTAGTTACCTTAGGAAGAAGAGCAAGGATGGTGTGATTAGTTTCCTTTAGAAGTCTCCCATTAGTAAAAAATTCCTGAATAGCAATATTGACATCTTGCCCAACACTCCACGCTTCCTTAAAGAACGCTGTAGTGTATCCGTCAGGACCCGGAGATTTATCATTCCCCATTGAAAACATGGCATCCTTTATCTCAATGTCAGAAATAGGTTGGATCATATCCGCTGCTCGCCCTTCATCCAAACGGTGCACGAAGAGATCATCTTCATTGAGTTGAGAAACCTCATCAGCTTGCCCTAAAAACATCGCATAATGCTGAACAAAAGCATCCGCCACACGCTCATTAGAGAACACCTCTCCCATAGAATTCGTAATAACATCGATACGATTACTTCGAGTTCTATTTTTAACAAATCTATGAAAGTAGGCAGAGTTCATGTCTCCATCCCGAAGCCATTCAATCTTCGCCCTTTGTCTTAAGAAACGTTGTTCCAAAAGACAAGCATGATTAAATTCTTGTAAATAATTAGCCTCCTCTTCCCCAAGAATACTATTAAAAGGATCCTTATCAAGGTCTCTTTGAACTACATCAAGCTCATGGCGTAGACGATTAACATTGTCATGCAAATTTCCTTGCTCATATAACAACTTGCGTAACGGCTTCTTTAACCCCTTCAATTTCTGAACCAGCTTACACATATAAAATCCACTAACATTTAGATCCCAACCCGCGACTATAGTATCTTTAAACTTGTCATGCAAAACCAAACTATTAGTAAACTTGAAAGGACGAGTCCTCCTAGTAACAACAGTAGGAATCTTAAACACACCTGGGGCGTGGTCAGATATTATGTATGGCTGAAAAATGGCATGGCAACCCGTGAAAGTATCAAGACACTCCTCATTACCATAATACGGTCAATATTTTTCAGCACTCCGTTACTTCCTTTTGGTTTTTGAGACCAAGTGTATCTAAGACTGATTGTAGTCCTTTTACTACTCTTTAGGAAAAGAGCGTAAATAGCGGTAAGTATCGAACAAATGACTTTAAGAAAAATCAAGTGTTAATGACCCAATCACTTAAAAGAGAGAAAAAGTTCGTTTCCCAAGGAGGTATATGTGTTGTGAATTAACTTGTATGTATTTGAGATTAATATTGAGAAGATGGAAAGACGGTTTCGTGAAAATTACACTATGACGTAAAAGACGTAAACGTAAAGCCGTAGAAATTACCCCTAATTAAAAATTATACTAAAACCAAAAACAAAATCAATGAAAGATTAAAAAGACTAAAACAAGTCTAAAATAATATAAATAAAGTTAAAAATCCAACAAAGATATTTTAAAACCTTTTATTAATTAAATATTTAATTTTAAATGCTAATTAAAGCCCTAAAATTAAATACAACTAATAAAATACTCCAAAATATGATTTTATTGGACAAATACTTAACTTATATTATTATGAGACTAAAAAGTAATTTTCTAAAAATTAAAAGCTAATAAAACTATTTATAAAACTCTAAAAATGATTTAAAATAATTAAAAACTAATTAAACTTAAAATAATTATAAAAATTAATCTAAAAGCTAGAAAATATTCTAAAAATGGAAATAGTCCTAATTAATGATAAAGAACCTAAGAAAAAGGAAGAAGAAAGAAAAATAAAATTTTGAAATTTTAATATTAAAATAATATTAAAATAATACTAAAAATAAAAAGTTGATAAAATTAATTCTAAAAATTTCTAAAATACTAAAATATTCTAACTAAGAGAAAAACACAAATCTAAGCTCCTAAACCCTTTTTAATAATTTTATAAAAATGTTTAAAGTTTATAAAAAACCTTAAAATAATATAAAATTAAAAATAAGCCAAATTAAAACCCTAATAAGCTGTAAACCTCAAAATATTATTTTAAAAACTAAAAATTATTTTTCCTAAAAATTAAAAATCTTTTTTCTATTTTTTAATGATTTTATAAAAACGGATAATAAATAAATGCAAAGAAAATAATTAAATAAAAGGAAAAATATAAAAATTAGCTAGAAAAGTCACAAATCCTATAAAGGTCCTAGGAAAAATGAAAATAAGCAAAAACGCTTAACAAATAAGCTGAAAAATGGAAAATAAGCCACGGCTTTATTTATAAGCTATCAAAAGAAAACGTGTTAAATAACACTTGAAATCAACCCTTAACGTAAAAAGGTGTCTAGATCAGTGGTAGAGCTCCTAACCCTCCAGCGAGAGGTCTGGGGTTCGAGTCCAGCTGCGGGCAACCTTTTTGCAATTTTTTCTTTTTTATTTTTTTTCTTTGCCAATCCAATAGTGACACTTAATAAGCTATAAACTCAAATCAAACTTCCTTTTTAGCTAGATTTAAGCACAATAGATCACAAAATGTGCCCAGTTAGGCTAGTTGCTGATGAACAAGTGTGAGTGCACACTTGAACACTTTGGATGCCAAGAGGACTTGGCTTGAGCTTATTTGGTGGATGTGTTGTGGACAAAAGGCACCCTTGTGCTTATTTAAGCACAAGGAGTCAATAATAACAAAAGATAAGCACTTAGCACACACCAAATATGCAAATCAATAGCACACAAAAGCACTTCAAGTTGCTGATACAATTTGTGCAGGTCTGGGACTGTTTAAGCTTATTACATGCACTCTAGTGAGATTCAAGGCCTAAGATTTTGCACTCACAAGCACCAAATGGCGTACAATCAACTTCAATAAACCAATTAACCTGATACTCAACAGTTTTGCAAGATCATGAATCAAAAACCTTATAAAAAATGAGCAGACTATGACTTATGCAGATTTCTATCTTACTTATCCTTTTTAACTCACCAAACTTGTTACCACTTGATCCAAACTGACCTATAACTACCTAATAAACTTAACTCAACTTATTCCAATACTTTTAACACCTTTTTAAATCACAATCAATGATTTTACCCTGCTAAAACCTGTTTCTAAACACCCTTTTAAAAACTAGATTACAACTTTTCTCAAACAAAAACCTTACAAACTTGCTCAAACTTGATCCAACTAGCATCAATCATGCATAATAACTCAAATGAACACAGATCAATCACCTTAAACACACAAAAATACCAAATCAAACAAAATCACTTATAACTGCTATATTTCTGAAATTTCTAAATGGAAATAAGAAGATACCTTAGGGCCTTACATCCAAGGCCCTAGTGGATGAATATCCACCTCCTTATGCACCCGGGTGCATGCAGATCAATCAAGAACAATCCTTCAAACACCTGCTTAAGAAAAATAAAAGAAAAACAGAATAATACAAGCAATTATATAATCTGTTTTCTTTTCTTTCTCAAACCTTCCAAAATCTATGAAAACTTTGAAAACACGTTTTTATAACACTAAATCTCCAAACACATATAACCTCTTAACACAGATTCTTGAAACAAATTCCTTCAAAGAAATTCAAAATTTCAGAAACCTTTAAATAACTTTGAAAATCAAAGTTACTTAACCAAATTGACAATGGAACTCAGAATCAAGCTTCACACAATACACAACTTTTAAAAACAATAAAAAGGCATTACACTTGATTAAATCAAAAACCAAACTTTTATTTTCTTAAAAAGGGATTACAAGTGAGAGCTTGAAAACTGGAACAAGGGGTCATCATAGGTTGATGCCTCCTTTTATACTAGTCTAATGAACATACTAGAAGGCTAAAAACAAAACCCTAATCACTAGAAATTCCCAAATATGCCCTTGACGATTTTGAGGTATGAGTTGTCCAAATTTGATCTAAGCCGTTCCTTTTGGCGTTGTGATGAAGCAAAAGATCATGGTTGTTGATTTGGGACACGTCACTAAACTTGGAGGACAAGGTGTGATGTGATTGGTTGAGAGGGGAATTGGGGGTGGGGTCTACAGTGAGTGGGTTGAGGGGTTTAGGTGTGGGATTAGTTCCTGCATGTGTGAATCACACATGTGCAAGGTGAATTAGTTTTTAACCTTGTTTAAGTGAAGGTAAAACCTGGGGGTGAAAAGGTGAACAGTAACTTCCATTTGATCCGTTTTTAGGGGAAACAGATGTGTTAGGCGCGTGTTTTGTTTGAATGTTTCAATCTTGACAACTTAAGCCCTTATCTTTTGGAATTTTTGGCATTTAAGGTTATTCAGCCCTAAATCCGTTTTTGCTTTGTTAATAAGTTTCACCCTTTTACATTTTTGGCACACACTTTGGAAAAAAGTGTTTCAAGGGTTATAATTGACAATTTTGAATATTTCAAGGGCTGTTCTTGGACAATGTTGATCTTCAAAGGTCTTCAATGTGTCTTTCACTTCATGAGGGACCATTTTTGGCAATTTGAAATTGTTGAGGGACTAATCTTGCCATTTCTTCAAAGTTGAAGGACCTTTTTGCAATTTTGACAAACTTAAGGGACCAAACTTGTAATTATCAATATACAAGGGTTTTAAGTGTCATTTCTTCATTCTTGGAGGATCAATCTTGTTATGTCTTCAAGTCTTCAAGGGTATTTGATGAAAATTCCATGATTAGGGCCCGGTTCTTTGTACGGCTTCGTTTCTCGTGTCCGTTTTTCCTTGTATCTTGTGATCTTTTGTCTTTTTCACGATATCCATACCTAGAATACACATAAACACAAAAGCAAGCATATATATGGTATTTTATGACATTTTAGTGCATTAAAAGCCCGAAAAGAACGATGTGATCATGTATAAATACCATCTCATCACTCCCCCATACTAAGCCATTGCCGTGCCCTCACGCAATGCTAGAATAAAGTATCTAAGCATCACCAAAGTTCAATTTTATTAACCTTTATTGAAGAGTAAAAGACTTGCAACATACTACGATGATGTGTAAAGACATAATGTATGATTTTCATCACCAAAATGTGACTTTTAGGGTCAAAGAATAGAAACAAGTTAATGTCCCTTAGAGTAAACTTCGTCATCCTTGATTGTCATACATTCCATGCTAAGTGCAAAAACAAGATCATTGTTGGTACAAGTCACAATGCTAACACTACTCATACGTCCAAATTGTGTAATACTTTTTCTCCCCGCAATCCTAGTTATTATAAAAGGAAATGGGTTACTAGCATTTTTTATCTATTCGTCATGGATCACAAGTGATTCATATTGACTTATTTGAGTAGTTATTAGTCCGAAAGCAAAGTAGCACGATTTGATCAATAGTTAGCCGAAGGACAAAATCTTTTAAAACGGCTTCTCGTGTATCTCCTTAAGTTCATATCTTGGCATAACTCGTTTCATGATTTGAGACCTTTCTCGGACCGATATTTGGCATGTACCTCATACTTCAAATCTTGGGAAGACGTTCTTGAAATTATGGTCTTCTCTTCATATATTTGGAATTTCTTCACTTGACGTTTTTGAGAGATTCTTCATATAGGACCACGACTTCATCATTTTTCTTCAATCTTTACTTTGGATTTTGATATACAACGATCCGCCTCCTTTTCGGACTTGGATATATTTATCCTCATACCTTGTTAGGGTCTTTTTGGATAGATTTTCTCCATTCTTTAGGGGAGTAATTGCTTCTCGTCGTGTGTCTCGATCCTTCATATTGATTTTGGAATAATGATACTTCACATCATCTTTGGATCTTTAGCAAAAATAGAGCTCCTCATGCCTTGTTAGGGCCTTTTTGGATGATCGCCAATCTTCGCGTCCCGCTTCAATAAGTTATGCCTTGGCTATGAACTCTATTCAACCCCGAGCAACTTTTAAACGATCTTGTGCTAGAGGCTAAGTAACTTTTCAAATCGTACGACCTTACTTATTGCAATTATGTTTTATTCCTAATGTATTGATCTTATGGGAAGAAAAAGCCACAATTAAAAACATATGAGTTTTTGAAAGAACACTTTCATGTTCTACGTTTAGCATGATCACTTGTCTAACTCTATCATTTCTCGTTCTTCACTATATAAAGACCTCTAATTAAAGAGACTCGTGAATACTTAGCCATGCAAGTCAAAATTAAGCCAAATTTGGATTAGCTTTCATTAAGACTATATCAAATCAAAGTTTTGGGTTTTCAAGCCACCTATAGGATCTTGCACTTTCTTGGACATTTTCAAGTTTAGAGAATGCGTTTTAAAGTTCCCTTGATAAGTGACTTTCTAGAATCAATTATAGGAACTTGCGAAAAGTTCTTGTTCTTAACCCGAATGAATTAAGACTTTCGCGTTTTAAAGCTCCCTATATAAAAGTCTAGCAAAACTTGAATTGAGCGGGTTAAGGAATGTAAATGGCTCCAAATGCCCATCAAGTCAAAAATTAACTCTTATTCTATCCATCGGAAAATATACATTCGTGTCTTAAAAACACTTATGAAAACTAAGAAAAATTTTAAAATTTGGCCATTTTTAGCCTTATTAGCAAAACAAAACATTGAAAGTTGGAACACGTGAGGGCGTAGCAAAGCAAGTACCTATTCACCCCCCCCATACTAAAAGTAAACATTGTCCTCAATGTTTCGAGTCTAAAGGTGGAGCACCCCCATACTAGAGACGAAGAGTCGAATGCTTAGGATCTAGCATGGAAAGGGTGATCAACAATATATCTAAAGCTGTTTATTAATTATGCTAAAAGATAATTGTTAGAACAATAAAGGATATGTCATGGATTCGTGAAAAACTTCTTCAAACGAACGATGGAGGCTCACGTAAACGAACACGAGAGTCTTCAATCGTAGATGATGATGATGATCTAGATAACACAATCACAAACAACCACGAGACAACGAGTTGGAAGGGTACAAGTCCCCTTATTAG
This sequence comes from Glebionis coronaria, assembly GCA_025667525.1. Lineage (NCBI taxonomy): Eukaryota > Viridiplantae > Streptophyta > Magnoliopsida > Asterales > Asteraceae > Glebionis > Glebionis coronaria. The sequence goes on from JANFOE010000174.1 coordinate 239,649, forward strand.
TGAATATAAAAGATAAGCATGGGATTTCCCCCACGAGGCACCTCGTTTTTGATTACCGAGTCATGAGCTCGACTCGATCCCCTTAAAATGTGAACATTTAGGGATATCATGGTGTGGTCAATTTTTGATGGGGCTTACATGATAAACAAGGCCCAAAAAGCAACCGGTATAAAGGACTAAGTCCTTAGATGATGCAAAATACCGGGGTCGAAGATGGCGTTCTCGTTTCCATTGGAAAAACAATTTAATGCCACTTCAACATGTGCCATAAACTCAAAGAGTTTGAAGAAAATAGATGAGAAGTAGAAGGGTGAGACAATTGGTAAGACAAACGTTTGAGCTACTCGAGGTAGACTCGCACCAAGCAAATAGAAAGATTTTCCATTTATTGCATCGGTGGAAGACCGAGATTTCCCTTTATATGAATTCCGGGATCGAATATCTCGTCCTCGGTGGACAAGGATGAGGGAACATAAGGGGCTTCCCCCACACTAGAACCACACAAAACATCGTCAAAAGGAGTAGACGAGTTTGTAGCACTCAAAGCACGGTGTGATGACGGAGTTAGATTTGTAGAAAAATCAATTAAATCACATTTAAGATCTTTTCCTTTTTTATCTTTTAAACTCTCCTTATGAAAACCCTTTTTGATTATGTCGAAAATATTCGATGTTTCTAAGACGATGTTAGTTACACTAAAAATTCTCACATTTTGAAACCGTTTTGGTTTTGGTGGTGGCAAGTTCTCAAAACGTTTATCGACGAAGAAAACCTCCCCATCGGGGTCTACATATTCATCATCCGAAAGATCTTCCGTAGAAACCGGCAATTTATCAACACTTTTCAAGAATGAATGTTCGAGATGAGGCGAAGGATTTTTCGATTCAAGTATTGATGGTTTCTTCCTTGTAGGTTTTGCACTCATAACCTCCACCGGCGGAGGAAATGGTAAATTGTTTTTGGAGACATTCCCTAAAACTCTTGGTGAAAATTCTTTGCAAATGACATTGGTCGAGTCACCATGGTTTAAAGTTGCAATAGAATAGACATGAGAAAGTTTGGAGTTTTGTGTTGCATTGATGACAAGTTCTTCTTCATTGAAACGAAGGGTGATTTTTCGAGCATGAACATCGATAAGTGCTCTTGATGTATCCAAAAATGAACGACCCAAAATGAGAGGAACTTTTCGATCGATGGGAATGTCTACAACGATAAAGTCAACGGGATAGTAAAACTTTCCGACTTTAACGAAAACGTCCTCGGCTACTCCACATGCCATGATCGTAGAATGATCGGCCATCTCGATGGACATGTTCGAAGGAGTAAGAGCCGGAAGCGAAAGCGATTTGAAAATTTCGAGAGGCATTAAATTAATACTAGCGCCAAGATCGGCCAAGGCGTAGCATTCCTCCATATCTTGTATAGCACACGGAATCAAAAATTTACCGGGATCACCGACTTTTTGTGGTATGCGGCTAAGAAAAACCGATGAACAACTAGACGATTGTTGTAACTTCTCTTTGTTGTTTAACATACTTTTGAAGTTTGCGGCGAATCGAGGCATCATGATTAAAGCATCGGCAAAACTTATGTTAAAATGCAAATCACTAAACATTTTCATAAATAGCTCAAATTGATAATTGTTCCTTTCTTGTGCTTTTTCTTTGTTTCGTCTCGAAGGGTAAGGTAAAGGTGGTGTGGGTTGGTCATTAGGCAACGGCCTTGGAAACTCGGGTTCCACAATTGGTGTTGGTTCAACCGTAGGTGTGGTTTGAGCGGTACTTTGTGGGATTGTAATGTGCTCCTTTTCGACCATCACCTCGGGTTCTTTCTCGATTTCCTTCTCCGTAGAAGTACTTGGACGAGAGATTGGTTCCTTGAAAGTTTTACCACTTCGTGTAGCAACAACCTTCAATTCTCCCCTCGGGTTGTTAATAGTATCACTAGGAAGACCACCCGAGGAAGAGGGCTTACACATGATTGCTTCAAACATCTTAGCCATTCGGTCCTCAAATTTTGATTGCCTAGCATCCGCTTTCAATAACTCTTGCTTAATCTCATGTTGTCCTAATTCCATCTTTTGTTGATTTTGTTGAAGACGTTGGACATTTCCTTCCATTTTATTTGCATGAGTTTTAAGTTCATTAGCAAGTTCATTTTTAAGCTCATTTTTCAATTCGGATCTTAAGCTAATCATCTCACGTTGCATATTATCAAATTTAGCATCATTTGCTTTTGCATAATCCAAAAATTCTCCTTGCAAATTTTTCGTGTGAGCATTTTGAAAACCTTGAGTAGTGTTTTGAAAATCACGGTTTTGGTTTTGATTAGAGATTTGTCCATTCCCACTTTGATAATTCCCTTTGTTGTAATTGCGTGTGTTGCCTTGGTAATTACCTTGGTTGTTGTTTCGATAATTATTAACATTTTGGTTTGGTGGAGCTTGATTTGGACGAGAACCTTGGCCGTTTTGGTTGAAAGTTCCCGTTGCTACATAAGCACTCGAAGTGTTACCATCCGCGGTAATGCACTCGGAAAGATCATGAGCTCCCCCACAAGATAAACAACTCTTAGCAACCGCTTTAACCGAAGCGGAATTGGAAGCTTCTTGAGCCTTCCAATGGGACATAAGATTAGCAAATCTATCAAAAAAACGATTTTCCTCATTAGCTTCATCATGTAAGGCGTTAATGCTACGAGACGATTGTGACGAAGATGACGAACCCATATTGGCAACACTCGGTGTGTTACGAGGGCTATAAACCTTAGATCGATTTTCAATGATTTGTAAAGCCTCATTTGTCGTCTTGCACAAAAAATTACCACCCGCGGCGGCGTTCAAATAATCTCGTTCATGATCATTAAGCCCATTATAAAAAGTATCCACTTGATGTAATTCCGAAAAATCATGGTGAGGACATTCATGTAACATCTCTTTAAATCGTTCCCATGCCATTGAAAAACTTTCATTGTTTCTTTGCACAAATCGTGAAATCTCATTTTTTAAGTGTGTTGTTTTAGATGGTGGAAAAAACTTGTTCACAAACTTAGAAACGAGATCGGCCCATGTCAAAATCGAATTTGGCGGTTCTTTCTCGAGCCAAATTTTTGCGGGTCCATCCAACGAATATGGAAACAACATCATCTTAATGGCGTCATGTGGAACATCTTTGAATTTTCTAGTAGCGGTGAGACGGTTGAAATTCCTAATGTGGTAATGCGGGTTGTCTTTCTCGTGACCTCTAAACTTATTTGCTTGCAACATCGACATTAAACCCGTCTTAATCTCGAAATTCTCCGCAAGGATGGCGGGAATAACAATAGCCTCTCCAAAACCCTCGGTGGGTGCTTGTAGCAACTCCATCATAGTACGATTAGCCATGACGACTTCTTGTTCTACAATAGGTTCAACAATTGGAGGTTCTTCAACAATTAACGATCCTTGATTTGCTTGCTTTTGAAGTCGTTTACGAGCTCGTTTTGCTTGATTACGAGTGATCATAAACTACACGAAGAATGGGAGGTGAGCAAAGAAGATTCTTTTTTGTTGTTTTGTGGATTTTCAATTTTTTTTGTGTTTTTGATGATATTTAATTTTTTTGGATTTTGGTGTATCTTCGTAGACAACAATCTACAAAATCTCTCCTCGAATCAAACTCTTGATTAAAGAAGCCTCAAAGGAATGAAAACGATCACGTGGAGTGAACGTCTTCGAATGACTTTAGAACTTTGGTGAAAACCAAATTGTTCACGAGGGTTTAATCACAAAGAAAACCAAGCAAATATAGTATACGTATTAATACTTTGGGCGGCAAAACCCTCGATTAGCCTTCAATCTCAAAATACTCACAAGCAAGCGGGGAAACGAGGCGGCGCGAAGCACTTAAGAGCCTTTTTCCTTAGGGTATATTTTATAATACCCGCCTTATACCCACCTTATAGTTTGTATTTTTCAAAATCGAGCTTCACGAAAGTATTTATCTATTTTTGCCTTTTCTTTTTGTTTGAGATTCGAATACAATAATTAGGAGATCAAATCCCAATTAAGGTTGTGTTTTCACACTTTTGGAGATATTGTATTTTGATTGTGATACTTAATACAATATATTAATAATATTTGTACAAGAAAAACCAAGAAAACCGATAATACGTGTTAAGGGAGTTCCACTTAACACAAATACTATTTATGGATAATATCAAAAACAAAAGCTTCCAAATTAAAGCACAACACACCTCCCCGGCAGCGGCGCCAAAATGATTGTAGTCCTTTTACTACTCTTTAGGAAAAGAGCGTAAATAGCGGTAAGTATCGAACAAATGACTTTAAGAAAAACCAAGTGTTAATGACCCAATCACTTAAAAGAGAGAAAAAGTTCGTTTCCCAAGGAGGTATATGTGTTGTGAATTAACTTGTATGTATTTGAGATTAATATTGAGAAGATGGAAAGACGGTTTCGTGAAAATTACACTATGACGTAAAAGACGTAAACGTAAAGCCGTAGAAATTACCCCTAATTAAAAATTATACTAAAACCAAAAACAAAATCAATGAAAGATTAAAAAGACTAAAACAAGTCTAAAATAATATAAATAAAGTTAAAAATCCAACAAAGATATTTTAAAACCTTTTATTAATTAAATATTTAATTTTAAATGCTAATTAAAGCCCTAAAATTAAATACAACTAATAAAATACTCCAAAATATGATTTTATTGGACAAATACTTAACTTATATTATTATGAGACTAAAAAGTAATTTTCTAAAAATTAAAAGCTAATAAAACTATTTATAAAACTCTAAAAATGATTTAAAATAATTAAAAACTAATTAAACTTAAAATAATTATAAAAATTAATCTAAAAGCTAGAAAATATTCTAAAAATGGAAATAGTCCTAATTAATGATAAAGAACCTAAGAAAAATGAAGAAGAAAGAAAAATAAAATTTTGAAATTTTAATATTAAAATAATATTAAAATAATACTAAAAATAAAAAGTTGATAAAATTAATTCTAAAAATTTCTAAAATACTAAAATATTCTAACTAAGAGAAAAACACAAATCTAAGCTCCTAAACCCTTTTTAATAATTTTATAAAAATGTTTAAAGTTTATAAAAAACCTTAAAATAATATAAAATTAAAAATAAGCCAAATTAAAACCCTAATAAGCTGTAAACCTCAAAATATTATTTTAAAAACTAAAAATTATTTTTCCTAAAAATTAAAAATCTTTTTTCTATTTTTTAATGATTTTATAAAAACGGATAATAAATAAATGCAAAGAAAATAATTAAATAAAAGGAAAAATATAAAAATTAGCTAGAAAAGTCACAAATCCTATAAAGGTCCTAGGAAAAATGAAAATAAGCAAAAACGCTTAACAAATAAGCTGAAAAATGGAAAATAAGCCACGACTTTATTTATAAGCTATCAAAAGAAAACGTGTTAAATAACACTTGAAATCAACCCTTAACGTAAAAAGGTGTCTAGATCAGTGGTAGAGCTCCTAACCCTCCAGCGAGAGGTCTGGGGTTCGAGTCCAGCTGCGGGCAACCTTTTTGCAATTTTTTCTTTTTTATTTTTTTTCTTTGCCAATCTAATAGTGACACTTAATAAGCTATAAACTCAAATCAAACTTCCTTTTTAGCTAGATTTAAGCACAATAGATCACAAAATGTGCCCAGTTAGGCTATGTTGCTGATGAACAAGTGTGAGTGCACACTTGAACACTTTGGATGCCAAGAGGACTTGGCTTGAGCTTATTTGGTGGATGTGTTGTGGACAAAAGGCACCCTTGTGCTTATTTAAGCACAAGGAGTCAATAATAACAAAAGATAAGCACTTAGCACACACCAAATATGCAAATCAATAGCACACAAAAGCACTTCAAGTTGCTGATACAATTTGTGCAGGTCTGGGACTGTTTAAGCTTATTACATGCACTCTAGTGAGATTCAAGGCCTAAGATTTTGCACTCACAAGCACCAAATGGCGTACAATCAACTTCAATAAACCAATTAACCTGATACTCAACAGTTTTGCAAGATCATGAATCAAAAACCTTATAAAAAATGAGCAGACTATGACTTATGCAGATTTCTATCTTACTTATCCTTTTTAACTCACCAAACTTGTTACCACTTGATCCAAACTGACCTATAACTACCTAATAAACTTAACTCAACTTATTCCAATACTTTTAACACCTTTTTAAATCACAATCAATGATTTTACCCTGCTAAAACCTGTTTCCAAACACCCTTTTAAAAACTAGATTACAACTTTTCTCAAACAAAAACCTTACAAACTTGCTCAAACTTGATCCAACTAGCATCAATCATGCATAATAACTCAAATGAACACAGATCAATCACCTTAAACACACAAAAATACCAAATCAAACAAAATCACTTATAACTGCTATATTTCTGAAATTTCTAAATGGAAATAAGAAGATACCTTAGGGCCTTACATCCAAGGCCCTAGTGGATGAATATCCACCTCCTTATGCACCCGGGTGCATGCAGATCAATCAACAACAATCCTTCAAACACCTGCTTAAGAAAAATCAAAGAAAAACAGAATAATACAAGCAATTATATAATCTGTTTTCTTTTCTTTCTCAAACCTTCCAAAATCTATGAAAACTTTGAAAACACGTTTTTATAACACTAAATCTCCAAACACATATAACCTCTTAACACAGATTCTTGAAACAAATTCCTTCAAAGAAATTCAAAATTTCAGAAACCTTTAAATAACTTTGAAAATCAAAGTTACTTAACCAAATTGACAATGGAACTCAGAATCAAGCTTCACACAATACACAACTTTTAAAAACAATAAAAAGGCATTACACTTGATTAAATCAAAAACCAAACTTTTATTTTCTTAAAAAGGGATTACAAGTGAGAGCTTGAAAACTGGAACAAGGGGTCATCACAGGTTGATGCCTCCTTTTATACTAGTCTAATGAACATACTAGAAGGCTAAAAACAAAACCCTAATCACTAGAAATTCCCAAATATGCCCTTGACGATTTTGAGGTATGAGTTGTCCAAATTTGATCTAAGCCGTTCCTTTTGGCGTTGTGATGAAGCAAAAGATCATGGTTGTTGATTTGGGACACGTCACTAAACTTAGAGGACAAGGTGTGATGTGATTGGTTGAGAGGGGAATTGGGGGTGGGGTCTACAGTGAGTGGGTTGAGGGTTTTAGGTGTGGGATTAGTTCCTGCATGTGTGAATCACACATGTGCAAGGTGAATTAGTTTTTAACCTTGTTTAAGTGAAGGTAAAACCTGGGGGTGAAAAGGTGAACAGTAACTTCCATTTGATCCGTTTTTAGGGGAAACAGATGTGTTAGGCGCGTGTTTTGTTTGAATGTTTCAATCTTGACAACTTAAGCCCTTATCTTTTGGAATTTTTGGCATTTAAGGTTATTCAGCCCTAAATCCGTTTTTGCTTTGTTAATAAGTTTCACCCTTTTACATTTTTGGCACACACTTTGGAAAAAAGTGTTTCAAGGGTTATAATTGACAATTTTGAATATTTCAAGGGCTGTTCTTGGACAATGTTGATCTTCAAAGGTCTTCAATGTGTCTTTCACTTCATGAGGGACCATTTTTGGCAATTTGAAATTGTTGAGGGACTAATCTTGCCATTTCTTCAAAGTTGAAGGACCTTTTTGCAATTTTGACAAACTTAAGGGACCAAACTTGTAATTATCAATATACAAGGGTTTTAAGTGTCATTTCTTCATTCTTGGAGGATCAATCTTGTTATGTCTTCAAGTCTTCAAGGGTATTTGATGAAAATTCCATGATTAGGGCCCGGTTCTTTGTACGGCTTCGTTTCTCGTGTCCGTTTTTCCTTGTATCTTGTGATCTTTTGTCTTTTTCACGATATCCATACCTAAAATACACATAAACACAAAAGCAAGCATATATATGGTATTTTATGACATTTTAGTGCATTAAGAGCCCGAAAAGAACGATGAGATCATGTATAAATGCCATCTCATCAAAGACCCGTGCTTTGGACATCCTTCACCTCAATATTATTGACACACTTACGAAGTTCTCTCATTGAAATATCAATGATCGATGATCATGCTGCCATATCGATAAGATCAAGTGCCACATTATATATATATATATATATATATATATATATATATATATATATATATATATATATATATATATATATATATATATATATATATATATATATATATATATATATATATATATATATATATATATATATATATATATATATATATATATATATATATATATATATATATATATATATATATATATATATATATATATATATATATATATATATATATATATATATATATATATATATATATATATATATATATATATATATATATATATATATATATATATATATATATATACATACATGCATATATATATATATACATACATATATATATATATATATACATTCATATATATATATATATATACATACATACATATATATACATACATTTATATATACATATATATATATATATATATATATATATATATATATATAGAATCTGGATCGATTGAGAAGGAAAAAAACCTTCTCAATTGAGAAGGTTTTTCGAAAACCATAGCTTGTTAACTTTGATTCAAGTTTTTCAAGTGTTGATTCATTTTAATATGATAATAATACAAAATGAGTCAAAAAAATTTGAATCAACATTAAAAAAAATCTCGATTTTGCGATATTTGTAAAATATTAAATTTACTGCAAAAATTTATTGGATCATTTCATAACTCGATTTTTACAAAGATTTTTGAATCATACTTATGATTTATAGTTTTGATTCACTATTAAATGATGTTAACTAGTGAATCAATGAAATTTTTTTGAATCAATGGCTCAAACGAAGATTTCTCAAATTTCTCAAAATAAAAACCTTCTCAATGGAACCGGAGCATATATATATATATATATATATATATATATATATATATATATATATATATATATATATATATATATATATATATATATATATTTCTTTTTTATTTATTCTATTATAAGAATTGTTTTATTTTACCCCAACTATATATATATATATACACACACACACATATATATATATATAGGGTGGGGATACAATAGAAAGCCCCTTAAAATAAAAATCCTAGGAAGGAATCTCAGCCATTGGATTTGATTTTAATAATAAAAAAAGCGGAATGACATATTTGTAATTTCCTGGAAAGTTTGAGGGCAAATCGGTCATTTACATCCCACTAACTACTTCCTTATTTTAGGGTTAATAATAACCGCCACTACCTCCTTCTTTTCTACGTTTGTCTTTATTTCCATCTCAAAAAAACACACAACCAAAAAACGCAGCAAACCCTAATCTATTAAGTCATTTCAATCGAGCATTTAATCGATCAAATCATCAATTCATCAAATCATCATATCATCAAATCATCAAATGTATTAGTTATGTAAAAATCACGAGCTAGGTAAATGTCATTTACATCATTTCGTTAAATTCATTCTGCTATAATCGCGTACTCGGTTTGTTGATGCATCGATTTTTATGTTTTGTGATCTAAGTTTGTTATATTTAGAGTTTGATTTATTTTCACATCATGCTTTCTTCAAGATCTGGAACAAAATGTAGATTAAATAGCTAAAAAAAGTTTTTAAGAAAGTTGCATATAAGGTGTTTGACAAAATGTCTCAACCAGACTATATAACTGTGATTCGTTAAATTTATATTATGATGCAGTTGTTTTGAATGTTGATGTAGTTGTATTTCATGTTATTATGAAGTAACATTTTATTTTTGTGAAGCAGTAGGTTATGTATGTTGGTATGTTTCGTTATTTGTGTGATGTAGTAGTTTATGTATGTTGGTATGTTTGGTTATTTGTGTGATGCAATTGATTTTGAACTGTGACGATGTAGGAGTTTAGTTTTCATGTATAAAGATATATTAGCTCAAGCATAGGTTATGTTATATGTATAAATATGTTTATTTGTTTGGTTGTTTGTGTGATGCACTTGAACATAAACTGTGATGGAGTATGTTTTGAGTTTCCGCGTATAAGGATCATTAGGTTAAAGCTAAGTTGCACTATGTACGAGAATGTGTTTGTATGTTTCGTTATCTGTTTGATGCACTTAAATTGAACTATGATGCAGTAGGTGTTGATTTGTCGCGTATAAGTATAAATTAGATCAAACGTAGGTTTTGTTATGTACATAAATGTGTTCATAGGCTTAATTTTTGGTATGATGCACTTGAATTTATACTATGATGTAACATATGTTAAGTTTTTGTGTATGAGCATAAGCTATGATATGTATAGGTTGTGTTATGTGCTTAAAAGCGTTTTTATACATGGTTGGTTATGTTTAATGCAATTGTAATTGAATTATAATGCAACAGATGCTACATTAGGTTAGACAAAAATGTGTTTTATTTGTCGAAAAGTGTATATTTGTATGTTTGTATGCATGATGCAGCTGGTGTAATAAATTTGTTAAAAAATTGATTTTATATAAGATTTAATATAAGATTGATTTTATAATTGATTTTATTTAATAATACATTATTTTTTGTATGTTTTAAGCGACTGCTTGTGGTGGATACACGGCGATAATTGGACAAGTGCATGCTTGTGGTGGATCCGCGGTGGTTGGTGGTGGTTAGAAATGGTGAGGACGAATTTGAAGGATTTTTCTCCCTCAGGTAAATACTAATGAAAACCCTAATTATTTTTATTTTTTATTTTATGTTTATTAAATACTTATACAAATTTTAATTTAATTGATTTAGTAAAAAGGAAAAGTGGTAGACTGTGGTTGAAAAAAAAAGTATTTTATGGAAATCATAAAGAAAAATCGCCAGAAAACTCGATAAATATATCATCTAGTAAGTGATTTTGTTTAAATTGATCTATGTTATGAAGTATTTGTATGATATATGTTGGCTAAATTATGTTAAGTGTACTAGTTATGCAGTATTTTTCAATTAGTTTTTATATGGTCTTGCTGCAATCTTGATGCATGCTTGATGCGGGCTTGATGCGGGCTTGCTGCAGGCTTGCTGCGTGCTTGCTGCGTGCTTGCAGCGGGCTTGCAGCGGGCTTGTAGCGGGCTTGCTGTAGGCTTACAGCGGGCTTACGATTTTTTAAGATTGTTATAACTTTATTCAGATCGTATAACTTTAATGTAGTGTTTGCATTGAATTAATGTAGTTTACGATTACCTAACGGGTCAGAGAATAAGATACAAAGGCGGCAGATTAGTTTAGTTGTATGAAATTGTGTGTTTGTATGAGCGCATTTGTAAAATTTTAATGCAGTGTTTGTATCGAATTAATGCAGTTTGTGTGAGCTATCGGGCTTAAAAAGAGAATAAGATATGTCAGATTTGTTTAGTTGTATGAAATTGTGTGTTTATGTGTGAGCATTTGTAGAACTTTAATGTAGTGTTTAATGCAGTTTGTGTGAGCTATCGGGCTTGAAAAGAGAATAAGATATGCAGTTTGCGCGTAATTGTAAAACCTTAATGCAGTTGTTGTATTTAATTAATGCATAATAGTGTTGCCTATCGGGCCTGAGAATATAAAAAGATACGGACAGACTTGTTTAGTTGTATGAAGTTGTGTGTTTATGTGCGAGCATTTGTAGAACTTTAATGTAGTGTTTGTATCGAATTAATGTAGTTTAGGTTTGCCTATCGTGCCTGAGACTATGATAAAATATGGGCAGATGTGTTCAGTTGTACAAAAGTATATGTGTGTGGGTTTATATGCTATTAATTCAGCTGACGTAATGAAGCGATGCATCAACTAATATTGGGAATACTGTGTAGAGTATTAGTCTAGGTTAGGTTATGTGCATAGTGTCTTAGTTGTTTGTGTGTTTGTGTCTTATTTATGCATTTGATACATTAAACTGATTCGATAGGAACTTTCCTGTTTAGTATAAGTCTAGCTTAGGTTACGTGCATAGTGTCTTATTTTTTTTGTCTTATTCATGCGGTTGATGCAGTTATTGTGGTTTATATGTATTCTAAAAACATTGATGCAGTTATTGTGGTTTATATGTGTTTTCTATGACATATATGTGTTTTATAGCAACGTTAGTGAAATCGGTATTATCAACTTTAATGTGATTTTCTATATGAGGTTTTGTGAATGAAATTGGTTGCTATAAGGATCTGCATATGAGGTTTTAGGAATGAAGTTTTGTGAATGAAATTGGTTATTATGAGTTGTGAAATGATTTGATATGACCTGGTTCAGTATTTGTTGTTATCATGTTCTGTGAATGAGGTTTTATAAATGAATCAATGAAATTGTAGGTTCTGTGAACGTATGCATTTAATCAGAATATATTTTGTGAATTATGAGGTTAGGTAAGTTTGTGTGAACATATTGATGTTTGTTTTTATTTATCTGAAAATATCATATTTATGCAGCTAATATTAGACACTGATACACTTTTTATATGTTTGATTTAGAAATCTGGTAGTTTAAATGTTTTATATGCTGTATTTAATATTAGACACTGATGCGGTTTTAATATGATGTTTTAGGATTAGTTTTTATATGAACTGTTAAGTCTTAGGATTAGTTTGGTATTGATTTGGTTTATCTTTTTTTGAAAATTTTGCAAACTGTCCATATAAGGGTGTGTTTGAGATTACTTGTTGTATTCAGTTGGTGACAATATTGAGTATCATAAATGGCCTAAGCATACAATAATAGGAAGATATAGGCTGTTTGTTCAATTTACTTCAATATGTTAGTGTAAAAATCATTAGTTTGATAGTTTCATAAAACTGCATAAATCAGCCAAACTGCATATTAATGCAGCTAATATTAGACACTGATGCAGCTTTTATATGCTTGATTAAGAAATCTGCTAATTTAAACATAAAAAACTGCATCAGTGTATTATATTAGCTGCTTTAATATGCAGTTTTTAATATTAGACACTAATGTGTTTTTATATTGATGGTTTTTAAAGAAGTAATGTACTGTTGTTATAGAATTATGAATGTTTAGTTTGATTGGAATAAAATACTAATGCACCTAATATAATACACTGATGCAGTTTTTTATGTTTAATTTAGAAATGTGGTAGTTTAAATGTTTCTATATGCAATTTTTAATATTAGACACTGATGCAGTTTTTAATTAATTGATGCAGTAAGTTAGATATTTTGGCAAATATTGTTTTAAGTAGGTTTATAGCAAGAAGCTTTATAAATTTGTTTTTCAATACGTATATGCTTGCTTAATGATTGCTTAGGACATTTCTGATTTTTGATAGACTTTTGTTTATTTGTATATGAAATTGTCTCAAACATGGTAGAATAGAATTGATTTAATTTCATGAACGACATCTTGATGTAGTTTAGGAGGTTAGCTTATTTATTTATTCTTGTTGATGCACTTTCTATATTTATGTGATACAACACTTGATGTGGTTTAGGAGGTTATCTTATCTAAAATCATTGAATTTAGGTAATATATATAGTTACTCACTAGCTTTGGTATCACGTATCTGCTCTTTACAGCTCCAGATAAACGACATCTTAAGCTTGTTTCCTCTTCAAGATATATATCGCCATGATTCCTCTTTCTTGTGAACATCATCTTCTTGCCCAATAATTGAATCTAATATGCATCAAAATCTTTTTGTTTAGCCTTTTTAGTAAAGGACCTATTACTTTGGAATTCATATTCGCTTTTTCATGATATTGATGATACTGGTATCAATCAAAGACTGAATGTGAAGGTCAAAATTTGAGCTACTTACATAAAAAAGGCTAAATGAAAAGAAGTTGGTCCATATTGGATTCAGTTATTTGGCAAGAAGATGACATTCACAAGAAAGAGATATCCTGGCCATAGCTATCTTTAAGAGCAAACTGACTTAATATGTCGTTTATGTGGAGCTGTAAAGAGCAGACATGGGATACCAAAGCTAGTAAGTAACTATATATATTAAGTTTTTGAATGTGTTCGTGTGGTTTATGTCATTTTTTATTGATACAACTTTTCAAATAAATTAATGCAGTAAGTATGTTTATTGTGGCAATCGGGACAAGTATGGAATAATATAAGGGCTGATGATTTTAGATGTATGAATTTGTGAGTTTGTGTGCGCGGGTTTGTATAAACTTAATGAACTTGTTGTATAAACTTAATGCACTTTTTGTATAAAAGTTAATGCACTTTTTCATATACAACATCTGTTTGTGTTGCTTGATTCGATTGTTGTAAGTCGTTGATGCACTAGATTTTTATTAAGTTTTTATATGCTTGTTGATTAAGTATAAGGTTTCATTTCTCATTTTGTAGTATATAAGGTATTGATTTAGTTGTTAAAGAATCATTATGGATTTGTTAATATATATAATGCAGTAAAGAAAAAGATAAAAAATACATAGTTACTTAAATAGCTTCGGTATCACATGTTTGCTCTCAAAGATTACTCCACATAAATGACATCTAAAGCCCGTATCCTCTTCAAAGTAGATATCGCCATGATTCTTTTTTCTCGTGAACATCATCTTTTTTCCTAATAATTGAATCCAATATACATTAGCATCTTTTTGTTTATCCTTTTTAGTAAATGACCTCATAATTTGGCATTCATATTCGCTTTTTCATGGTATTGATGATTTTTGTATCTATCAAAAACCGAATGCGAAGGTCAAATTTTTGAGCTACTTACATTAAAAAAGGCTAAACAAAAAGAAGTAGGTGCATATTGGATTCTATTATTGGCAAGAAGATGGTATTCACGAGATAGACGAATCGTGGCGATGTCTTCTTTGAAGAGAAAACTGGCTTAAGATGTCGTTTAAGTTGATTTGAAAACTTTGTGAGCAAATATGTGTTACCGAAGCTATAGAGTAGCTATGTTATCCTTGTTAAACTTCGATTGTGTATAAGTCATTGATGCGAAGTTTGATTATGTATAACTCACTCATTTATTTTTCATTTGTTGAATGTGATAATAGTTAACCGTGTGAATTTATTGTCTTACAGGTAGTAATGATCATGAAACGGATCAAAATGACGAGACAACAAGCAAAAGATCATCAAAAAGGTAAAAAAATTGTTCAACAAAATATGTCGGTACGGGACAACATGCCCATCAAGACGAACCCGAAGAAAGTAGCCATCGGGTAAAAAAGAAGAAGAGCCAAAATTCGAATGGGAACGATTTACCTGATCAAAATCCCCCAGAATCAGATGATATTCAGAATATTCCAAATCAAGCAAAAAAGAGAAAAGGTTTTTCTTTAATACATTTGAATTTAAGTTTTGATGCACTAGTGGTCACATGTTTTAAAAGGACGGTTAAACGTAGATTGCGTTATATACCGAAAACGTAGGTTGATCTGTCAAACGAAAATTTTTAGAATTATTCAAGGATCATCATTTTGATAGATGTTAATTTAAATTTTGATGTAGTGGTCTGTTGTGTTTAGTGAAGTTTCTGTTATTTGCGGAAATGTGTTTATGATTCAATATGTGTTTGTTTGCTATGTTGTTTGCTTAATGCACTTAATTATACGTTATGATGCAGTATGTGGTAATCATGTGTAAGTATGAGTTAGGCTACTAGGTTAAATGTGTTTTAATGCTAGGTTGTTTGTTAAATTCAAAATTCTTTTTAGCATTATGTATGGTAGGTTTTCTTTACAGTAGGTTTCTTTTAGCTGTGTACTTGATGTAGCTATTTGTATTGGTGTGATGCAGTTACTTTTACATGTGTTTTAGTTGTCCAAAAGTGTGTTTTTTTAAAAATTGATGCAGTAAATCCACATTGTGATGCATTATGTAGAGTATTTTTTACAATAAGTTTTTTTAGTTGTGTACTTGATGTAATTATTTGTATTGGTGTGATGCACTGAAATTTAAACTGTGATGCAGTAAGTCTACATTTGTGTTGCATTAGTTTGGTATGATGTAGTTATTTTTTGCATTATGTATAGTAGGTTTGTTTTAGTTTTGTACTTGATGTAGTTACTTGTGTTGCTGTGATGCACTTAATTTTATTCTTTGATGCAGTAGGAAAAAATGTGAGTGATGTTCCGTCACCTGTTGATGTAAATAAGTTGAAGGGTAATATATTGAATCTTGGAAACAACGTAGATGTTGCAAAAATGGCAAAAAAAAGCACTGAAGTGGGTGTAGATAAGTTGGTTGGGAAAAAGAAAATGGCAAACACTGAAGTAGGTGTAGATAAGTTTGGTTGGGAAAAAGAAAATGGCAAAGGGGAATAGAGATATTCAAAATAGTCAAATAGTCGTTGTAAAACAGAAAGTTGCTATTAAAAGAAAAAAGAAGGTTAGTAATGATGATGTATTGGAGAAAGAGCCTCTATCGATTGATGATGAAAATATGGATGCTGATGGTGAAAAAAAAGGTTACTTTTCCTAATATTAATTCAAGAATATCTTCTAATCATTTGAAGCTTGTATTGGAATCTTTAACAAACGCCCAGGTTAAGACTATAAGAGAAATGGGTTTGGGAGAATATTATAATAATTTTGATTACCCTACCATTCCATTAAAGCTTGCGTACTGGGTTGCGTTTAACTTTGATTGTGATACGGACACAATACACATGGATGATGGAAGACAAATTAAGGTGACAAAGGAATTAATTCAAGAAATGCTTGGAATACCAATGGGAGATAAAGAAGTGATTGCTCTTCGAGCTACAACGACAGAAGAAAAAACAACAACGGATTGGAGAGCTACAACTCCATGGTGAGGGGATAAAGCGCCAAGGCCTCATATATCTATAGTTGATGATCATGTTTGTAGTTTGACCGGAACGGGTTGGGAGTTCAAAGTTGGATTTTTAGTGGTGTTTTTCAATATTGTGGCTGGGGGTAATAAGGATGGCACAATCAATCAAAGATTCTTACCTACCTTAAGAGATATTGAAGATTTTCAAAACTATGATTGGTGTGGATATGCTTTAAAATGCATTCGGTTAGGAGTTAAGATATGGAAAGAAAAACTAGGAGGTTATTTCGGTGCTTCCAAACTTCTTTTGGTGGTACGATTTTTTAATGCTTCTAAACTTCTTAGTATGTTTAATCTTATTTTTGCTGCATCAATACCTTTTTTCACTACATCATATATAGATAAAACTGTGTTATTCCTTATATTAAATGCATCATTTCTTATATTAACTGCATCACTTCCTTTTTTTGTAGCTACTATACTGCAGCTCCACAGTCTCACCAACTATAACTGTGGAAAGAACATCACCTGTTTTCAAAGGATGGAACACCGAGTTGTTGAAACAAAGAAGAAGAAATAGATGTTATGAAAGGATTCGGGAAATTTCCAATCTTGGAAGGTTACGAGTTCTTTCCCCCAAAGAAGAAGGTTGACAAGACAAAGAAAAAGAAACATATTGGAAATACAAGTCAATCAGACGAGGATCTTATACAGTTTAGATAAAAAAAACAAGTCAGGTAAAAACTAAGTTTCATTTTGCTGCTGTAACAATGTTTAAATAAATTTAGGTGTTTTTAGTGTATCTAAGCTGCAAAAAGAGAGTAACATATCAGATTCCATAATCTAGAATAGATTTTTAAGTGCTCTGTGTTTAAAATCTCAAACAGCCATTCAACAAACAACTAGCATTCAACATACATTTTATAAACCTACTAGAAATTTATATCAAATATTTCAATACCTTATAAGCAAGTCATATCTGCATACACAATCATTTACCCACGGTATCCTATTTTTCATGAGAAATCTAAGATTGTGGTCATACAACATTCTACTGCGCTCTGTCTTATGAATCTAGGGTAATTAAAGCAGTAAAGACTACACAATGTTTTTATGCTCAAAATCATTCAAAGTGAAGTTTAGCTTACAAATGTGAGTCTACTCACACTGCAAAGCATGTTAGTTATATGTATTAGAAGCTAGCCCACACAACCATATATGAAAACTGTATACATGTGTAATCGCTTGACCAAAATGTATGATTTCTCTACATTTAAAATAATCATGAATGTTTAATAAAACAGATGATAAGTCGACTGTAAGTTGAAAAAATGTCAAAATGCAAACCTGCTGTTATCTCCCCCTCGGGTCTTGCAGTCTTTAAAGTGGGTCCTTCTGGTGTATCTTTATCTTGCTTGGAATCTTTGAGGGATTTTCCTGTTATAGGACTAGCTGCCTATGGAAAACAAAAAACATATAAACAGAATTAAAGTCAGAAAACAAATATATTTAAAAACTACATCATAGTTATTATTCACTGCATCATAAATGTATTTTTTTAAAGATCATGCAGGATATGAAAGATTGCTTGAATGACTCACTGTTAAAGATTAAGGAAGTGTTTGAAAGTAACAAACAGAATATTAAGATTGCTTTGGAAGAATACCCACACGATGAAGAATTTCAGATGTTTGAGGAAAAAAGTAAATCATTTTTAAAAGACTTGTATGAAAGCATGTCTGATGGGCGAATCACAGTACCGAGAATGATGGTGCAACTGAAGCTACTGAGAATGATGGTGTAACTGCATGTGATTTGCAAAACTCTGATGTGGCGAATAAGAATACTGATGTTGTGACCGATGTCCATATTGATGGTGGGAAGACCAATGAAGATATCTCGCTTAGTTCAATGGAGGAAGGAAATTCTACCCCAAACTCAACACCAGAAATGACGAGAAGGACAAGGTCAGCAACCATAAATTGGACAAACTTGAAGACCAAGGGGCCAAATTGGACAACATCAACGGAAGTAGCAGCAACATCGCCTATTAAAAATTTGGAAGTGGGGAACAAGGGGCCAACTAAGATAACATCAATGGAAGGAGCAGAAGCATTGGAAGTGGGGAACAAGGCGCCAAAAGCGTCAACATCAACCAAAGGAGCAACAACATCACTTGCTAAAAAATTGGAAGAGGGGAACTAGACCGACAACATCAACCAAAGGAGCAACAACATCACCCGCTAAAAAATTGGAAATGGGTAAAAAGAAATCCCCTAAAAGTAAATAAACGCTAACACTTCTCTTGCTTTTGTACTAATATTTATTATCTAGGATCGTATATTTTTGAATTCAACTTTTGAATGTATGTAATATAACTAGGAAAAACATAAAACTTATCTATTATTTTGGGTTTAATGTAAATAGGTAATTATGTTTAATGCTACAATTCGGCCGCCTCATAAGGTTTATTTAACTAGTAATAAACTAAACTATAATGCAGTTAGCATTATAGTCTATGATATACTAGTTAAAGAACATATTGCAAGCTGGTTTATAAAGTAAATTTCAATAAAGTATTTTTAAAAAGTTTGATTCTTAATTAACAGATTGTGCAAATCCTGAAATATGTGATGAAACATACAATAAAGATGGAGCTATCGTCATTTATGATGATTCATTCCTTGAGTATCAATCGCAAAAGCTACTCTTTGATAGTGAGGAAGAAGTGTTTCACGCTGACATGGACACAGAGATGGATACAGAAGGTGGAATGGAAGACAATGAAATGCAAGGAGAAAATGGAATCTGATGAAATCCTCGGAGCAGATGAAAGTAAAATTACACTCTTTAAATCTTGTCGATTAATTCAACTACATCATAGTGTTTTTGTCATAGTAATGCATTGGAGTTTGGGTTCTCATTTCAATTCACTGCATGACTATTAACAAAAACAATATGATGCAGTAAAATTGTATCTATGATGCATTTTTCAAAAAAAATAAATTTGTTTAATTTGATTCTTTTTATCTTGTCTATTAATTTCACTGCATCATTGTGTTTTTAAAATTAGTAATGCACTGGATTGTGAACTATCATTAAAGCTTAATGCATGACTAGTTAACAAAATGCTATGATGCAGTAAAGTGTAACTATGATGTAGTAAAAACAAGTTATTCTATTTTTTCATAAAAAAACTATTGATTATTCTGATTGTTTTAATTACAGGTTCTAAAATATTCAAAGAAGCTAACTTTCCTTCGATTGGAATTGAAGAAATCAACAGTTTAATAACTGAATTTCCTTCTATCGAAGAAGTAAACAAACAGCTTTTGGACTACTCAGTTATGAAACTACGTTTGTTAGCTGAAGTAGAAGACAACTTGCCAAAAAGTTTCTTAATTGAAGATGCACCAAAATCTCCCCAAATTCAAAAAGTTCAAATTAGTAAACCTTTTCATAGTATGAAATTGAGGTTACCGAAAAACTACACAAGAACTTTGAAAGGAAATACACCATTGAGTACACAACCTATTGGCGAACAACATGAAAAATATATAGAGATTCCGCTATCAGCTAAAATTCAAACCGAAGCAAAGACTACAAAATTTGATGCTATGAGGGTGAAATTATTGAAAAAGGATGTCAGGAAGTTAGATGCTAAAGGTATCATAGAGGGAGATATGTTATCTGAAATTCAAGTTCTAAGACAAGAGCCTGGTAAAAGAGGAAGATCTAACAAGGAACAAGCTAAAGAAACAACTGTGGTAGACGAAAATGTTGGGAAGGAGATCTCTAAAAAGACACAGGCTAAAAAACAAGTTCTTAAAGATCTTGGTAGAAAGCAAAGTAACACTCAGTTGTCCAAAGAGAATGAAAATAAATCTAAGATAGAAAAAGCTAAGTCACTGCCTGCAAAAAGAAAAAGGATAGAAGAAAATGAAATATATATGCACGCATCACCAATTAGTTGCATTGCTCCACCGGATGATACTGAAAATGATAAACGTGAAGTAAAGCTGCCTCCTGCTTTAACGTCGCCATTTTATCAATGAAAAATCGTATTGGGCCAACCACTATCTGAAGAGGGGAAAAAATAGCAGAATACATATGGGGTAATAACACAGCCGAAAGGTAAGTTCTAGCATCATATTTTATTTTTAAAGCATCATTATTCATTATTCACTGCATCACATATTTATATAACTGCATCACTATTCCTTATGTCACTGCATCACATATTATTGACAGTGCATCATTTCTCAATGTTCTTCGTATGAACTTTCATTATATTCTCTGCATCACATATTTATATAACTGCATCAATTACCTTTGTCACTGCATCACATATTATTAACAGTGCATCATTTCTCAATGTTCTTAGTATGAATTTTTCTTTTGCATCACATATTTTTATCACTGCATCACTTCCTTGCTTTAATGCATCAGATATAGATAAACCCGTCTGAAAAGTTTATGTTTATATCAAAATGTACAGTGAGATTGTTTACCAGATCATCAAAGGAGTTGGAGTAGAAGGTATTTTTTTCTTGAGCCTATACCTTGAAATAGAAATTGCGGCACTCATATTAGACTTATGGTCTTTTGTATTAAATCATGAGGAACAGCACCGAGACAAGCTTTCGGGAAATGGAAATGTATATTTCCATACGGGAATGCTTGTAAGTAATTCAAATATATAACTTATTTATTTTGGAACTTTAAATTTTGTGATCATTAGTAATCGTTTGACGTTAACTAAAACAGACTAATTATACTGTTGAGTCTGGGAAGAGTGTGCAAGAAAGGATGAAAGGTTTTGATGAAAATATTCATAACGTTTTAACTCAAGCAAAACGGAAGAATTTTCTTGACGTCGACTTGGTAAGTATATTTATTATGAGAATTAATTGATTGTATTTGTGAGAATGTTTAGAATAAATTTAAATACTTATAATAAATATATACAAGTATTTTTTCCTTCAATAAAGATGAAGAAAGATACTTCATCAAACCATTTCTATATCATTTGCTTTAATTTGAAGACCGCTGAGATCGACATCATAGACAACATAGATAACGACATTGATGATATAGAAAAAAGATATGGTGCTTACCCATTTGCCGTCGTAAGTCTCATACTTAATGCATTATTGTGCTATTTCACTGCATCAAAGTATTTGACTATAGTCTTATAACTCATATTTATATGTTTAATTTTATATAGAGGAAAACCATTTATAAGTCTATAACTGGTTTTATATCATAGTTAATGTTTTATGGTGCTATTTTTACAGTCCTATACCATATGAATAATATTGATAATTTTACTGCATCATAGTATTAAAAAAAACTGCATTACAATGCTTATTTAAATTTGCACATATTGATTCCTTCACAAATTACCTGGAGAGACATAAACACCCAAAACACATTGACATTTTGGTTTCTGAACCAAACATTGTTGATTTTAATTGGAAAACAAAATACAATGCTGTCGATTGCGGGGTATTTATTATGAGGCATTTGGAAACATATCTTGGTAGAGGAAACTTCTAACAACCATTGAAGAAAGAAGGACCACCTCATAAAACACAACTAAAAATGCTTCGTGCCAAGTACATGACCAAAATCCTTATGATGGATTTTAACGTCAAAAAAGGGAAGTTGTTGAAGGACGCACAATCATACTTTACGAAAAAGCCAAAAATTTCAAAGCTTATAACGGATTCTGATGTTAGATTTGATAAAGCTTTGTGGAAGAAATTTAGTGATACCGTAAGAAATACAATTGATGACTAAAGAGCTGCATCAAATGGTCATCGTCAATTTCAATACTACCCTAGGAAGACAATTGTTAACTAAAAATCTTGTTTTATTACTCTTTAATTGAAGTACTCATTGTTTTTTCTACAAACTACTTGTAAACATGAAGATTTTTACACAATTTTATTTACTTGTTAGTGTGTGTTACTATTTGTTGAAATTTAATGATTGTATTTTTTAACATGAAATAAAAAAATATATATACTTCACTGCATCAAAATATATCTGTTATGCAAAATTCACTGCATCAAAATGCCACTATGTAAAAAGGTGTACTTAAACTACTATGTAAAACGTAACTGCATCAATATGTAGAAAATAGCTGCATGAAATTGTCATTGAGACTCAAATCTCACTAAATTGAGTAGCATTAGGTGCCCAGACGTTACCCTTTGCATCAGTAATCATAATAAACAAGCCAAATCAGGTCACCATTTCATCAGTTGGTTTTCTAGTTCTGTCAGAGAACGATTGCATTGTGTTTGTATATCGGGCGACTCATTATTTTCTTATTTTCATCACTCTAGCATTTTACTTAATCTGGTCACGTTTTTGTTCTTAAATAGCTTAATTCTTGTTGATTTCATTTTTAATTTGTGTTTGTGGATTGTTTTACGCCTGGGTATTCAGATTTTACAAAAAAAATTAAAAAAAAAAAGTTTTACCAAAAAGGACGTGGCCAGGACTCGAACCTGCGCCACTCCTCTCACAACACAACACACATACCGCTCTGCCCGTGGGTCTTTTACTAATATACTTTCAATTCAAACTCTATTTAAGGCGGTTTTGTTCTGCTTATTAATAATCAGGTCACGTTTTTGTTCTTAAATCGCTTAATTCTTGTTGATTTCATTTTTAATTTGTGTTTGTGGATTGTTTTAAGCCTGGGTATTCAGTTTTTACACAAAAAATTAAAAAAAAAGTTTTAACAAAAAGGACGTGGCCAGGACTCGAACTTGCACCACTCCTCTCACAACACAACACACATACCGCTCTGCCATTGGGTCTTTTACTGATATACTTCAATTCAAACTCTATTTAACACGGTTTTGTTCTGCTTATTAATAATCAATTCGAGTTTTATAAGCTCATTTCCAGCTTATTTGTTAAGCAAACGTCAAGCTTTTCATTTTTCCTTTGTTATTCTATTAGTTTAGGACTTTTTGGTACTACGTTTTTATTTTCCACGTTTTTCAATTATTTTTTATTATTATTTTAATATCCGTTTTTTATCAAAAATTTTAAAAATAGATTAATTAGGTTTAAAAATTTACAAAAATTATTTTTAGGTTTTATATAAATAGATTTAGGTAAAAAATGCCACTATGTAAAAAAGGTGTACTTAAACTGCTAAGTAAAAAGTAATTGCATCAATATGAGAAAGTAATTGCATCAATATGCAAAAGTATCTGTCACAAGTATTCAAAGTAGCTAAACCAGTATGTAAAAGCAACTGCATCAATATGTTAAAAATAGCTGCATCAATATGTAAAAAGTAGCTGCATCAATTGTAAAAAGTAGCTGCATCAAATTGTCATCGTCAATTTCGCCTAGATCTGAGACCAGTTCTTGTCGCCAACCCCTCCTGAGATGTTTTCTTGATTTTTTTAGATGGTTTCATTCTTTCGTTTGTACATGTTCTGGAATTATGACCTTCTTTATTCCCGCATTTACTACATGTCCTCCGCTTATCACTTGATTTAGCTGCTTCTTTTTCAATCTCAGCTTTTGACTTCCACCTCGTATGAACACCGGATCCTTTATTTGAACTCATGTCTGAATTATTTATAACATTTGAAGTTGAGTTTGGCTCCTTCATACCAAGTATTGCACTAATAATATCTTTCGAGTTAAGTTTTGGAATCGTTGGAACATCGATTTTAGCTTTATTCATCAACTCCATCATTTGCTCCTTATAAATCTTCAACATGCCAATGTCATGAACCAAGCGATCAATCGTAGATTCAAAAATCTCGTACAAATCAAAAACCTCACTTTGCAAAACCGAATCTGACCCACTAACAATTGTCCTAACTGTAGCGTTGAAAGGCTTAGCATCCATTGACCACCTTTTCTTCAAGTATTTCCGAGGAAACTCTTTCACATTCTTCATTCTCAACACGTAAAAAATGTGCCTACAAAGAAGACCATATGACTCGTAGTGTTTACAGCTACATTGAACTTCCATTTCAGATTTACAAAACTCCACCTGCATAATAGTTTTTAAATATATTAAAATTTAAAAACACACTGCATCAGTGCTAAAAACTTACTGCATTATAGTTATAAACAATATAAGAACACATACCTGATAAACAACAACGTTATTTTCACCCCTGATTTTGTTCTCAGCTTGCATATCACGAATTGAATATCTCTCACCATTATCAACTTGGGCAAAATTTATCGACATGCAATGGGAATAAGAAGCATATATCTCATTTTGAACTTCCAAGAATATAGTTCGAGTATAAAGAGTACTTTCTTCTTTTTCAATCTGAAGATTAGTTTTAAGTTTAGGATTCTTATATCTTGAATCGTGATCGTTCTTACGCTCAATATACCTCTGGTACTCGATAGCCGTCTCATAATGACTAAGAAATTCAACAAGTGTCAAACATTTACTTGTCCATTTACCAAAGAAATGGTTCTCGCTTTCGGACCTAGAGGTGGTACGCATGAGGCCTGTCATAAGCACATCACGCAAGTATGCCGGGATCCAGATTTCCTGTAGGTCAAACATATCTTGTAACCATTTGTTATACCAAGTTAGAAATCCTCAATCATACGTTCCCACTTTGCTTCAAATTCAAAAGGCAAAATCTGATCGGTCCAAACTATATCACATATACGCCGTTTAAAATTTGTGTTTTTGCAGATTGAAGTTCCCACCTGAAAATTCATAAATTTATAAAACTATTGCATTAAAGTACAAATATAGTGCATTAATATGAAAACTTTCCAAACAACTCTAGCTCTAAAAACATGACTTTAAAAAATACTCCATTACAGTGTAAAGATAGTGCATTAATTAGAAAAAAACAAATCAACAGTAATAGATACTTTAAGAAACCAAAACAATTTTCCATGTTGATCATTGAGTCGCTTAAAACGTGCACGAGAAACAGAGCCAAAAAAAGGTAAACTAGGACAGTAATGTTTTACAATAGACAAGTGAGAACATACCTTTGTAACCAACTTTTGCATGATATGCCACATACAAAAACGGTGTATAGTATTTAGGAAGTATTCTGGTACTACGATCTTTATAGACGGGTCCTGATCGGTAATTACAACTTGTGGATCTGTACCAAACGCCTTTTTGAATTGTTCAAGTAGCCATTTGTAAGCACCAACCGATTCATCAGATAGTAAACCCGCAGCGAAGGTTATACAACGGTTGTGATGATTAATGCCGGTAAAAGGGACGAACACCATCTTGTACCTACATTTTAATATACAAAGAAATAAACTAAAATACTAAATAAAGCTGTAAAACACGATTAAATTTTTTGATAGAAAATTAAGATAGAATATACTTGTTAGAAAGAAATGTTGTCCCATATATTTAGATGATTAAAGATAGAAAATAGATGAAAAGAGATGGATTCCTAGAGAGAGAAAGTAGTGAGAGAAAGTAGAGAGAAGGAGATGATTAACTTGGTGAATATTAGATTAAAAAAGAATAAAGTGATCAACCAACCCTCCTAACATGCTAGGAGGGGAGTATATATAGTCCACCCACATGCGGGCTTTAATGGGCTATATATTGGGTCGGGCTTGTCTTTTAGACTTTAATTAGTTTAAATCCAAGCCCGTAAACCACGACTAATTAACTACCTATTACAACGTTCTAATTAATGTTACAATAATAACCTATGACCGAACATTATTGTTTGACTCAATATTTTGAGGCTAACAATCTCCCCCAATGTGAGGTCATACCCTTTTCGATATTTAGAGTCCAGTGGAGATTTATGAATTTCGTCATAAATGAGTCTTGAACGTGTAATAGTAGTGTTGTTCCTTCATGCTGTGATCTTTGAGCCTTTGTCGTTGTCTTTTGACTTTTTCTTTTATCTTGAGATCTTCAAATCATTCTTGACTTGTCTTTGCCATCTTGCGATCTTGTGTCTTTATCCACATACTCGCACTATTAATTGTTGAATAAGTCTTTGGGCATGAATATGTGGTTTTGAATCTTTGACTTTGCTGAGTACACCGTGACGTCACCTTCTCGAGACAAAACATAGACACGGACTGAATGGCTTTGACATTCGTCCTAAATCGGTAGCGTTTTACCTCCGGTCGGTGAAGACCGTTATACGATATTAAATACCGTACCTGTGATTAGGTAGATTTAATTAAAAATCTCCTTGACAGGGTTTCGCGGCTGTACTAGCCGTTCTCTTTACTCGACCGTCTCAAAGCAAGACTGCGAACATAAAGAGTGAATCAATTGGATAAATATCCGCTTGATTAAAGTCGTCAATTCAAATTCCTGGAACAAGTTTGATTCATTAAGAATCTTACCATTGTTGCTTTCCAGTTGACACAAGTTTGATTCATAAGAATCTCACAAGTCACCTACCGTAGCGCTATTTGATGTTGACGCTAGAAGGATTTCCATTCGTCACTATGAATATTAATGAATATTACTCTGAATGTTCTTGCAAGACCATAAAGATATTGCGTAGAAACCTGAAACAAGTTCGAATCAATTCAGAAACAAACCACTGTTGCTTTTCAGTTTTACATATGTTCAATTTATAAAGAATCTAACACATGACCTACCACAGTGCTGTTTGATGTTAACACTGGAAGGATTTCCACTCATCATTATGAATACTAAGTAGTATCACTCTGAGTGTTCTAGCAATATCGCAAGGATATAGCGTAGGACTCTCTTGTTCGTCATCCGTGTGTCCTAACGAGATTTGATTGATCTCTTGGATCTAGACTCGATTTGTGCACTTTTAGTGGTCGGAGGCTGGAGCAGATGCCACCTATTCAATATCAACTATCTCGGAGTGAGAAAGTCAATAGAAATCGTGTTGATCTCCGTGACAATAAAACAAACTTCTTTTGAGAGAAGCCTGGGTAGCTAGGAAAGGGTTGTGCTTCACATCACTGGTTCCATGATGAGTTGTCTTCATGATGTGTTGACCCGGTTTCTGCCTAAGTTGTATGGAGGGCTTCTTTCTTTAGACCCTTATCCTTACATTTCTTTTTCATTCTTCAACCCCTTCAATGCTTACCCAGACATCATTAATAGCACCTTGTTGTGATTGTTCCAGTGCTATCATCAGTACTTAGTCGGAATTCAGCTTCGTTCACATTCTACTCCATCTTTCCTAAGGACTTCTAATAATCTATTGGATTGTCCCTGGGAAGATCCCTCCGGTTCTGGTTGGATCGTAGGACTTAAACCTAACCACCATTTTGACACCAATAACGTCGTGAATTAAAGATGTTGTGGGTATTTGATCGTCACCATAAAAACCACTTTAAATTCTAACAAAGTGTTTGAAAAACATTTAACAGCTTTCTAGTTTTGTCGTTTCAGAAATGCTCCCCTTCACATGTGCATCGATAATCGAAAGTGTTTCGCACATGTAGGTAAGAGTTAAATTGCTTGAGTCTTATATAAGATCACATTTTAATCACATTTTCTCCCCCTATCTCTAATATATAAAATCTTTTGATATTAGAGATAATAAATTTGATTAAAATATATTTTGAAAAATAGTCTTGAAAATCTCCGGGAGAAAGATGTGTTAATATTTTGCATGAAGTTGAATTGCTCCCCCTCAAAAATTGATCCAATTGAATTGTCATTGTGAGGATATGATCCACATTTCACCTTTGAGGATGGGAGTTGTTGAACACATAATTTTTGAAAGATTTTGAATAATCATTGAAAAATTCTTGAAAAAATTGTGTTCAATGCTTTTTGAAAAAATCCTATTTCTTTTTGTCGAAGAGGTTTTTCTAAAGCATAAACTTGAGTTCATAGACTTTGAATATCTTGACGAATCCACTCAAGTGTAAGAAGATTTCTCTTCTTTTGCTGAGGGTAAGGGTACTAAAGTGTACACTCCCCCGTGAATATAGAACCGGGTTGCAATCTGAAAGTGATTACAAGCCATTGTGTTGAGCTCAAAACGTTGAATGTTTTGTGACAAGCTCAACCCGAGATAGATTGCTCTACCCGTTGTTGGAAATATTGTCCAAAAGAGACAATTTCCTTTGATAAAAGGTAGAAATGACATGTTTTGAAAAATATTTACAACTTTCATTCGAGCTTTATGTACACACCCGTGTCGTTATTGAGCGACATTTCTAGGTACGTCCATATTATCGATACTGAAAGACATGTCGAGAAAATATTTTTGGATTATCAAAGATTTTTTAATTTTGTATTTTGCTTTTTCATTAATATTTACAGGTAGATGTTTGATAGATGAATCAAGCAGGCTTTCTTTGCCAGAACCTCCAGTTTTGCTGGAGTCAAACATCTCATACCAATTTGCCTAACTAGATACACAAACCTCTCTTTCGAAAGAGCTTTTGTAAACAAGTCAGCTAATTGGTAATCAGTTCCAACAAAGTATAATTCGACAATACCCTTTTCAACTTATTCCTTAATGAAGTGGTATCTGACATCGATGTGCTTCGTGCGGGAATATATATATACTTATACTTATATATATATATATATATATATATATATATATATATATATATATATATATATATATATATATATATATATATATATATATATATATATATATATATATATATATATATATATATATATATATATATATATATATATATATATATATATATATATATATATATATATATATATATATATATCTACCTACTATATAAAACAAGGTTTTGTTTTTTAATCTTTCTCCAAAACCCTAAAAAAATGACACCTGGCAGCCCTATTTTTTGTAACCGTACGATGAAAAAAACACCTCAACAGAAACTCACCTCCTATATTTGGAATCTAGGTCTATCATACTCATATTTTCCCCCAAAAAACTTCTATAATAAATTCTTAATCAATTACACATCCTTATTCATCTACATTAACATCATTAGGATGTGTTCCCTTTTAATAAAAAACAACATATAATTCATATATATTAATCTAATCTGCATCAATTAACGAATCATAGATCCAAAAAGATATAAACATCATTCAACTTCAGATTTTTCATGGATCTAAAATCGAACGCAGTATGTGAGAGGTATATTTTATCCAGGTATTATTGTTCATTATTAATTAATGTTAATTAATTCGTATATATTTCATTACCCATATTTTAATTCCTTTGTTTTTACCCCAATTTGTATAATTGGAACGAATAATTATATCAATTGATTTTTTTGTTAAAAGTTTTATGTACACGAATTGATATTTATAACTGTATAGTTGATCATTTTTTGTTTGTGTTCTTCATGAATCTTGATCTTAATACCAATTGTATATTTATTTGGTCAGGTTTGTCAAATTTGATTGTTTTTAGTCAAAGTTGAAAACAAATCTTCTATTTTGAGAAAATATTAGGAATTTTAAATATAGGTAAAGAACCAGAAGTAAAATTACATGATAATAATTGGTTTTCAAATAATTTTATTGACTCCCTTGATTATAGCTGAAATTTTAAACTGATCAAATCCTTTCTTTACCCGTCTAACCTAAATTTCAGTCATTTGAAAACACTGGATCCTACCCCTTACTAATCCCTTTTCTCTAACCAAAAAATACACTAATCCCTTTTCTCTACATATTCACAGAAAAGGAGTTTCTTTTAGTTAAATACTAAATTATTCCTTTTTTATGATGTCAATATAACTATTGTTTCTGCAACTAATGTCGGCATGTACGTCATTATGCAGATTGTGTTCTTTGTTTTCGACATCTGAATATGTCAATTGGGTATATTGCATTATTCTTGATACTGTTTACCATATATCAAATCTATAAGGAAAATGATCATGGATGCCAATCTTGAGTAAAATAAATTATCTCTTGACCACTTATTGCCTTACCAAAGATCATACTTTTAAGGTATTTTCAAGCAATGGATTGTAAATATTAGCATAATTTGTTTAGCATTCTACACGCCTAATCGTCACGGTTTATTTTTTATCAATCATTATAGTGATTTTATGTGTATTGCAATTGAGATACTAACCTTCACTTCTCTAAACAGGACCAACAATTGACAAGTTGTGGCAGCTAGGCTGAATCGAAAAGCAATTTAACAGTTACCGCCCCATCATAAAGTAGAGCTTAGGAGAGATGAGGTAACATGGTTCAAACCTGTCGTTTACTTTTTACAATATTGAATCCATAGAAAACTTCTTTGCAAAATTTCGTCAATGGTGGTAATACTATTTCTCTAAAGGTCTATATTGTGATGTTTATTTGTTTCTTATAATCACTTTTAGTAATTTCTCTTGCATCGACGGTGATGATATTTTGGCTTTTAAAGAAGCACATAACTTATTTCCATGTTATAAAGCAATATGATGAAAAATTAACACCTTCTACATTACTATTTAGAAGATACTCTTTGAAAATGTAATAAGATGGCTTCAATTGAACTATTATACTGTTTTTATTAGAAAGTAGATCTAAACGTCTCTATGTTAGTAAAAATTGGTTTGACTTCTAACAAAAAATGCTTATTTTTTTACATTTTTGGATAAAAGAATTCATGGAGACCTATAAACGTTGTGGCAATAATGGACATTGATTGGACTAAGGTAAAACATCTTTTTTAGAACTATGTTAATTGCTTAGACCAGTTCATATATGTATGCTCTTTTGGAAATATCTCTCAAGTGAATAATATAGTCGAAAAGAATGTTGAACAACCCATATATTAAGACCTTTCCCATCTAATCTCGAACACAAAACTAATGGGACGTGTGAAAGTCATGTGTCAAAACAAGTAAGTCCCTTTCGTTAATACTAACAAAAAATGAATTATCAAAATATGAATAATTGATAATTTGTAGTAGTATGTTAATAACTAGGGTTTTGACACCCCGTATCAAAATTAGTTCGTTTAAGTATGTCTAATCGAATTGATTTGGTTTAACTATATGACTCAATTGTTCTTTGGTGGAAACAAAAGTTGTGTCGTTGTAGTATATTAAAAATGCGAGACTTTAACGTAAATGACGGTAAATAATCTAAGTCTAGTTAAAAAAAATAAATGGCGTGAAATTAAATCTATGTCTAAAAAGTAAAGGGTGCAATATTAAAAAAAAAACTTTGAAAAGTAAATAACGAGAAATTAAATGACGGGTAATTAAAACTTGACGAAAATTAAAACTTTGACAAAGTATTAAAACGTAAACTTAAAAATTAAACAAGAAAAAATAGTAAAACAACCCTACCGTCGGAATACATTCCGATCGGAATCCCAATCGGAATGTACCATACCTCCCAATCGGAATGTTGTCGGAACTCCAATCGGAATGCTGTCACCTATCCTGATCGGAATAACCAAACTCACCCTGATCGGAATACTTCAATCGGAATGTGGGAATAAGGGGCTATCGGAATCCTCCCAATCGGAATGTTGTCGGAACTCCAATCGGAATGCTGTCACCTATCCTGATCGGAATAACAAACAAATCCCAGATCGGAATGTGGTAGAAATCCCCTTGGTCGGAATGCTGTCACCACGAGACCAATCGGAATACCCAACAAACAACTCTGATCGGAATACCAATTAACACCCCTAGATCAGAATGTGGTCGGAATGCTGATAGGAATATCAAAACCCTTTTCCGACCAACCGAAAGGAGTGCTGATCGGAATGAGAAACCCTATTCCGATTGATCAGATCGAAATACAGTAGGAAGAAGGTAAAATAAGCAAGATAAATAAGCTATAAATCAAATAAGCACTAGACTAAAATCCTAAGCAAACACGTATAAGAAAAAGCTAATAAGCTATAGTTTAAATACTTTTAAAAACACAAAATGAAACAAAGTTTACGAAAAATAACTTTTATATAAAAATAACTTTTATAAAAACTTAAGAAACTTAAAGATAAACACAAATAAGCTATAAGAATCAATGATCCAAAACAATCAAAAGCATAAAAATATAACCTTTAATCAAATAAGCATGATAATAAACACATAAACATAAAGATCAAGCAAAGAAAGAAAGGTAGAATGAGAGATTAAAACAAGAAAATTAAAGAACACTTACTTGGAATTAAAAGGTATTAAAAGTGCAAGACAGGTATTTAAAATGACATGAATTTAAAGAGCAAGTAATTAAAAGGTGGAAGATTAGGGAATGCTTAGGAAGCTTTCTCCCCTCCTTCATTTCTTTTTAATTGCACCATTAAGTCCTTCCCTTCTTAATCTTTTGTTAATCTTGGACTTTAATGACTTTTGGCTCGGGATTTCTTTAAACTCGTCTTTTAATTCTTCAATAAATAAGACTTGAGTTCTTCGGCTTTTAGTAAACTTCCGTCTTTTGACTTTTTCTTCGATAAATCTTCAAAATTGGTCTTGGACTTCCGTTCTTTTTGCACTCTTGACTTCTTGACTTCGTCTTTCATCTTTTTCTTCAATAAAAGCTCGTGAATGCCCGTGTTTTCTCCACTTTTCACCTTTTCGTCCTAAATCACAACAAAAACACAAACCACGCATAATTCCGACATAAATGACATAAAATACACGTTTTGGCTCGGCTATTATTGTAATTAAGTGGTAAAAAGGATGGGTGTTTACACACCTATCAAATCCCCTACACTTGACCATTGCAATGTCCTCATGCAATGCATTAGTTACAAAGCACGTTTACATTTTTCATCAAATTCAACCCACGTTGGCCTTTGTTAAAGAGATAGAAAACTATAAACATTCAAAGGAAGAAAATAAAGAAATCAAAATCATACCTTGGGTTTTGGAAATGTCATGAATAATCATCATCCTCAATTTTTCACTTTCTCCAAACCAAGCTTAAAAACGAGATCATTGTTATTATAAGTTAGTAAACTAACACGAACTCATGTGGGCCAATTATTCACTTAGACTCCCTTATTTCTAGGGGTATCTCTTATATTTTATTGTTGTCTTGAATGATCACGAGGATGCATTTTTGACTTATTTCGATAGTTATTTAGTCTAAAAATAAAGTGAACGATTTAATCAATAGTTAGCTAAAGGACAAAATCTTTTAAAACCGCTTCTCGGGACCTCATAAAGTTCATATCTTGGCATAACTCGCTTCGCGATTTGAGACCTTTCTCGGACCGATATTTGGCAGCGACTTCATACTTCAAACCTTGAGAGACGTTCATGAAATAATGGTCTTCTCTTAATAATAGGAATTTCTTCACTTGAAATTTTGAGAGATTCTTCATATATGGACCATGACTTCTTCATTTTTCTCCAATCTTTATTTTGGACTTTGATATACAACGATCCGCCTCCTTTTATGACTTGGATCTATTTATCCTCATACCTTTCTAGGGTCTTTTCGGATACACTTCTCCATGACTTTTGGGGAGTTTTTGCTTTTCGTCGTGTGTCTCGATCCTTCATATTAATTTTCGATAAATGATTCTTCACATCACTTGGGATCTTTAGCAACAAAATATAGCCCTCATGCCTTGTTAGGGCCTTTTCGGACTCGCCAATCTTCGCATCCCGCTTCAATAAGTTATGCCTTGGCTATGAACTCTAATCCATACCGAGCAACTTTTAAACAATCTTGGGCTAGAAGCTAAGTAACTTTTCAAATCATTCAACCTTATTTATTGCAGATAAATTTATTAGCAAGAGATGGGAGAATAGGCTCATAATTAACTCACATAAATTCTCGAAAGAATACCAAACTTATAATTGACTCTATCATCTCTCGTTCTCCACAATTTAAAATCTCAAGTAATGAGACTCGTGGATGCTTAGCCTATTAAATCAAAGTTTTGGGTTTTCGAGTCGCCTATAGGATCTTGCAAACTCTTAGACTTTTTCAAGTTTAGAAATCGCATTTTAAAGTTCCCTTGATAAACGACTCTCTAGGATCAATTATAGGAACTTGCGAAAAGTTCATGTTCTTAACCCGTGAGAGTTAAGACTTTCGCGTTTTATAGCTCCCTATATAAAAGCCTAGCAAAACTTGACTTAAACACGTTAAGGATACTAGCTAGAGTAACTTATATAAGTAAACTCGGGTTGAGTTAAAAGATTCACAACGTTTGAAAATTAAAACCACTTTATTAAAAAATTATACTAGCAAAGAAAGAAAAATAACTATACAAAAGGAAAAACTAATAGGCCAAAATAGATCAAAAATTTTGAAAAATGTCGAAAAAAATTATTTTCCGGTTAAAATGAGGACAAATACAAAGAAAAGAGCCACTTAACTTCGATAGAAGTCCCCCCCCTACACTTAATATAAACATTGTCCTCAATGTTTAAGCATGTGGGAGTAAACTCCCCTACACTTAGGACATTGTGCACTTTGTTTAAATCTCGCTAAGGAAGAGACAACTAAAGAGATTCCTATTTTAATATTGAGAAAATATAAAATAGTGAATCGAAAAGAGTTTAGGATAGAACCGGGAAGAAGGGAACACGGAATCACGGGTCGTCAAGAATCATCAAGAGTGGATCATTGAGCTCGAATCCCTGATTAAGAGAGGAGAGGAAATAGAAAACACCAACGGGTCTCCCCTGCACTTAGGATAAAGAAGGCGAAAGGATAGATACATGGGTTGCATCCCAAGAAGCTCTTGATTTTTGATTACCGAGTCGTGAGCCTGACTCGACCTTGATTAGCAGAGGAAGAAGCATGAAACATATCCACCGGGATCAAAGACATAGTTTTCGTCCATCAAATAGCACAAGCTTAAGGCGAACAAGGCAAGCCAAAGAGGAGTAGGAAAGGTTCCTGATAGGTGTGTAAACACCCATCTTTTCTACCACTTAATTACAATAATAACCGGACCAAAACGTGTATTTTATGTCTTTTATGTCGGAATTATGCGTGGTTTGTGTTTTTGTTGTGATTTAGGACGAAATTGTGAAAAGTGGGGAAAACACGGCATTTACGGGCTTTGATTGAAGAAAAAGATGAAAAGACGAAGTCAAGAAGTCAAGAGTGTAAAAAGAACGGAAGTCCAAGACCAATTCTGAAGATTTATCGAAGAAAAAGTCAAAAGACGGAAGTTTACTAAAAGCCGAGGAACTCAAGTCTATTTTATTGAAGAATTAAAAGACGAGTTCAAAAGAAATCCCGAGCCACAAGTCATTAGATTCCAAGTTTAAAGAAGATTAGAAGAAAAGGACTAATGGTGCAATTAATGAAGATTAAAGGCTTAAGGACCTAAAGAGGCAATTAAGAAGAAAGGAAGGAGGGGATGAAGCTTCCTAATCCTCCCCTATATATAGTTTAGGAATTAATCATTTTTCTTTGTTGGGTGCTTTGACAAACCATTTCTTCCACTTTCATTTATGCACATTTAATTTCTTGTCCAATTTACATTAATTGTCTTGCACCTTAATTACCATTTAATTTCAAGTAAGTTTCCGTTTTAATTCTTGTCAATCTTTACCTTTTCTTGTCAATCTCCTATCTACCTTTCTTGATCTTTGATTTTTATGTTTATGATTGTGTTCATGTTCATGTTCTTATTTTGATCAAGTGGGTTTTTTATTATTGTGGTTAAATTTGTTTGTTTTGTTGATTTAAATTGTTTGTTTATGATTTACTGTTGTCTTGTTATTAGTTTAGCTTAATCGTGTGTTTGATTTTGATTAATCCGTGTTAGATCTGTTGTTACTGTTATCCCTTGTTCTTCGGGGTTGTTTGTTTCTGTTTCTTTGTTCCCAGGAAAACTTCCGAACCAAGAGAAGAGAAAGCTTTCATTCGGAACTCAAAAGTTCTGGATCAAGAGTTCTTTCATTCGGAACTTCAAAGTTCAGGATCAAGGGCTTCATCCGGAAGAGTTCCGGATCAGCAAGAACTTCCGAGTCAAGAGTGTTCATTCGGAACTCCAAAGTTCCGAAACAAGCTAGGTTCATCCGGAAGTCTTCCGAATCAAGGAGTTCCGACTCAAGCATTGTTCATTCGGAAGTCTGAAAGTTCCGAATCAGAGGGGCTTCATTCGAAAGTCTTGAAGTTCCGAATCAGAGGGGCTTCATTCGGAAGTCTGAAAGTTCCGAATCAGAGTTCTTCATTCGGAAGTCTAAAAGTTCCGACTCAAGAGTGTTCATTCGGAAATCTGGAAGTTCCGGATCAAGGGTGCTTCATTCGGAAGTTTTGAACTTCCGAATCAAGGTTTCTGTCAGGTTCTTTTTAGTCTTTCTTTTTAAATTTCTGTCTTTTATTTTTTAGCTTATTTTTCCCGCCTTTTTATTTAATTGCACTTTAAGATTACTTGTCTTAGCCTTATTTTAACCTTGCCTTAGTTTAGGTTTTAGTTGCGTTTTAAGTTTGCCTTAGGTAGATTTAAATTTGCGTCATTTACTTTAAGTGCCCTTTAATTCTAGTCTCGCTTTTAAATACTTGCACCCATTTACTTTAATTAGACTTAGATTTACTTTAATTGCACTTTTACCTTAAAGTTTCGCGCTTTTATTTTAAAAACAACCAAAATATTCTTTTTCACCAAAAACAACTGAGTCGTACTTTAAGCCGGAAATCAATTCGAAGAGACACCGAGAAAACGAACAACTTTCAACGAGTAAAAATTTCTGTCATTAAAATGGCGCCGCTGCCGCCTCTTTTCGTGAAGATTAACGGTTTTTTGTGAGAGACGCGTTGGCTTTTGGGATCCGTTCACTCGTGAACGTTATTTTTCGTGTCCAAAAATTTTCAAAAATCCCAAAAAAATTTGAAAAATCATAAAAAGCATTTCTTTTTCATAGTTTTGCACCAAAAATACTCTTCTTGCTTATCTATCTTTCTTTATGGATTTTTATGTCCATTGCGTCCGGTGTGGGAAGCAATTATCTGGGAACAACTCTTGTCAATGGTGTACATGTGAGCGGTGTGGAAACGATCTCGACAATACACAATTCCTATTCGGATTTTGTCCTTTGTGCAACTCGACTAATTCGTCCTTTTTGAACCCACCTCCTCCTGTTCCCCCGTGCATCTATTGTGGAAGCGATTCTCATTGGCATGTTTCGTGCCCGGTTCGATACCCGTATGGTCACGGGCAAGAACCGAGGTACAATTATGACAATGGTAATAGTTATCCACAAGAAGCACCCAGTTTCTCTCCACACCCATGGTGCTATATTTGTGGGGGGCCTCACGATGCTTCTTTTTGTGATCCGTCGCAAGTCTTTGAGAAAGTACCGTGCTATCATCCTAGTGTCTATAACTTTGCGCCCCCACATCACACCCTCAATCATCAATCCTCTCAGCAAATTAGTCTTGATCAACAACTCACTTCTTTGAATGACATTCTAGAAAGTATGGCTCAAATTCGAGCTGACTTGCATCAGGAAAGGCAACTGTTGCTTGATGTGGACGAAACCTTGAAAACCACTGACACCTTTTTGAGCCAATTTAGTCGTTTTCCATTCTTTTCTACACCAAAATGTTTAATTACAGCGTGGGATAGAATTGGTGAAATTGAACATACTCGGGGCGATGAACAACAAAAGTTGCTGCATGAGCTTCTTAAAGATGTGGAGGTTATCAAGGAAGAGTTAGCCGACTACGTCACTCCTAACTGGACTCGTCCCATCTATTATGATGATGACGAAGACGATGATGTCTACACGTTCAACCAATCTTCTGAAGTTGCTGCTCCTACTGTCGATGTTCCTACTGCGTCTAAGGATCTAGATTCGTTGAATGAGCTTAGTGCTGTTGGTCTCGACAAAGTATTGGATGATGAGGTTTGTGACTTACCTGCTATGGAGCCTGAGGACGACGTTGCTCTTACGGAAGAGGTCGATCCTAGTGATGACGATTCTTCTCTCTGCTATGAGAATTTCACTTCTGAAATTTCTCAATCTCCACCGGGAGATGCAGACGATGACGATTTATTCTCTCCGGATTACGAGAAGTTTACCGATGAACATGATCTTGTGGATAAGGTGGAAGACGTGCTTCTTCGCGATAGATTACAGAAAGTTCATCTTCTTATTGCTCAAATCGAAGAATTGACTTCTCCTTCTCTTTCCAAGTCTTTACCTCCATCTATCCCTCCCGTTGAAGATAATGACCCATTGCTGGAAGAAATCGATATCCACTCCATCCCTCCAGGTATTGATGATTATGACACGGAGGGGGACATTATTTTTGATAATTTGCTGCAGGAAGATATTGTCCCAAGTCCCCCTCCCGAGCACCTTTCATCCTCCTCTTTAGCCACTATCACGGAGGATGAGTGCTTTGACCCGGGAGGTGACATTGATTATGCTATGATTGATAACAATACGGCTTTGCCGCTTGCTCAGCATCTAATGTCTTTGGGGGAGGACAATGTGCTTACTTTACCCACCCACCTCCCGTGGACCTCGATTTCACATACTTCTCGTATGTTGAATGGACCTTTCTCCCATTCAAGACTTATCCCCACGCCTCTCCTTTGTTGATGTCAACCGGGAATGAGGACAAGGTCTTTGATCCCGGTATCACATTCGAGGCTTCCCCATGGACTATTTAATTCGGGGACGAGTCAGGCTCGTGACTCGGTTAATATAAACAAGCGCTTTTGGGGAGGCAACCCAATTATCTATCTATTTTCACCATAAGTGTAGGGGGAGCCCCGTGGTGTTTCTTGCCTTCTTTCTTATCATGTGCAGGGATTAGAGCTTCAAAGACACACTCTTGCTGACTTTTGACGAACCGTGACTCCGTGTTCCCTTCTTCCCGGTTCTATCCTAAACTCTTTTCGATTCACTATTTTATATTTTCTCAATATTAAAATAGGAATCTCTTTAGTCGTCCTTTCCTTAGCAAGATTTAAACAAAGTGCACAATGTCCTAAGTGTAGGGGAGTTTACTCCCACATGCTTAAACATTGAGTACAATGTTTATCTTAAGTGTAGGGGGACTTCTATCGAAGTTAAGTGGCCTTTTCCTTGTATTTCTCCTCATTTTAACCGGAAAATCAGTTTTTCGACATTTTTCAAAATTTTTGATCTATTTTGGCCTATTAGTTTTTACCTTTGTATAGTTATTTTCTTTCCTTATCTTGAATAAATTTTAATAAAGTGGTTTTAATTTTCAAACGTTGTGAATATTTTGACTCAACCCGAGTTTACTTATCTAAGTTACTCTAGCTAGTATCCTTAACGTGTTTAAGTCAAGTTTTTCTAGGCTTTTATATAGGGAGCTATAAAACGCGAAAGTCTTAACTCTCACGGGTTAAGAACAAGAACTTTTCGCAAGTTCCTATAATTGATCCTAGAGAGTCGTTTTTCAAGGGAACTTTAAAATGCGATTTCTAAACTTGAAAAAGTCTAAGAATTTGCAAGATCCTATAGGCGACTCGAAAACCCAAAACTTTGATTTAATAGGCTAAGCATCCACGAGTCTCATTCTTTGAGATTTTAAACTTTGGAGAACGAGAGATGTTAGAGCCAATTATAAGTTCGGTATTCTTTCGTGAATTTAGGTGAGTTAATTATAAGCCTATTCTCCCATCGCTTGCTAATAATTTATCTGTTAATAAATAAGGTTGTACAATTTGAAAAGTTACTTAGCTTCTAGCCCAAGATCGTTTAAAAGTTGCTCGGTATGGATTAGAGTTCATAGCCAAGGCATAACTTATTGAAGCGGGATGCGAAGATTGGCGAGTCCGAAAAGGCCCTAACAAGGCATGAGGGCTATATTTTGTTGCTAAAGATCCCAAGTGATGTGAAGAATCATTTATCGAAAATCAATATGAAGGATCGAGACACACGACGAAAAGCAAATACTCCCCAAAAGTCATGGAGAAGTGTATCCGAAAAGACCCTAACAAGGTATGAGGATAAATAGATCCAAGTCATAAAAGGAGGCGGATCGTTGTATATCAAAGTCCAAAATAAAGATTGGAGAAAAATGAAGAAGTCGTGGTCCAAGTATTAATCTCTCAAAACTTCAAGTGAAGAAATTCCTATTATGAAGAGAAGGCCATTATTTCATGAACGTCTCTCAAGGTTTGAAGTATGCAGTCGCTTCCAAATATCGGTCCGAGAAAGGTCTCAAATCGCGAAGCGAGTTATGCCAAGATATGAACTTTATGAGGTCCCGAGAAGCAGTTTTAAAAGATTTTGTCCTTTAGCTAACTATTGATTAAATTGTTCACTTTATTTTCGGACTAAATAACTATCAAAATAAGTCAAACAATGCATCCTCGTGATCATTCAAGACAACAATAAAATATAAGAGATACCTCTAGGAATAAGGGAGTCTAAGTGAGTAATTGGCCCACATGAGTTCGTGTTAGTCTACTAACTTATAATAACAATGATCTCGTTTTTAAGCTTGGTTTGGAGAAAGTGAAAACTTGAGGATGATGATTATTCATAACATTTCCAAAACCCAAGGTATGCTTTTGATTTCTTTATTTTGTATTTTTCTATCTCTTTAATAAAGGCCCATGTGGATTGATTATGATGAAAAATGTAAACGTGCTTTGTAACTAATGCATTGCATGAGGACATTGCAATGGTCAAGTGTAGGGGATTTGATAGGTGTGTAAACACCCATCTTTTCTACCACTTAATTACAAAATAATCGGACCAAAACATGTATTTTATGTCTTTTATGTCGGAATTATGCGTGGTTTGTGTTTTTGTTGTGATTTAGGACGAAATTGTGAAAAGTGGGGAAAACACGGCATTTACGGGCTTTGATTGAAGAAAAAGATGAAAAGACGAAGTCAAGAAGTCAAGAGTGTAAAAAGAACGGAAGTCCAAGACCAATTCTGAAGATTTATCGAAGAAAAAGTCAAAAGACGGAAGTTTACTAAAAGCCGAGGAACTCAAGTCTATTTTATTGAAGAATTAAAAGACGAGTTCAAAAGAAATCCCGAGCCACAAGTCATTAGAGTCCAAGTTTAAAGAAGATTAGAAGAAAAGGACTAATGGTGCAATTAATGAAGATTAAAGGCTTAAGGACCTAAAGAGGCAA
This sequence comes from Glebionis coronaria, assembly GCA_025667525.1. Lineage (NCBI taxonomy): Eukaryota > Viridiplantae > Streptophyta > Magnoliopsida > Asterales > Asteraceae > Glebionis > Glebionis coronaria. The sequence goes on from JANFOE010000174.1 coordinate 281,409, forward strand.
TTAAGAAGAAAGGAAGGAGGGGAGGAAGCTTCATAATCCTCCCCTATATATAGTTTAGGAATTAATCATTTTTCTTTGTTGGGTGGTTTGACAAACCATTTTTTCCACTTCCATTTATGCACATTTAATTTCTTGTCCAATTTACATTAATTGTCTTGCATCTTAATTACCATTTAATTTCAAGTAATTTTCCATTTTAATTCTTGTCAATCTTTACCTTTTCTTGTCAATCTCCTATCTACCTTTCTTGATCTTTGATTTTTATGTTTATGATTGTGTTCATGTTCATGTTCTTATTTTGATCAAGTGGGTTTTTGATTATTGTGGTTAAATTTGTTTGTTTTGTTGATTTAAATTGTTTGTTTATGATTTACTGTTGTCTTGTTATTAGTTTAGCTTAATCGTGTGTTTGATTTTGATTAATCCGTGTTAGATCTGTTGTTACTGTTATCCCTTGTTCTTCGGGGTTGTTTGTTTCTGTTTCTTTGTTCCCAGGAAAACTTCCGAACCAAGAGAAGAGAAAGCTTTCATTCGGAACTCAAAAGTTCCGGATCAAGAGTTCTTTCATTCGGAACTTCAAAGTTCAGGATTAAGGGCTTCATCCGGAAGAGTTCCGGATCAGCAAGAACTTCCGAGTCAAGAGTGTTCATTCGGAACTCCAAAGTTCCGAACCAAGCTAGGTTCATCCGGAAGTCTTCCGAATCAAGGAGTTCCGACTCAAGCATTGTTCATTCGGAAGTCTGAAAGTTCCGAATCAGAGGGGCTTCATTCGAAAGTCTTGAAGTTCCGAATCAGAGGGGCTTCATTCGGAAGTCTGAAAGTTCCGAATCAGAGTTCTTCATTCGGAAGTCTAAAAGTTCCGACTCAAGAGTGTTCATTCGGAAATCTGGAAGTTCCGGATCAAGGGTGCTTCATTCGGAAGTTTTGAACTTCCGAATCAAGGTTTCTGTCAGGTTCTTTTTAGTCTTTCTTTTTAAATTTTTGTCTTTTATTTTTAAGCTTATTTTTCCCGCCTTTTTATTTAATTGAACTTTAAGATTACTTGTCTTAGCCTTATTTTAAACTTGCCTTAGTTTAAGTTTTAGTTTCGTTTTAAGTTTGCCTTAGGTAGATTTAAATTTGCGTCATTTACTTTAAGTGCCCTTTAATTCTAGTCTCGCTTTTAAATACTTGCACCCATTTACTTTAATTAGACTTAGATTTACTTTAATTGCACTTTTACCTTAAAGTTTCGCGCTTTTATTTTAAAAACAACCAAAATATTCTTTTTCACCAAAAACAACTGAGTCGTACTATAAGCCGGAAATCAATTCGAAGAGACATCGAGAAAACGAACAACTTTCAACGAGTAAAAATTTTTGTCATTAAAATGGCGCCGCTGCCGGCTCTTTTCGTGAAGATTAACGGTTTTTTGTGAGAGACGCGTTGGCTTTTGGGATCCGTTCACTCGTGAACTTTATTTTTCGTGTTCAAAAATTTTCAAAAATCACAAAAAAATTTGAAAAATCATAAAAAGCATTTATTTTTCATAGTTTTGCACCAAAAATATTCTTCTTGCTTATCTATCTTTCTTTATGGATTTTTATGTCCATTGCGTCCGGTGTGGGAATCAATTATCTGGGAACAACTCTTGTCAATGGTGTACATGTGAGCGGTGTGGAAACGATCTCGACAATACACAATTCCTATTCGGATTTTGTCCTTTGTACAACTCGACTAATTCGTCCTTTTTGAACCCACCTCCTCCTGTTCCCCCGTGCATCTATTGTGGAAGCGATTCTCATTGGCATGTTTCGTGCCCGGTTCGATACCCGTATGGTCACGGGCAAGAACCGGGGTATAATTATGACAATGGTAATAGCTATCCACAAGAAGCACCCAGTTTCTCTCCACACCCATGGTGCTATATTTGTGGGGGCCCTCACGATGCTTCTTTTTGTGATCCGTCGCAAGTCTTTGAGAAAGTACCGTGCTATCATCCTAGTGTCTATAACTTTGCGCCCCCACATCACACCCTCAATCATCAATCCTCTCAGCAAATTAGTCTTGATCAACAATTCACTTCTTTGAATGACATTCTAGAAAGTATGGCTTAAATTCGAGCTGACTTGCATCAGGAAAGGCAACCGTTGCTTGATGTGGACGAAACCTTGAAAACCACTGACACCTTTTTGAGCCAATTTAGTCGTTTTCCATTCTTTTCTACACCAAAATGTTTAATTACAGCGTGGGATAGAATTGGTGAAATTGAACATACTCGGGGCGATGAACAACAAAAGTTGCTGCATGAGCTTCTTAAAGATGTGGAGGTTATCAAGGAAGAGTTAGCCGACTACGTCACTCCTAACTGGACTCGTCCCATCTATTATGATGATGACGACGACGATGATGTCTACACGTTCAACCAATCTTCTAAAGTTGCTGCTCCTACTGTCGATGTTCCTACAGCGTCTAAGGATCTAGATTCGTTGAATGAGCTTTGTGTTGTTGGTCTCGACAAAGTATTGGATGATGAGGTTTGTGACTTACCTGCTATGGAGCCTGAGGACGACGTTGCTCTTACGGAAGAGGTCGATCCTAGTGATGACGATTCTTCTCTCTGCTATGAGAATTTCACTTTTGAAATTTCTCAATCTCCACGGGAGATGCAGACGATGACGATTTATTCTCTCCGGATTACGAGAAGTTTACCGATGAACATGATCTTGTGGATAAGGTGGAAGACGTGCTTCTTCGCGATAGATTACGGAAAGTTCATCTTCTTATTGCTCAAATCGAAAAATTGACTTCTCCTTCTCTTTCCAAGTCTTTGCCTCCATCTATCCCTCCCGTTGAAGATAATGACCCATTGCTGGAAGAAATCGATATCCACTCCATCCCTCCAGGTATTGATGATTATGACACGGAGGGGGACATTATTTTTGATAATTTGCTGCAGGAAGATATTGTCCCAAGTCCCCCTCCCGAGCACCTTTCATCCTCCTCTTTAGCCACTATCACGGAGGATGAGTGCTTTGACCCGGGAGGTGACATTGATTATGCTATGATTGATAACAATACGGCTTTGCCGCTTGCTCAGCATCTAATGTCTTTGGGGGAGGACAATGTGCTTACTTTACCCACCCACCTCCCGTGGACCTCGATTTCACATACTTCTCGTATGTTGAATGGACCTTTCTCCCATTCAAGACTTATCCCCCCGCCTCTCCTTTGTTGATGTCAACCGGGAATGAGGACAAGGTCTTTGATCCCGGTATCACATTCGAGGCTTCCCCATGGACTATTTAATTCGGGGACGAGTCAGGCTCGTGACTCGGTTAATATAAACAAGCGCTTTTGGGGAGGCAACCCAATTATCTATCTATTTTCACCATAAGTGTAGGGGGAGCCCCGTGGTGTTTCTTGCCTTCTTTCTTATCCTGTGCAGGGATTAGAGCTTCAAAGACACACTCTTGCTGACTTTTGACGAACCGTGACTCCGTGTTCCCTTCTTCCCGGTTCTATCCTAAACTCTTTTCGATTCACTATTTTATATTTTCTCAATATTAAAATAGGAATCTCTTTAGTCGTCCTTTCCTTAGCAAGATTTAAACAAAGTGCACAATGTCCTAAGTGTAGGGGAGTTTACTCCCACATGCTTAAACATTGAGTACAATGTTTATCTTAAGTGTAGGGGGACTTCTATCGAAGTTAAGTGGCCTTTTCCTTGTATTTCTCCTCATTTTAACCGGAAAATCAGTTTTTCGACATTTTTCAAAATTTTTGATCTATTTTGGCCTATTAGTTTTTACCTTTGTATAGTTATTTTCTTTCCTTATCTTGAATAAATTTTAATAAAGTGGTTTTAATTTTCAAACGTTGTGAATATTTTGACTCAACCCAAGTTTACTTATCTAAGTTACTCTAGCTAGTATCCTTAACGTGTTTAAGTCAAGTTTTTCTAGGCTTTTATATAGGGAGCTATAAAACGCGAAAGTCTTAACTCTCACGGGTTAAGAACAAGAACTTTTCGCAAGTTCCTATAATTGATCCTAGAGAGTCGTTTTTCAAGGGAACTTTAAAATGCGATTTCTAAACTTGAAAAAGTCTAAGAATTTGCAAGATCCTATAGGCGACTCGAAAACCCAAAACTTTGATTTAATAGGCTAAGCATCCACGAGTCTCATTCTTTGAGATTTTAAACTGTGGAGAACGAGAGATGTTAGAGCCAATTATAAGTTCGGTATTCTTTCGTGAATTTAGGTGAGTTAATTATAAGCCTATTCTCCCATCGCTTGCTAATAATTTATCTGTTAATAAATAAGGTTGTACAATTTGAAAAGTTACTTAGCTTCTAGCCCAAGATCGTTTAAAAGTTGCTCGGTATGGATTAGAGTTCATAGCCAAGGCATAACTTATTGAAGCGGGATGCGAAGATTGGCGAGTCCGAAAAGGCCCTAACAAGGCATGAGGGCTATATTTTGTTGCTAAAGATCCCAAGTGATGTGAAGAATCATTTATCGAAAATCAATATGAAGGATCGAGACACACGACGAAAAGCAAATACTCCCCAAAAGTCATGGAGAAGTGTATCCGAAAAGACCCTAACAAGGTATGAGGATAAATAGATCCAAGTCATAAAAGGAGGCGGATCGTTGTATATCAAAGTCCAAAATAAAGATTGGAGAAAAATGAAGAAGTCGTGGTCCAAGTATTAATCTCTCAAAACTTCAAGTGAAGAAATTCCTATTATGAAGAGAAGGCCATTATTTCATGAACGTCTCTCAAGGTTTGAAGTATGCAGTCGCTTCCAAATATCGGTCCGAGAAAGGTCTCAAATCGCGAAGCGAGTTATGCCAAGATATGAACTTTATGAGGTCCCGAGAAGCAGTTTTAAAAGATTTTGTCCTTTAGCTAACTATTGATTAAATTGTTCACTTTATTTTCGGACTAAATAACTATCAAAATAAGTCAAACAATGCATCCTCGTGATCATTCAAGACAACAATAAAATATAAGAGATACCTCTAGGAATAAGGGAGTCTAAGTGAGTAATTGGCCCACATGAGTTCGTGTTAGTCTACTAACTTATAATAACAATGATCTCGTTTTTAAGCTTGGTTTGGAGAAAGTGAAAACTTGAGGATGATGATTATTCATAACATTTCCAAAACCCAAGGTATGCTTTTGATTTCTTTATTTTGTATTTTTCTATCTCTTTAATAAAGGCCCATGTGGATTGATTATGATGAAAAATGTAAACGTGCTTTGTAACTAATGCATTGCATGAGGACATTGCAATGGTCAAGTGTAGGGGATTTGATAGGTGTGTAAACACCCATCTTTTCTACCACTTAATTACAAAATAATCGGACCAAAACATGTATTTTATGTCTTTTATGTCGGAATTATGCGTGGTTTGTGTTTTTGTTGTGATTTAGGACGAAATTGTGAAAAGTGGGGAAAACACGGCATTTACGGGCTTTGATTGAAGAAAAAGATGAAAAGACGAAGTCAAGAAGTCAAGAGTGTAAAAAGAACGGAAGTCCAAGACCAATTCTGAAGATTTATCGAAGAAAAAGTCAAAAGACGGAAGTTTACTAAAAGCCGAGGAACTCAAGTCTATTTTATTGAAGAATTAAAAGACGAGTTCAAAAGAAATCCCGAGCCACAAGTCATTAGAGTCCAAGTTTAAAGAAGATTAGAAGAAAAGGACTAATGGTGCAATTAATGAAGATTAAAGGCTTAAGGACCTAAAGAGGCAATTAAGAAGAAAGGAAGGAGGGGAGGAAGCTTCATAATCCTCCCCTATATATAGTTTAGGAATTAATCATTTTTCTTTGTTGGGTGGTTTGACAAACCATTTTTTCCACTTCCATTTATGCACATTTAATTTCTTGTCCAATTTACATTAATTGTCTTGCATCTTAATTACCATTTAATTTCAAGTAATTTTCCATTTTAATTCTTGTCAATCTTTACCTTTTCTTGTCAATCTCCTATCTACCTTTCTTGATCTTTGATTTTTATGTTTATGATTGTGTTCATGTTCATGTTCTTATTTTGATCAAGTGGGTTTTTGATTATTGTGGTTAAATTTGTTTGTTTTATTGATTTAAATTGTTTGTTTATGATTTACTGTTGTCTTGTTATTAGTTTAGCTTAATCGTGTGTTTGATTTTGATTAATCCGTGTTAGATCTGTTGTTACTGTTATCCCTTGTTCTTCGGGGTTGTTTGTTTCTGTTTCTTTGTTCCCAGGAAAACTTCCGAACCAAGAGAAGAGAAAGCTTTCATTCGGAACTCAAAAGTTCCGGATCAAGAGTTCTTTCATTCGGAACTTCAAAGTTCAGGATTAAGGGCTTCATCCGGAAGAGTTCCGGATCAGCAAGAACTTCCGAGTCAAGAGTGTTCATTCGGAACTCCAAAGTTCCGAACCAAGCTAGGTTCATCCGGAAGTCTTCCGAATCAAGGAGTTCCGACTCAAGCATTGTTCATTCGGAAGTCTGAAAGTTCCGAATCAGAGGGGCTTCATTCGAAAGTCTTGAAGTTCCGAATCAGAGGGGCTTCATTCGGAAGTCTGAAAGTTCCGAATCAGAGTTCTTCATTCGGAAGTCTAAAAGTTCCGACTCAAGAGTGTTCATTCGGAAATCTGGAAGTTCCGGATCAAGGGTGCTTCATTCGGAAGTTTTGAACTTCCGAATCAAGGTTTCTGTCAGGTTCTTTTTAGTCTTTCTTTTTAAATTTTTGTCTTTTATTTTTAAGCTTATTTTTCCCGCCTTTTTATTTAATTGCACTTTAAGATTACTTGTCTTAGCCTTATTTTAAACTTGCCTTAGTTTAAGTTTTAGTTTCGTTTTAAGTTTGCCTTAGGTAGATTTAAATTTGCGTCATTTACTTTAAGTGCCCTTTAATTCTAGTCTCGCTTTTAAATACTTGCACCCATTTACTTTAATTAGACTTAGATTTACTTTAATTGCACTTTTACCTTAAAGTTTCGCGCTTTTATTTTAAAAACAACCAAAATATTCTTTTTCACCAAAAACAACTGAGTCGTACTTTAAGCCGGAAATCAATTCGAAGAGACATCGAGAAAACGAACAACTTTCAACGAGTAAAAATTTTTGTCATTAAAATGGCGCCGCTGCCGGCTCTTTTCGTGAAGATTAACGGTTTTTTGTGAGAGACGCGTTGGCTTTTGGGATCCGTTCACTCGTGAACTTTATTTTTCGTGTTCAAAAATTTTCAAAAATCACAAAAAAATTTGAAAAATCATAAAAAGCATTTATTTTTCATAGTTTTGCACCAAAAATATTCTTCTTGCTTATCTATCTTTCTTTATGGATTTTTATGTCCATTGCGTCCGGTGTGGGAATCAATTATCTGGGAACAACTCTTGTCAATGGTGTACATGTGAGCGGTGTGGAAACGATCTCGACAATACACAATTCCTATTCGGATTTTGTCCTTTGTACAACTCGACTAATTCGTCCTTTTTGAACCCACCTCCTCCTGTTCCCCCGTGCATCTATTGTGGAAGCGATTCTCATTGGCATGTTTCGTGCCCGGTTCGATACCCGTATGGTCACGGGCAAGAACCGGGGTATAATTATGACAATGGTAATAGCTATCCACAAGAAGCACCCAGTTTCTCTCCACACCCATGGTGCTATATTTGTGGGGGCCCTCACGATGCTTCTTTTTGTGATCCGTCGCAAGTCTTTGAGAAAGTACCGTGCTATCATCCTAGTGTCTATAACTTTGCGCCCCCACATCACACCCTCAATCATCAATCCTCTCAGCAAATTAGTCTTGATCAACAATTCACTTCTTTGAATGACATTCTAGAAAGTATGGCTTAAATTCGAGCTGACTTGCATCAGGAAAGGCAACCGTTGCTTGATGTGGACGAAACCTTGAAAACCACTGACACCTTTTTGAGCCAATTTAGTCGTTTTCCATTCTTTTCTACACCAAAATGTTTAATTACAGCGTGGGATAGAATTGGTGAAATTGAACATACTCGGGGCGATGAACAACAAAAGTTGCTGCATGAGCTTCTTAAAGATGTGGAGGTTATCAAGGAAGAGTTAGCCGACTACGTCACTCCTAACTGGACTCGTCCCATCTATTATGATGATGACGACGACGATGATGTCTACACGTTCAACCAATCTTCTAAAGTTGCTGCTCCTACTGTCGATGTTCCTACTGCGTCTAAGGATCTAGATTCGTTGAATGAGCTTTGTGTTGTTGGTCTCGACAAAGTATTGGATGATGAGGTTTGTGACTTACCTGCTATGGAGCCTGAGGACGACGTTGCTCTTACGGAAGAGGTCGATCCTAGTGATGACGATTCTTCTCTCTGCTATGAGAATTTCACTTTTGAAATTTCTCAATCTCCACGGGAGATGCAGACGATGACGATTTATTCTCTCCGGATTACGAGAAGTTTACCGATGAACATGATCTTGTGGATAAGGTGGAAGACGTGCTTCTTCGCGATAGATTACGGAAAGTTCATCTTCTTATTGCTCAAATCGAAAAATTGACTTTCCTTCTCTTTCCAAGTCTTTGCCTCCATCTATCCCTCCCGTTGAAGATAATGACCCATTGCTGGAAGAAATCGATATCCACTCCATCCCTCCAGGTATTGATGATTATGACACGGAGGGGGACATTATTTTTGATAATTTGCTGCAGGAAGATATTGTCCCAAGTCCCCCTCCCGAGCACCTTTCATCCTCCTCTTTAGCCACTATCACGGAGGATGAGTGCTTTGACCCGGGAGGTGACATTGATTATGCTATGATTGATAACAATACGGCTTTGCCGCTTGCTCAGCATCTATTGTCTTTGGGGGAGGACAATGTGCTTACTTTACCCACCCCACCTCCGGTGGACCTCGATTTCACATACTTCTCGTATGTTGAAAGGACCTTTCTCCCATTCAAGACTTATCCCCCCGCCTCTCCTTTGTTGATGTCAACCGGGAACGAGGACAAGGTCTTTGATCCCGGTATCACATTCGAGGCTTCCCCATGGACTATTTAATTCGGGGACGAGTCAGGCTCGTGACTCGGTTAATATAAACAAGCGCTTTTTGGGAGGCAACCCAATTATCTATCTATTTTCACCATAAGTGTTGGGGGAGCCCCGTGGTGTTTCTTGCCTTCTTTCTTATCATGTGCAGGGATTAGAGCTTCAAAGACACACTCTTGCTGACTTTTGACGAACCGTGACTCCGTGTTCCCTTCTTCCCGGTTCTATCCTAAACTCTTTTCGATTCACTATTTTATATTTTCTCAATATTAAAATAGGAATCTCTTTAGTCGTCCTTTCCTTAGCAAGATTTAAACAAAGTGCACAATGTCCTAAGTGTAGGGGAGTTTACTCCCACATGCTTAAACATTGAGGACAATGTTTATCTTAAGTGTAGGGGGGACTTCTATCGAAGTTAAGTGGCCTTTTCCTTGTATTTGTCCTCATTTTAACCGGAAAATCAATTTTTCGACATTTTTCAAAATTTTTGATCTATTTTGGCCTATTAGTTTTTACCTTTGTATAGTTATTTTCTTTCCTTATCTAGAATAAATTTTAATAAAGTGGTTTTAATTTTCAAACGTTGTGAATCTTTTGACTCAACCCGAGTTTACTTATCTAAGTTACTCTAGCTAGTATCCTTAACGTGTTTAAGTCAAGTTTTGCTAGGCTTTTATATAGGGAGCTATAAAACGCGAAAGTCTTAACTCTCACGGGTTAAGAACAAGAACTTTTCGCAAGTTCCTATAATTGATCCTAGAGAGTCATTTTTCAAGGGAACTTTAAAATGCGATTTCTAAACTTGAAAAAGTCTAAGAATTTGCAAGATCCTATAGGCGACTCGAAAACCCAAAACTTTGATTTAATAGGCTAAGCATCCACGAGTCTCATTCTTTGAGATTTTAAACTGTGGAGAACGAGAGATGATAGAGCCAATTATAAGTTCGGTATTCTTTCGTGAATTTATGTGAGTTAATTATAAGCATATTCTCCCATCGCTTGCTAATAATTTATCTGTTAATAAATAAGGTTGTACGATTTGAAAAGTTACTTAGCTTCTAGCCCAAGATCGTTTAAAAGTTGCTCGGTATGGATTAGAGTTCATAGCCAAGGCATAACTTATTGAAGCGGGATGCGAAGATTGGCGAGTCCGAAAAGGCCGTAACAAGGCATGAGGGCTATATTTTGTTGCTAAAGATCCCAAGTGATGTGAAGAATCATTTATCGAAAATCAATATGAAGGATCGAGACACACGACGAAAAGCAAATACTCCCCAAAAGTCATGGAGAAGTGTATCCGAAAAGACCCTAACAAGGTATGAGGATAAATAGATCTAAGTCATAAAAGGAGGCGGATCGTTGTATATCAAAGTCCAAAATAAAGATTGGAGAAAAATGAAGAAGTCGTGGTCCAAGTATGAATCTCTCAAAACTTCAAGTGAAGAAATTCCTATTATGAAGAGAAGGCCATTATTTCATGAACGTCTCTCAAGGTTTGAAGTATGAAGTCGCTGCCAAATATCGGTCCGAGAAAGGTCTCAAATCGCGAAGCGAGTTATGCCAAGATATGAACTTTATGAGGTCCCGAGAAGCAGTTTTAAAAGATTTTGTCCTTTAGCTAACTATTGATTAAATCGTTCACTTTATTTTCGGACTAAATAACTATCGAAATAAGTCAAACAATGCATCCTCGTGATCATTCAAGACAACAATAAAATATAAGAGATACCTCTAAGAATAAGGGAGTCTAAGTGAGTAATTGGCCCACATGAGTTCGTGTTAGTCTACTAACTTATAATAACAATGATCTCGTTTTTAAGCTTGGTTTGGAGAAAGTGAAAACTTGAGGATGATGATTATTCATAACATTTCCAAAACCCATGGTATGCTTTTGATTTCTTTATTTTGTATTTTTCTATCTCTTTAATAAAGGCCCATGTGGACTGATTATGATGAAAAATGTAAACGTGCTTTGTAACTAATGCATTGCATGAGTACATTGCAATGGTCAAGTGTAGGGGATTTGATAGGTGTGTAAACACCCATCTTTTCTACCACTTAATTACAATAATAATCGGACCAAAACGTGTATTTTATGTCTTTTATGTCGGAATTATGCGTGGTTTGTGTTTTTGTTGTGATTTAGGACGAAATTGTGTAAAGTGGGGAAAACACGGCATTTACGGGCTTTGATTGAAGAAAAAGGTGAAAAGACGAAGTCAAGAAGTCAAGAGTGTAAAAAGAACGGAAGTCCAAGACCAATTCTGAAGATTTATCGAAGAAAAAGTCAAAAGACGGAAGTTTACTAAAAGCCGAGGAACTCAAGTCTATTTTATTGAAGAATTAAAAGACGAGTTCAAAAGAAATCCCGAGCCACAAGTCATTAGAGTCCAAGTTTAAAGAAGATTAGAAGAAAAGGACTAATGGTGTAATTAATGAAGATTAAAGGCTTAAGGACCTAAAGAGGCAATTAAGAAGAAAGGAAGGAGGGGAGGAAGCTTCCTAATCCTCCCCTATATATAGTTTAGGAATTAATCATTTTTCTTTGTTGGGTGGTTTGACAAACCATTTCTTCCACTTCCATTTATGCACATTTAATTTCTTGTCCAATTTACATTAATTGTCCTGCACCTTAATTACCATTTAATTTCAAGTAAGTTTCCATTTTAATTCTTGTCAATCTTTACCTTTTCTTGTCAATCTCCTATCTACCTTTCTTGATCTTTGATTTTTATGTTTATGATTGTGTTCATGTTCATGTTCTTATTTTGATCAAGTGGGTTTTTGATTATTGTGGTTAAATTTGTTTGTTTTGTTGATTTAAATTGTTTGTTTATGATTTACTGTTGTCTTGTTATTAGTTTAGCTTAATCGTGTGTTTGATTTTGATTAATCCGTGTTAGATCTGTTGTTACTGTTATCCCTTGTTCTTCGGGGTTGTTTGTTTCTGTTTCTTTGTTCTTAGGAAAACTTCCGAACCAAGAGAAGAGAAAGCTTTCATTAGGAACTCAAAAGTTCCGGATCAAGAGTTCTTTCATTCGGAACTTCAAAGTTCAGGATCAAGGGCTTCATCCGGAAGAGTTCCGGATCAGCAAGAACTTCCTAGTCAAGAGTGTTCATTCGGAACTCCAAAGTTCCGAACCAAGCTAGGTTCATCCGGAAGTCTTCCGAATCAAGGAGTTCCGACTCAATCATTGTTCATTCGGAAGTCTGAAAGTTCCGAATCAGAGGGGCTTCATTCGGAAGTCTTGAAGTTCCGAATCAGAGGGGCTTCATTCGGAAGTCTGAAAGTTCCGAATCAGAGTTCTTCATTAGGAAGTCTAAAAGTTCCGACTCAAGAGTGTTCATTCGGAAATCTGGAAGTTCCGGATCAAGGGTGCTTCATTCGGAAGTTTTGAACTTCCGAATCAAGGTTTCTGTCAGGTTCTTTTTAGTCTTTCTTTTTAAATTTCTGTCTTTTATTTTTAAGCTTATTTTTCCCGCCTTTTTATTTTATTGCACTTTAAGATTACTTGTCTTAGCCTTATTTTAACCTTGCCTTAGTTTAAGTTTTAGTTGCGTTTTAAGTTTGCCTTAGGTAGATTTAAATTTGCGTCATTTACTTTAAGTGCCCTTTAATTCTAGTCTCGCTTTTAAATACTTGCACCCATTTACTTTAATTAGACTTAGATTTACTTTAATTGCACTTTTACCTTAAAGTTTCGTGCTTTTATTTTAAAAACAACCAAAATATTCTTTTTCACCAATAACAACTGATTCGTACTTTAAGCCGGAAATCAATTCGAAGAGACACCGAGAAAACGAACAACTTTCAACGAGTAAAAATTTCTGTCATTAGTTCCCTTAAGCAGCGATGGAGCACGGTGAAAGCAAGGGTGAAGTGGTGCAAGCAGATTTCCATAAGTTCCAAAGATGTTTCCTTTAATTTCATCAGGTGGATACTGAGATGGCTGCAGAATATCGATACCGGGGTCGAACACCTTTTCCTTTAGGGGAAAATAGCACTCAGGCTCAGCAGAGTGTGAAGATGATCCACGATGAAAATGCACAACCTCGTCCTCTGAAGGGGGACAAAGAGGTGTTAAATCATATGTGTTGCGGATATTGGTGTCGACCGGTTTCTTCTCCTTTGAAAGAATTTTCTTCAAATCCAAAGTAGGATCAAGACGATAATCTTCAAAATCTAAAGGAGGAGCATCACTCTCATGAGGGAAGTAAGTGTTGAGAAACGTAGAGAAGTCTTCCTCAAAAGAGTAATCATCCAAAGTAGGATTAAGCATGGATGACGGAGGATCTTCATCATGTGAAGAATCACTTGAAAGAGTATCGGCCTCATCAAAATCATCATATGTGGGCAGGTCGGGATACTCGGAAGTACAATCATCATAATCACCCGAATCTGAGCTAGAATCATTATCATAAGCATCAAAGATCGGTGGAGAATCATAAATGGGAGAAGCGTCCAAATTGGATAGAGAATCATCCACATCATCTTGAAAAAGTGGATTATCAATGCAAGAATCGAATAGAGGATTGTTGTAGACGACAAAATCATCGAGCACATTAATCATATTCACGGATTCTCTTCCAAAGGATTTGCTTGTAAGCTTCCCCATTTTAAAAACTTGTGAATCATTCCCGACTCTTAAGATTAACTCACCTTTGGCCACATCAACTAAAGCTCGTCCGGTTCTCAAGAATGGCCGACAAAGTATTAAAGGAATACGAGGGTCCATTTCATAATCAACTACGACAAAGTCGACCGGGAAAGTAAATGTGCCAACTTTAATGAACACGTCTTCGGCAATACCAACGGGGTAAGCGAGAGTGCGATTTGCAAGTTCAAGAGTCATCTTTGTTGGAGTAAGGTCAGGTAATGATAGTGTTTTCCAAACACTCAAAGGCATAAGATTAATATTGGCCCCGAGATCAGCTAGGGCAGTAAATTCTTCAGTTTTGTTGAAAATGCAAGGCAACACAAAACGACCGGGATCTCCAAGCTTTTCCGGAAGTTCTTTAAGAATAACTACAGAGCAGTTTTCATTTAAGCGTGTGTTGGCGAGCTCAATCAGCTTCTCCTTCTTGTTAAGCAATTCCTTGAATGCTTTCACAAATTTCGGCATGTGGACAAGTGCTTCAACAAGGCTAATGTTAAAGTTCATTTGAGAGAGCATCTTCACATAGCTCGACACTTGACAGTCATTCTTGGTTAGCTCGTTGGTCTTGCCTAAGCAAGAAGGATAAGGGATATTAGGTTTGGGTGGTGAAGGTGTAGGTGTAGGTAAAGGTTGAGATGTTGAAGGGTTCTTCTTGGAAACATCGTCATGACGAGGCGGAGACGGTAATGGTGCACTAATACTAGGTGTAGGAGGAGTAGGGATAAATGGTGGTGGAGGAGGTGTAGATGATGGGGGCGGGATCGGTGGTCCTACTATGGTGACTCCACTACGGGTAGTAATAGCACTCACATTTGCTCGCGGATTGGTAACGGTGTTTGAAGGTAGAGAACTCGAAGTAGAAGGTTGAGCGGCGGGCAAGAAACTAGCAAGCATATTCTTCAAATCATTTGTTTGATTGCTGAAGGAGGATTGGATATTATCGTGAAGCTCGGATCTAAGGTCATTTCCTTGCTTGGTAATATCTCCTTTCAGATTGATAATGTGGCTCTGTAGATTCTTGATTTGCTCACCTTGGGTTCTCATGATGGCTTCAACATCGGGGTTAATGGGTGGGGCTTGTTGGGCGGGTGGGTGATAAGGTGTAGAAGCTCTTGGTGGGATTTGGTTGCTTCTATTGTAGTTGTTGGCGGGGTTTTGGTTTTGAGAAGATAAACCGGGTGAAAGGTAGTTGTTTGATCAGTAACTCAGCAAATTTCTATCCCCTTGAGGTCGAGCTTGGTAATTTTCCGGTGAATATTTACCATAAGCTGCATACACATTTTCCGGATTTCCTTGTGTGGAAGGAAAATCGGTGTACAAGTGTGGACCGCCGCATATTTCACAAGGCAACTTCATGCTTTGGGTGATTGTAATGAACTTGTCGAGGTGTTTGTTGGCATCATCATCAGGCAATCCACGGAATGGGTTAGTTTGCACTTGCTGAATCATGTGGTGCTTCAACGAAAACTCCGGAGCCGTGATTTGCATCGGCGCAATCGGTCCTCCTCGTCCAAACATGGTTGGTTGACAAAGCTCCTCCAATGTCCGAAGATCGGGCTGTGGAAGAACATTGTTGTTATTGTTGAGGTGCGGTGGATTATTATTGTTGTTAACACCTGACATACTTAAATCTTCTCGAGTCTCGGGCTCTTGATAATTAGAAGATCTAGTACGCATACACCTACAAAGACAAAAGAAAACAATACCAAACACAAAGACAATATATATACACAATAAAAATAAAATCTTTTTGGATTTTTGAAATTTTTAATTTTGATGAATTTTTAACAATTTTTATTTTTATGGTTTTTTTGAATTTTTTAAGCAAGAAAATAACGCTCACAAGTGAACGGATCCCAAAAAGCAACGCGTCTCTCACAGAAAACCGTTAATCTTTACGAAAAGAGCCGGCAGCGGCGCCATTTAATAACTAGGGTTTTGACACCCCGTATAATAATTAGTTCGTTTAAGTATGTCTAATCGAATTGATTTGGTTTAACTATATGACTCAATTGTTCTTTGGTGGAAACAAAAGTTGTGTCGTTGTAGTATATTAAAAATGCGAGACTTTAATGTAAATGACGGTAAATAAATCTAAGTCTAGTTAAAAAAATAAATGGCGTGAAATTAAATCTAAGTCTAAAAAGTAAAGTGTGCAATATTAAAAAAAACTTTGAAAAGTAAATAACGAGAAAATAAATGACGGGTAATTAAAACTTGACGAAAATTAAAAATTTGACAAAGTATTAAAACGTAAAATTAAAAATTAAACAAGACAAAATAGTAAAACAACCCTACCGTCGGAATACATTCCGATCGGAATCCCAATCGGAATGTACCATACCTCCCAATCGGAATGTTGTCGGAACTCCAATCGGAATGCTGTCACCTATCATGATCGGAATAACCAAACTCACCCTGATCGGAATACTTCAATCGGAATGTGGGAATAAGGGGCTATCGGAATCCTCCCAATCGGAATGTTGTCGGAACTCCAATCAGAATGCTGTCACCTATCCTGATCGGAATAACAAACAAAACCCAGATCGGAATGTGGTAGAAATCCCCTTGGTCGGAATGCTGTCACCACGAGACCAATCGGAATACCCAACAAACAACTCTGATCAGAATACCAATTAACACCCCCAGATCGGAATGTGGTCGGAATGCTGATAGGAATATCAAAACCCTTTTCCGACCAACCGAAAGGAGTGCTGATCGGAATGAGAAACCCTATTCCGATTGATCAGATCGGAATACAGTAGGAAGAAGGTAAAATAAGCAAGATAAATAAGCTATAAATCAAATAAGCACTAGACTAAAATCCTAAGCAAACACGTATAAGAAAAAGCTAATAAGCTACAGTTTAAAGACTTTTAAAAACACAAAATGAAACAAAGTTTACGAAAAATAACTTTTATACAAAAATAAATTTTATAAAAACTTAAGAAACTTAAAGATAAACAAAAATAAGCTATAAGAATCAATGATCCAAAACAATCAAAAGCATAAAAACATAACCTTTAATCCAATAAGCATGATAATAAACACATAAACATAAAGATCAAGCAAAGAAAGAAAGGTAGAATGAGAGATTAAAACAAGAAAATTAAAGAACACTTACTTGGAATTAAAAGTTATTAAAAGTGCAAGACAAGTATTTAAAATGACATGAATTTAAAGAGCAAGTAATTAAAAGGTGGAAGACTAATTGTCACCTTAGCCAACAAAAGTAAAAATGAAATGCTAATGATCTATATATAGGGGAGGATTAGGGAATGCTTAGGAAGCTTCCTCCCCTCCTTCATTTCTTCTTAATTGCACCATTAAGTCCTTCCCTTCTTAACCTTTTGTTAATCTTGGACTTTAATGACTTTTGGCTCGGGATTTCCTTAAACTCGTCTTTTAATTCTTCAATAAATAAGACTTGAGTTCTTCGGCTTTTAGTAAACTTCCGTTTTTGACTTTTTCTTCGATAAATCTTCAGAATTGGTCTTGGACTTCCGTTCTTTTTGCACTCTTGACTTCTTGACTTCGTCTTTCATCTTTTTCTTCAATAAAGTGTGACAATCCGTCAATTTATGGTCGATATTTTATTCTCAATATTTATTTGAAAACATTATTTTAATGTTACAATATGAACTCACTTATTTTTGGGAAGTAATTTGGATTTACGTCTTGAAGTAGCATCGACTACGTCTAAACCGGAGTATTCAACGTTACGTGCTTACGTTTACATACACCGTCTTTGGTGGCAGTCCGACATTTCAGAAAATAAATTTGTCCATGAATATTATTTTGGAGTTTTAAATTTATGTTGGTTCATAAACTCACAAATTTACGAGAAGAGATTAAGACTTACGATTTTATTTTAACGTCCTTTGCGACTAAATCGGAAACCTTAGGATTACGTATTTACGTTTTTGAACTCCGTTTTTGATGAGACAATTTTTATTGGATTCGTTTTGTGACGTTGATTCATAATTTATAAAAACGTTTTTCGTAAAACGACCCGAGGTCACGCAAATCGAGGAAACTAGAATCAATGAGTACCCGTAAATAAATGGGGATGAGACAAGTGGGACACTTGTCCCACCCCCAAAACCGGCCAAAACTAGCTACTTAACAGCCATGAGGTGTCAAGTGTATCTAACAAACCTTACACTTGTAACTAAGCTTACAAGTTAAGCTTTCCACTACCAAAACAACTAGCAAATACCACTCTTCTCATTTCTCACCATGCAAACAACTCATCCTCTCTCTCACTCTCTCTAATATGCTGTCCCATATTACCCCCAAAAGCACCCAATTGATCTTGATTTAACCATGGAATCCCATGTTGTTCATACACATATTGAAGCCCTTTTGAAACCCTATTGATTGGTGGTGATTATAACATCCAAGGAGGAGTTTTCATGGTGTCTTGAGGCTGATTTTCCACAAAGTGATCATGAAGAATGGTGGTCTTGAAGATGGTCATGGTTCATCACAAGTTTCTCCATCCAAAACTATGTCCAAATCACATCCTACATCAACTTGGTGGTATAAAGATTGTCCTCCTCATCCTCTTGTTATTTTTGGTTATGTAATCATGTATTTTATTTCCTATTCTATATGTATATGATGATTATATGATGATAAAAATGTTATGTGGGGATTTGGTGTTGATAAACATGCTTAAAAAGGTGAAAAACTATAAAGAACAAGGCTAAAATCTTGCTTAAAAGTGATGGCTGTATAAAACAGTAAAGAAACATGTCATGAACTGATAAAATGAAGAAGTAGAATTGATATACAGTAAGCTATGAGTCTTGTACACATGTGAGAGTTGGCCATGCAATGGAATCATTGTAATGAGTAAGATATGATCAAAACAAGTTTAAGATACAAATCTGAGTTCACTGTTTTGGACGATTTTTAGAAAATACTTAGAAGATGATTCAACAGTAGCTATAGAAGAGTTAAATGTAGTACATAACATGTAGTTTATGTGATAAAAATTTGAGCTTCTATCTACATATAGAACTCTAGATATGGCAGTTTTGGTGAAAGTGAAGATAAAAATCAGATTTTGGAAATTAAAGAATAATACTATTATATAAGCACTCAAAATTTAATAGTATAAAATATAAATTAAAACCCACTAACTTATATAATGCATTTATATAAATATGTACAACGATAAATAAGTTTACATTTTAATAAAAATGGTAACTTGTTAAGTTTTATAAGTTATAAAACTATAAACATGATTTTTACGACTTTTTCGGCTAATACCGAAAAATTAACGTTTCTGTTAAATAAAACTTAGACGGTTGGACCCGTCTAATGTAAACTTTTATAAAACTCATATACTGATATATAAACATATATAACAAGTAAAAACCGATAAAACCCGAACTATATAACATACGGACGTTAACGGACTAAATTAACGTTATTGGACTAATAAAACAACAAAATGGACTCAAACACTTATAAACTTATTTATTGGACTTAACCCATTTAGGCCCAACTTGTAAAGTGTAGATACTGATAAAATAAGTATAACATGGATTGATACAAGTTAAAGAACTTATAATAAGTTTATTGGACCTAAAACACGTAAATAGGTAAAACTAGTAAACTAGTAAGAAGTTACCAATACGTAACCACTAAAATGAGTAAAAGAGAATATGTAAACCCACATGATCATCATATATATATAATCATCATATGTATACATAATTGTTATTTTTATAAAGTCATTGGACATGAGTCTAAGACGAGTATTATTTGTCTAGGTTTCCGTGATTGAAGCACGTACCATACGTCCGAATTGCCGATTACTCGCCTTCCCACATCAACGTGAGTTCATAGCCTCACACTCTTTTAAATGTTTTTATAAATGTTTTATAAACCCGCGAGGGAGATAACATGTTAGTTTTTATCAAATAGGACACTATTTGTCCCGATTGTTTGTTTATTGATTTTAGACCCGAATGATTGAATGACCCGATTGTATGACCCGATAAATGATTAAAGGACCCGATAGATGAAATAAAATGGATTATTAAAGTTAGGTTATGTCACTAAAAGTCCCATTAGCATGAATTGTGAACTACCAGGATTTGGTAGATGCTTATGCATTTAATAGTACTATTTGGGGACGATCACCCCAGTTCGCGCCTTGACGGTTGATCCCCGTCGTGCCACATTGATTGGTAAGCGAATTTATGTATGAGAAGATTTCCATAGCGTGACCTTTGTGACGACACGCGACTTTAGATGGGCAAATTTAGTATCGGGTTAGCTACCCGTTGTTTGGTTTAGTAAGGTAACAATGTCATGCGGCTTATAATAATCCAGTTAACAAAATACTACTATACGCACCAAATTACGATGTATTGCCTGACTAGCAATACGGGGTCATACTATTGATATTATGTTCGTGTTTTGGTTTTCATAACCATATTCATATAACGGTTTTTATTTAACTTTATACAACGTCATAAGACGTATTGTATGATGTTTTTACGACATTGGCTCGTATAATGATTTTTAAGGCAAATGCCTATATTATGATTTTCGACAAGGATTTGTATAAAAATGACTTTGGCTATTTCATGGCCTATTACAAAGATTTGTACAAAATGATTTTCAGTAATAATTTTTATACTGATATTATATTGATGGATTTTATTACACTCTATGAATTCACTCGCCGTTATCGCTGACCTTTTCTTTTAACATGTTTTATCTCAGGTACTTGAAGGTAATTCTCGGGAAGACAACAAGAATTCATGGCCCGCACTTAAATAACAATTTTTCCATTCAAATCTTTTGTAAACTTGTATGAAATGATTATGACTTGGGACCTATGTAACTTTGATATTTATGAATGGAAATGCTTTATTATTAAACGACGCGATTTTTAAGCGTTGTCTATGATGTGAGTAATGTGCTATCCCGTAACACCAACTAGTCTTCCGCTGTATTGAGTTGTATAAATTTGGGGGTGTTACAGTTTGGCATCAGAGCTCTCGTTATAGAGAACAAAAGATTTTTAAAACCAAGATTTTGAATAAAACATTTCAAAATATTTTAACTATAAACATTTTTCTAAAAATGTCTAAAAATATTTTGACTATAACGGTGCCGAAGAATTCCCGAGTTACCGACAAGGCCAGACTGAGAAGTGTTATTTTAATATATATATAACATGGATTATATATATATATATATATATATGATGTAATTTTATTACATGATTGTTTGATGATTATTTTTATTTTTATACGAGGTATTTATACGACGTAGATTGTCACAAGTAACCCTAACTCTCCTAGTAAATTTATCGAAGCTATTCTCGTAGGAATTCTAGCTATCCTAGATCTAAACCAAGTTGTGGATATTTATAATCCCAACAAATGGTTGATATTCGTAGAAATGTAGATATTAGTTGATTGTGATATTGAAAAAGAATTGGCGAGATTAAAACTGATATCGATGTCATGACGATCTTTCCTTATAGAGTGGAGTTTGACGAAACGTTACCACCAAGAAAGATGTCATCTGATTCGTTGTCATCCAATTCTTAAATTGAAATCGAAAGGGTGAATGTTGCACTTGAGGCTGTCATTGGAACCATTACCCAAAAGGCTCATGCCACTAATACCTTTCCGAGAAGTCTAATTGACTGATCAAGTCATTTCATATTAATGACTCATTTGATAATTGTTGTTGTAAGAGCTATAGGATTGGAGATTAAGTGTTGATATTATCAAACTTTTATTGCCCTTTTAAGGTCTAAGAATAAAGATTGAAAGTATTGGAAAATGAGGTAGGGTATCGAATTGAGTATAAAATTTATTTAAACTTGAATAAAGTAAAATTTAACTTGTATGGAATATGCAATTGTTAAGAGGAAGTCGTTAAGTTCTGTGATTAAATTATAAGGGTTTAAATGATTGGTAGTTCGTGTTAAGGGTTGTTCCTAGGCCATTGTCCACTAACGAGGATGCCTAGTGTCCAATAAATAAATTGAAGAAATCTTCTTCTGAATTGGGACCGATGGATCTTCCGGGACAGGTAGGACACCTAATGACTCTTGTAGATTAGTATTCATTGTGGTATCTTTTAAAAATCCCTAACTTAACTAAGATATCAGTTGTTAGGATGAGTTTTGTAAATTATATGACATAGTGACACATAATGTGTTACGGTACAATTTAACTTGTTTGTGATTAATGGAAAGACTACCTTTGATTGCTAAATTCTACATGTATCGATGTTATCTATCTTTTATTTGCTTCATCCTAATGTTCGCATTAGTGATGCAACCATTGAACAAATACTCATCTCGATTTGAGTTACGTTGTGGATTATTCTCTTT
The DNA here is from genome assembly GCA_025667525.1 of Glebionis coronaria. Taxonomy (NCBI): domain Eukaryota; kingdom Viridiplantae; phylum Streptophyta; class Magnoliopsida; order Asterales; family Asteraceae; genus Glebionis; species Glebionis coronaria. The sequence continues at coordinate 303,461 of JANFOE010000174.1, forward strand.
GTATTCCTGAGTGCAATCGAGGTCATGAACCACATGATTATTTGGCTAAAGCTCATTTCCTAGCATATTGTAGTTAGTTCTTGGTGAACAACTTTTCATCACTCTTGTGCAGATCACTCATTGTTTTTATAAGATAAAACAGTATCATTTGAGAAAATTGAATTTTCATCACTATATGGATTATTTAAAGTGAGACTTATAAATAATCATTATTGAAATAAAGTTGATTATGAAATACCTTGGAAAACTTAATTGTTTTCATACCAAATAAAATCTTTGTAAATTTATTATTGATTCTTATTTAATAATTAAGCATGAAAATGTTTTTATTATAAACATGATGATAAAATTTTGACGAACTGAGTATTGCATCGTTAATCTTGAAATTGTATATAGTTGCGCGCCTACATACAATTTGGAATGGACCATGCAAGGCTGATTAGTAGTCACCATAAAACTAATGAATAAACACTACATTTTCTTTGAAGATTGTGAAAGATTAAATTTTTTGAGATCTACAAGAAGTGAAAAATAGGGACATAGTGTTAGGGACACCTACATATGTGCCTGTAGCATCTATTCTTCTGAGTCGAATTTACTCATCTGTGGAAATTGTCTTATTTGACAATTGACAATTCTTTCTTGTCCAATTCTCCCGTAGTGAGATTCTTAGGAAAAGTATTTGATTATCGAGTGTTGATACCCGACTGGATGTATCGACGTTCCTATCATTTCTTTTGATTTAATTTCATTTGAATGACGATCCGAGGAGCTTTCGAATGCGTACTCATATTATGAAAACATGGGATATATTCATATTCGTTAAATGTTTTCGTCTGTATCTGATTTGAAATTCTCTCGCATAGATTATGCGTTAACATTACTCTTTTGATGATAGTTGTTTCTCCATATATCCTTGAATTTGTGAAGGATTATGAATTTTTTATTAGTCTTTTGAGAAGTTCACATCTTATCAATGGTAATGAAACTAGAAAGTTGATAATGCCAGTAGAATGGATTGATTGATTATGACATGACGACATTGTCTTAATTGATGGGAACTCGAGTAGAATTCCATAAAAGATAAGATGTTGATTATCAAAAGTTATTTAAATAATTCTCGATGAATGACCATATCCTGTATTTAGACTTAAAATCATACCATGAATGGTTGTTGATTAGTCATAGATATTATAATCTAGAAAGAACCTAATATGAATTTATTAAAAGATGTTTATGTTATCTGAAACTTTAGGAGGTATTTATTGATGACTTACCTAGACTTTCGCCATTAAGACAAGTTGAAATTGGTATTGATTATATTTCTGGTGCTGCACTTGTGGCTTATGCACTGTACGTAAGTACCATCTAAATTAAAGGAATTACCGTACAACTAAGAGAGTTGTCGGAGAAAGATTTTATTATACCAAGCCTGTCATCCTGAAGAGCTATTGATAGGTGTGAAAACACCCATCTTTTCTACCACTTAATTACATTAAAACGGGACCTAAACGTATATTTTATGTCGTAAATGGCGGAATTATGCGTGGTTTGTGTTTTTATTGTGTTTCAGGGTCGAGAAGGTGAAAAGTGGAGAAAACACGGCTTTCACGGGCTTTTATTGAAGTAAAAGACAAAAGACGAAGTCGAAAGATCAAGAGTGGAAAAAGAACGGAAGTCCAAGACCAATTCTGAAGATTTGTCGAAGAAAAAGTCAAAAGACGGAAGTTTACTAAAAGCCGAAGAACCCAAGTCTAAATTATGAAGAAATTACAAGACGAGTTCAAATAAATCCCGAGACGAAGTCTGAAAAGTCGAAGAATTTAAGAAGACTGAAAGACTGAGGACCAAGAAAGAATGAAAGAAAGGGGAAGCCACCAACCACTCCCCTCTCCTATAAATACCACCCTCACATCATGTGAAAGGGTGGGTTAGTTTTTAGTTAGTTTTAGGATTAGATTAGGAGTAGGTAGTTTCTCTCTCTAAACTTATGCTTTCTCTCTCTAGATTAATTTGTGTTTAAGCTTTTGTTATTGGATCCTTACTTTTTAATTAAGCTTTTAATTCATCATCTTCTTCCTTTCTAGTTTGATTTGTTCTTATTCATCATTGTTCATGTTCTTGAGTTTTTATGATTTTGATCAAGTGGGTTTTGATTAATTTGGTTATGTTTGTTAGTTTTGATGATTTGTTTTGATTGATTGTTGTTAGTTGATGCTTATTGGTTGTTTTGGTTTAATCTTTTGTTTGATTTTGATTAATTTGAGGTTAGATTGTTGTTACTGTTTATCCCCTGTTCTTCGGGTTGTGGTTTCTGTATCTTATCATTCCCAGGTAGCTTCATCCGGAAGTCTGAAGTTCCGAATGAAGCAAGCTTCATCCGGAAGTATTAAAGTTCCGAATGAAGCAAGCTTTATCCGGAAGTATTAAAGTTCCGAGTGAGCAACCTTCATCCGGAAGTCCTAGAGTTCCGAATGAAGCAACCTTCATCCGGAAGTCCAAAACTTCCGAATGAAGCAAGCTTCATCCGGAAGTCAAAGTTCCGAATGAAGCCTGTTCATCCGGAAGTCAAAAGTTCCGAATGAAGCCTGTTCATTCGGAAGTTTTAAACTTCCGAATCAAGGTTCTTTCTGTTTTTATTTTTAAGTTTTCTTCTTTTAATTTCAAGTTTGATTCTTCCCGCCTTTTTATTTATTTGAATTTTTATTCACGTTTCTTTTAGTTTAAGTTTTTATTTGCGTCATTTACTTTTTGTTAAATTTTAATTTTACGTCCTTTCATTTCTCGTCATTTATTTTGAAAGTTTTAAATATCGCACCGTTTACATTTTAACTTGTTTTAATTTCTCGTCATTTATTATTAAGTCTTGCTCATTTATTTTCCAAAACCAAAAATATTTGTTTCACCAAGAACAACTAATCTCACACAATTAACCGGAAATCAATTCGAAGATACACCGAGAACGAACTTTTCAACTTGCAAAATCTCAATATTAAAATGGCGCAGCTGCCGGCTCTTTTCGTGAAGATCGAAGGTTTTTTGTGAGTGACGCGTTGGATTTTGGGATCCGTTCACTTGTGAACGTTATTTTTCTTGTCAAAAATTTTCAAAAATCCAGAAACATTTGAAAAATCATAAAAAGTATTTCTTTTTCAAAGTTTTGCACCAAAAATATTCTTCTTGCTTATCTATCTTTCTTTATGGATTTTTATGTCCATTGCGTCCGGTGTGGGAAATAATTATCTGGGAAAAACTCTTGCCAATGGTGTACATGTGAGCGGTGTGGAAATGATATCGACTACACACAATCCGGATTTTGTCCCTTGTGCAACTCGACTAATTCATTCTTTTTGAACCCACATCCTGTTCGCCCGTGCATCTATTGTGGAAGCGATTCTCATTGGTATGTTTCGTGCCCGGTTCGATACCCGTATGGTCACGGGCAAGAACCGGGGTACAATTATGACAATGATAATAGCTATCCACAAGACGCACTTGATTTTTCTCCATACCCGGTTTGCAACAACTGTGGGGGTCCTCACGATACCTATTATTGTCAACCAATGAATTGTTATGAGCGAAATCCGTGTCCTGAGTTTTCTTCACCTATGGATTATTATGATCCAAACCCGGTTTCTAATTATTCTCCACCGATGAACTATGAGCCACAACCGTGCTATAATTCCGGTTTTCAAAATCTTGAGCTCCCACCGCACTCACTAGATCATCAACCTCGTCACGAGATGAGTTACCAAGAACCAATTGTCGATCTTGCTACAGCTTTTCAAGAGCAATCGAAAGAGCTTTTACACACGCTACGAACTTGTATGGAGTCATTTTTACAGCAGCGAGATCAGACGAGTATACATATCCCTGAGCATATTATTGGCCCTATAAATAATGAGGAGAGTGATGACGATATTGAGATTATTTTCGACGAGGAGGAATTTCTAAAGCAAAACACTTCACTCCCTAGTGATGATGGTTTTCACATTCCTGAGATCGATGAGTTTCTTGATATTGATACACCCATGGAATACACATCCGGGTATTCTGATGTGGAAGGAGATATACTTTTTCTAGAGGATTTATTACACGATGACACTACACCTTCTATCCCAGCGGTGGAAAGATGTGAATCTACTGAAAAAAAGACGCAGGTGGAAGGTAATTGTTCTCATACTTCTCATATTACATTGCCACCTCATCCTACCACGTGCACACCCAAGCGGGTGATGTATCACTTTTACTCTCCTCGTTTCATACCGGGAAATGAGGATGAGTGCTTTGACCCGGGAGGTGACACTGACAATTCTATAATTGATACCCTCACGGCTTTGCCGAGTGCTCAACATCCATTGTCTTTGGGGGATGACAATGTGCTTACTTTACCCAACCCACCTCCCGTGGATCTTGAATTCACATACTTCTCGTATGTCGAAAGGGTTTTTCTCCCATTCAAGACTTATCCCCCCGCCTCTCCTTTGTTGATGTCAACCGGGAACGAGGACAAGGTATTTGATCCCGGTATCACATTCGAGGCTTCCCCATGGACTATTTAATTCGGGGACAAGTCAGGCTCGTGACTCGGTTAACAAAAACAAGCGCTTTTTGGGAGGCAACCCAATTATCTATCTATTTTCATTATAAGTGTAGGGGGGAGCCCCCGTTGGTGTTTCTTGTTCTCTTTCTTCTCATGTGCAGGGATTAGAGCTTCAAAGACACACTCTTGATGACTTTTGACGAACCGTGATTCCGTGTTCCCTTCTTCCCGGTTCTATCCTAAACTCTTTTCGATTCACTATTTTATATTTCTCAATATTAAAATAGGAATCTCTTTAGTTGTCTTTTCCTTAACGAGATTTAAACAAAGTGCACAATGTCCTAAGTGTAGGGGAGTTTACTCCCACATAATGTTTATAATAAGTGTCGGGGGGACTTCTATCGAAGTTAAGTGGTCTTTTCCTTGTATTTGCCCTCATTTTAACCGGAAAATCAATTTTTCGACATTTTTCAAAATTTTTAATCTATTTTGGCCTAGTTGGAGTCTCCTTTATTTTTGTTACTTTCTAGCATTTTAATAAAATGGTTTTAGCAAGTTTAGATATCTTAGATATATTAGGCCCGTTGTGAATATTTTGACTCAACCCGAGTTTACTTATCTAAGTTCACTCTAGCTAGTATCCTTAACCATGTAGACCTTAATTGGTTTATTAGGCTAAGCATCCACGAGTCTCATTCCTTGAGATTTTAAATTGTGGAGAACGAGAAATGATAGAGTTGGCTACAAGTTTGGTATTCTCTCATTAACTTATGTGAGTTAATTATGATCTTTTTCTCCCATCACTTGCTAATAAATTATCTGAAGTAAGTAAGGTCGTACGATTTGAAAAGTTACTTAGCTTCTAGCCCAAGATCGTTTAAAAGTTGTTCGGTAATGACGAGAGTTCATAGCCAAGGCATAACTTATGAAGCGGGGCGCGAAGATTGGCGAGTCCGAAAAGGCCCTAACAAGGCATGAGGATTCCATTTTATTTCTGAAGATCCAAAGTGATGTGAAAAGCATTATTCCCGAAATCAATATGAAGGATCAAGACTCACGACGAAAAGCAATCAACTCCCATAAAGATCATGGAGAAGTCTATCCGAAAAGACCCTAACAAGGTATGAGGATAAATAGATCCAAGTCCGAAAAGGAGGCGGATCGTTGTATCTCAAAATCCCAAATAGAGATTGAAGAAATAATCATGAAGTCGTGGTCAACAAAGTTGGAGTACCCCTCAAAAGTCTCCAAGTGAGGAAATTCTATGAACGATGAGAAGACCATTATCTCAAGCACGTCTCTCAAGATATGAAGTATGAAGTACATGCCAAATATCGGCCCGAGAAAGGTCTCAAATCGTGAACCGAGTTATGCCAAGTTATGAACTTTTTGATATCCCGAGAAGCAGTTTTAAGAGATTTTGTCCTTTAGCTAACTATTGATCAAATCGTCCTACTTTGCTTTCAGCCTTAATAAATTATCGAAATAAGTCAACAATGCATCCTCGTGATCATTCAAGACATCAATAAAATATAAGAGATACCCATAGGAGTAAGGGAGTTTAAGTGATTAATTGAACCGCATGAGTAAATGTTTGTTATGCTAACTTGTACTAACAATGATCTTGTTTTTAAGCTTGGCATGGGGAACGTGAAACTTGAGGGTGATAAACATTCATGACATACAAGCCCTAATGTAAGTCTTAGATTTCTTTGCATGTTTCTTCCTTGATTGCATCTTGTTATTTTCTATCTTTTTGATTTTCCTTAGTTGTTTAATAAAGGCCAAGGTAGGTTGATTATGATGGAAAGTGTAAACCTTGCTTTATTGCTAAGCATTGCATGAGGGCATTGCAATGGTTAAGTGTAGGGGATTTGATACGTGTGAAAACACCCATCTTTTCTACCACTTAATTACATTAAAACAGGACCTAAACGTATATTTTATGTCGTAAATGGCGGAATTATGCATGGTTTGTGTTTTTATTATGTTTCAGGGTCGAGAAGGTGAAAAGTGGAGAAAACACGGCTTTCACGGGCTTTTATTGAAGTAAAAGACAAAAGACGAAGTCGAAAGATCAAGAGTGGAAAAAGAACGGAAGTCCAAGACCAATTCTGAAGATTTGTCGAAGAAAAAGTCAAAAGACGGAAGTTTACTAAAAGCCGAAGAACCCAAGTCTAAATTATGAAGAAATTACAAGACGAGTTCAAAGAAATCCCGAGACGAAGTCTGAAAAGTCGAAGAATTTAAGAAGACTGAAAGACTGAAAGACTGAGGACCAAGAAAGAATGAAAGAAAGGGGAAGCCACCAACCACTCCCCTATCCTATAAATACCACCCTCACATCATGTGAAAGGGTGGGTTAGTTTTTAGTTAGTTTTAGGATTAGATTAGGAGTAGGTAGTTTCTCTCTCTAAACTTATGCTTTCTCTCTCTAGATTAATTTGTGTTTAAGATTTTGTTATTGGTTCCTTACTTTTTAATTAAGCTTTTAATTCATCATCTTCTTCCGTTCTAGTTTGATTTGTTCTTATTCATCATTGTTCATGTTCTTAAGTTTTTATGATTTTGATCAAGTGGGTTTTGATTAATTTGGTTATGTTTGTTAGTTTTGATGATTTGTTTTGATTGATTGTTGTTAGTTGATGCTTATTGGTTGTTTTGGTTTAATCTTTTGTTTGATTTTGATTAATTTGAGGTTAGATTGTTGTTACTGTTTATCCCCTGTTCTTCGGGTTGTGGTTTCTGTATCTTATCATTACCAGGTAGCTTCATCCGGAAGTCTGAAGTTCCGAATGAAGCAAGCTTCATCCGGAAGTATTAAAGTTCCGAAGGAAGCAAGCTTCATCCGGAAGTATTAAAGTTCCGAGTGAGCAACCTTCATCCGGAAGTCCTAGAGTTCCGAATGAAGCAGCCTTCATCCGGAAGTCCAAAACTTCTGAATGAAGCAAGCTTCATCCGGAAGTCAAAAGTTCCGAATGAAGCCTGTTCATCCGGAAGTCAAAAGTTCCGAATGAAGCCTGTTCATTCGGAAGTTTTAAACTTCCGAATCAAGGTTCTTTCTGTTTTTGTTTTTAAGTTTTCTTCTTTTAATTTCAAGTTTGATTCTTCCCGCCTTTTTATTTATTTGAATTTTTATTCACGTTTCTTTTAGTTTAAGTTTTTATTTGCGTCATTTACTTTTTGTTAAATTTTAATTTTACGTCCTTTCATTTCTTGTCATTTATTTTCAAAGTTTTAAATATCGCACCGTTTACATTTTAACTTGTTTTAATTTCTCGTCATTTATTATTAAGTCTTGCTCATTTATTTTCCAAAACCAAAAATATTTGTTTCACCAAGAACAACTAATCTCACACAATTAACCAGAAATCAATTCGAAGAGACACCGAGAACGAACTTTTCAACTAGCAAAATCTCAATATTAGCTATGGTGTTATCATTCCTTATATTTATAAATTACTGTGAACTGAGTAAATTGACAATCGAAAACGATATCCATAACTCGAAATGGAAGATTTGTTCGATCATTTACAAGGTTTTAGTGTATGTTTTAAAGATTTTATCCACGGCATGGTTATTATCAACTTCGCGTCCGCGAAGAAGATTATCTATTCCAATCACTACATCCGGTACTTGTAATGAACATTATGAGTTTCACGTGATGTCGTTTGGATTGACTAATACACATGTAGCATTCATAAATCTGGTGAATCACGTGTGTAGGCTGTAATTTGATAAATTCACGCTCGTGATCATTAAGGACTATTTGTTGTTTATAAGTATAAGAATGAGTTAATAATTAATTATAGATTGCTCTGAATTGGCCGAACGATAAAAACCTGTACCTTGAATAATTGATATGTGATTAAAGACTTAAACCTTTACATTATTTGACTAGGTGATTAATAGATAATGGAATCTATATTGACTTTTCAAAGATTAGAGCCATTTAGGCTTAGGGTTATAACAAAAAGAAAATGGAAATATGTTTTGAAAAACATTTTAACAAAGGATTTTAAGGGATCATTCCCTTATAACCAAAACATTTAACTAAACTCTTGTTTAAGGGTAAATGTTTTTGAATACCTTAAGACAACCTAAGAAGGAATGAGGAAACCCATTTCAACTATAACTTAAAATTTGAAACGACAATTTCTGCTTTTTAAACTAAGAAAAATTTTGACCAAAATATTACCAAAGATTTTTCAAACATTTACGAATCTTATTAATTATTTTCGATAAATCAACAAAACTCTTGTTAATTAAATTCAAATTTATTTTGAACATTTTATATAATTAGTCGAACTTAGAAAATTTAAAAACTTTTTGCGTTTACGTTTCATAAAAATTAAATACTTATTATTTAATTACTTGTATTAATTATCGACGCTTTAAACATCGGATTGAGTAAAACGGATAAAAATAATAGTGGAAACGAGACTAGAACTTAAGAAAATATAAAGAAGGAAATTTTGAATAAATACGGACATGATAATTATATCATCAGGAAAGTGAACGTAATTACTAACACATTATATAGGAAAGGATAAAGAATCAATTACGATATATTTCTTAATAATGAATGTGCAAAATAAATTGCCGAACAATTTAAAAATAGCTGATGTTTGTAAAAAGAGATAATATAAATAATAAAAGGGGTTCGCGGCTAATGTGAACCATTAGAGTTGAGAAGCCGATAGCGTTAAATGTTTTAAAGGCCACTTGTGGTTGCCTAAATATGGAGATTGTGAGATTTAGTTATGTTGGAATTTGTAAGTATTAGTATTCTATTTATGTCATTGATGACTAAAAGTATCTGTGTCTGAAGAAGTTGTACTAATGGCAAATTATGAAGGCAGACATCGCCTCATACATTAGTAAACGTCTAGCTATTGCAAAGGTCATCATCTATATTTGATTCGATTTGGGTCATCGTCGACAAACTGACCAAATCTGCTAATATCATTCCCGTTAATGATAAATGCAAAAGAGTTATGTAAACATGGTGTGTCGTATCAATCATCTCTATTAAGATCCTCGCTTCGCATCGAATTTCTTGAGATTTGCTCAGAAGTCATTGTGAACGAATCTTGATGAGAGTACTATGTACCACCCCAATCGAAGGGACGAGGTAAAGTAACGATACAAAATACTATAAGCGCTGTTCTATGTTTGAATGATTGACCTTTGGTAATAAACCGTATAATCGCTTTACTTTAGAGAGATTATCATTGCTAATTATCGTGTTAGGATTAAGATCGAATCTTGTTAGGATCTAAATATTAGAGCATCTGTAAGCAGGAGTTGAGATAAAGACACCTGACATACACCCATTGTGAGTTGGACATGTCTTTTAGGTTTAAGGTTTCCTATGATGGCGAACCTAACCTTACAAAATACCCGACCCGCGAGATCTGAAATGATTATTGAAATTAGGATCTGATTATTGACAGCCGGTAGTGGGCAAGAGGTTATGTGAATATGAAATGTAGATCTTGAAGTGCCAAATGGGTAGCGAAGTTATGCAACAATTTTTAACCTTGGAAAAAAATGAATTCATGATCTGACAAATCATGGGATATAAGTCCCCGTTGTATGGGACCATTGAGATGATGTAAAAGTTGGGATTGAAAGGCATATAAGCTGGATCTACCTTAGGACTTCAAGAACTGCGTGAATTATGTTTCGTAAATCGAACTTGATGGAATATCTATCAAGTGAAAATCTGATTGTTCTTAGTGAAGCTTAGATCGGCGAAAAGTTGCATTCATCAGAAACCCGTGAACATCATGGATAGAGAAAGTAAGTCAACATTTAGCCTGATCTTATTCCCGTAGTTATGTTTGATGAAACTCGCGTATTATAATGGATTACACTTGTGAGAAAAGACCAAATGTGGAGGAAATACCCACATGGCTTTAACTCTATAAGAAGCGAGTAGTAAGGTAAGATGATCTTTGAGGACAAAGATCCTATTTAGGGGTAAATGCTGTGACAATCCGTCAATTTATGGTCGATATTTTATTCTTAATATTTATTTGAAAACATTATTTTAATGTTACAATATGAACTCACTTATTTTTGGGAAGTAATTTGGATTTACGTCTTGAAGTAGCATCGACTACGTCTAAACCGGAGGATTCAACGTTACGTGCTTACGTTTACATACACCGTCTTTGGTGGCACTCCGACATTTCAGAAAATAAATTTGTCCATGAATATTATTTTGGAGTTTTAAATTTGTGTTGGTTCATAAACTCACAAATTTACGAGAAGAGATTAGGACTTACGATTTTATTTTAACGTCCTTTACGACTAAACCGGAAACCTTAGGATTACGTATTTACGTTTTTGAACTCCGTTTTTGATGAGACAATTTTTATTGGATTCGTTTTGTGACGTTGATTCATAATTTATAAAAACATTTTTCGTAAAACGACCCGAGGGGACACGCAAATCGAGAAAACTAGAATCGAGGAGTACCCGTAAATAAATGGGGATGAGACAAGTGGGACACTTGTCCCACCCCCAAAACCGGCCAAAACTAGCTACTTAACACCCATGAGGTGTCAAGTGTATCTAACAAACCTTACACTTGTAACTAAGCTTACAAGTTAAGCTTTCCACTACCAAAACAACTAGCAAATACCACTCTTCTCATTTCTCACCATGCAAACAACTCATCCTCTCTCTCACTCTCTCTAATATGCCGTCCCATATTACCCCCAAAAACACCCAATTGATCTTGATTTAACCATGGAATCCCATGTTGTTCATACACATGTTGAAGCCCTTTTTGAAACCCTATTGATTGGTGGTGATTATAACATCCAAGGAGGAGTTTTCATGGTGTCTTGAGGCTGATTTTACACAAAGTGATCATGAAGAATGGTGGTCTTGAAGATGGTCATCGTTCATCACAAGTTTCTCCATCCAAAACCATGTCCAAATCACAACCTACATCAACTTGGTGGTATAAAGATTGTCCTCCTCATCCTCTTGTTATTTTTGGTTATGTAATCATGTATTTTATTTTCTATTGTATATATATATGATGATTATATGATGATAAAAATGTTATGTGGGGATTTGGTGTTGATAAACATGCTTAAAAAGGTGAAAAACTATAAAGAACAAGGCTAAAATCTTGCTTAAAAGTGATGGCTGTATAAAACAGTAAAGAAACATGTCATGAACTGATAAAATGATGAAGTAGAATTGATATACAGTAAGCTATGAGTCTTGTACACATGTGAGAGTTGGCCATGCAATGGAATCATTGTAATGAGTAAGATATGATCAAAACAAGTTTAAGATACAAATCTGAGTTCACTGTTTTGGACGATTTTTAGAAAATACTTAGAAGATGATTCAACAGTAGCTATAGAAGCGTTAAATGTAGCACATATCATGTAGTTTATTTGATAAAAATTTGAGCTTCTATCTCCATATAGAACTCTAGATATGGCAGTTTTGGTGAAAGTGAAGATAAAAATCAGATTTTGAAAATTAAAGAATAATACTATTATATAAGCACTCAAAATTTGATAGTATAAAATATAAATTAAAACCCACTAACTTATATAATGCATTTATATAAATATGTACAATGATAAATAAGTGGAAATTTTAATAAAAATGGTAACTTGTTAAGTTTTATAAGTTATAAAACTATAAACATGATTTTTACGACTTTTTCGGCTAATACCGAAAAATTAACGTTTTTGTTAAATAAAACTTAGACGGTTGGACCCGTCTAATGTAAACTTTTATAAAACTCATATACTGATATATAAACATATATAACAAGTAAAAAACGATAAAACCCGAACTATATAACATACGGACGTTAACGGACTAAATTAACGTTATTGGACTAATAAAACAACAAAATGGACTCAAACATTTATAAACTTATTTATTGGACTTAACCCATTTAGGCCCAACTTGTAAAGTGTAGATACTGATAAAATAAGTATAACATGGATTGATACAAGTTAAAGAACTTATAATAAGTTTATTGGACCTAAAACACGTAAATAGGTAAAACTAGTAAACTAGTAAGAAGTAACCAATACGTAACCACTAAAATGAGTAAAAGAGAATATGTAAACCCACATGATCATCATATATATATAATCATCATATGTATACATAATTGTTATTTTTATAAAGTCATTGGACATGAGTCTAAGACGAGTATTATTTGTCTAGGTTTCCGTGATTGAAGCACGTACCGTACGTCCGAATTGCCGATTACTCGCCTTCCCACATCAACGTGAGTTCATAGCCTCGCACTCTTTTAAATGTTTTTATAAATGTTTTATAAACCCACGAGGGAGATAACATGTTAGTTTTTATCAAATAGGACACTATTTGTCCCGATTGTTTGTTTATTGATTTTGGACCCGAATGATTGAATGACCCGATTGTATGACCCGATAAATGATTAAAGGACCCGATAGATGAAATAAAATGGATTATTAAAGTTAGGTTATGTCACTAAAAGTCCCATTAGCATGAATTGTGAACTACCGGGATTTGGTAGACGCTTATGCATTTAATAGTACTATTTGGGGACGATCACCCCAGTTCGCGCCTTGACGGTTGATCCCCGTCATGCCACATTGATTGGTAAGCGAATTTATGTATGAGAAGATTTCCATAGCGTGAATTTTGTGACGACACGCTACTTTAGATGGGCAAATTTGGTATCGGGTTAGCTACCCGTTGTTTGGTTTAGTAAGGTAACAATGTCATGCGGCTTATAATAATCCAGTTAACAAAATACTACTATACGCACCGAATTACGATGTATTGCCTGACTAGCAATACGGGGTCATACTATTGATATTATGTTTGTGTTTTGGTTTTCATAACCATATTCATATAATGGTTTTTATTTAACTTTATACAACGTCATAAGACGTATTGTATGATGTTTTTACGACATTGGCTCGTATAATGATTTTTAAGGCAAATGCCTATATTATGATTTTCGACAAGGATTTGTATAAAAATGACTTTGGCTATTTCATGGCCTATTACAAAGATTTGTACAAAATGATTTTCAGTAATAATTTTTATACTAATATTATATTGATGGATTTTATTACACTCTATGAATTCACTCGGCGTTATCGCTGACCTTTTCTTTTAACATGTTTTATCTCAGGTACTTGAAGGTAATTCTCGGGAAGACAACAAGAATTCATGGCCCGGACTTAAATAACAATTTTTCCATTCAAATCTTTTGTAAACTTGTATGAAATGATTATGACTTGGGACCTATGTAACTTTGATATTTATGAATGGAAATGCTTTATTATTAAACGACGCGATTTTTAAGCGTTGTCTATGATGTGAGTAATGTGCTATCCCGTAACAACAACTAGTCTTCTGCTGTATTGAGTTGTATAAATTTGGGGGTGTTACAAAAAGCCCGTGAATGCCCGTGTTTTCTCCACTTTTCACCTTTTCGTCCTAAATCACAACAAAAACACAAACCACGCATAACTTCGACATAAATGACATAAAATACACGTTTTGGCTCGGTTATTATTGTAATTAAGTGGTAAAAAGGATGGGTGTTTACACACCTATCATATGTGTCTGCAAGAAAGATAGTTTTGGTTGATTTGTAGTTTGATATAAGGACATCATGTCCACTTATCCCAGCACAACATGGCCACAAGAGACGGATGTGATGGTTAGCTCTATTCACATCATGTTTCTTTAGCTTTACTACAAGCACAAGCGTGATCATTTTTTATTGGTTAATGTATTAGATTTCAATAAATGATACAATATCATTACTTTAGAATTAGTTGGAACATAAGTGCTATTCTCTTAAAAAAATTAATCGTTGTGAATACGATAACAAGATGGGTGGATTGTTAATGGGTCTAAACGGATAGTTTGTGTGACTTTCTATCCATTAGAGATATAATAACGAGAATTTGTTCCATTCGTAAGCAAACTTGATCAAAATTGTGACTTGTATTTGCTATTTATTGATAAGATATGTTGGTTCTTAATGGACCCGTTGGGTGATTTCTAATGTGTCTATTGAAGTGTTAGGAGTTAAAAGTTATTGTTCATGTGTGTTGCGTAGTAATATTTGAAACCACTACAAATACATATTACCACTACAAAGGTCTTATAAAGGATTAAAAATTATATATCATCTTGGGAGTTCTCATTTGCTCTTTTCAATAGAATGTAATATTGTAATGCATCATTTCCACAAAAATGATTAGTTTGTAACAATATAAGGCATTTAATAATGGAGAAAGGCTAAAATGACTATGGTTTTGACATTATTGTTGATGATAATATGTCCACTTTTAGACGATAGTTTCAGTGATCAGACACATCTATTCACCGTAAGTAGGTGCATGTTCAAATCCTTTATAACCATAACTTTCTTAGTGCACACCGATTGTGATCAACATATTCTCCAAAGCTTTAAGAAGCTTTTGGTAACCTTTATAAACCTTCAATTAGTCTTCCTACGATAAGGTGAACCCTCCATGCTAACTTTCACATACATCCCACTTTTGCTTTTCGTCTTTTTATCTTGAATATTGTTCTTTTTGTAGTTTCTCATCGGTAGCCATCCAGCTACTTGTGATTTGGATGCAGGTGTAATGTCCATGCCATCTTCTTTGGATGTATATTTGGCTCATTATTGTTGAATATGTTGTTTTAGTGATGTAGTTTTTAATGATAAATAAATGATAAGAATGTACAAAGCGAACAACTCCTAAACCTAACTGTTAAGTCCTAACTGCTGGAAAAGGCACAAGTAGAAAATCTTACGATTTGTTCAAATAACATGGGAATTTAATATTTTTATAGTTATTGTTTTGGTCAAATCTTGCATCGATTTTATGAGTCTTTTTAACGGGTTTGTTGATCTGGGGAGAAGCTTGAAGCTTTTCAAAAGGATGCATAGATTTCGATCGTAAAGAAGCTAATTGTAAGATTATAGAGATGACGATTTAGCATGTATATGTGTATACATAAAAATTTATCCTTATCGAAGCAAAATTTATAGATGAAAGGTGAAAGGTGACTTATTTATGCATCATTTTTGTAGGTTGTGAGCGGAATGGTTGTTTTTGCATCTGAATTGTATGGAAAAGATAATAACTATGATAGAAAACATTCGATACTTAAGCTATTGTATAACCTTCTTAATTAGAGTAAAATTGATTCGGGTAATATTTTACATTATTCGGGTAATAAATCTGCTATGGCTTCCTCGTGGTCATGGTCTACACTTCATACAACATGTAGAATCGTATTTTCTAAGGATTAGGCATGTTATGGATTAATCTATTGAGATGGATGGAGAAGTGGAAGAACTTAGAGAGAGAAAGGTAGAGAGAGAAATGAGAGGAAGAAAGAATGGTTGATTAAGTTGAAATGTAAGAAATACAAAGTGACCAACCCCTCCTAACATGCTAGGAGGGGGTTTATATAGCCCACCCTACATGTGGGCTATATGGGCTATATTGGATCACGAGCCCAATATCATTGGAGTGACCGATCCTTTCTAAATACGTAAAAACGTATTTCCAACAATCTCCCCCAAAGGGAGGTCACTCCAAGTAACAATGTCCTAAATAGTCTATTGCTCGTGATCTATGCTAATAATGATGTGACCGAGACTTTCCTTGGAAAAACGTATTTCCAACAATCTCCCCCAAAGGGAGGTCACACCATTTTACAAAATCTTAAACCTAGCATACTATGCTTGAGTCTTCGATCTTGTTCTTGTGAATATGATTGATGTGATCTTTGACTTTAGTCTTGAGCATGTTTCCTTGCCTTGACCTTGTGCCTTCATCACTTGTGATATTTGCCTCCTCGTGACTTCATGTTCCACATACTTATACTTTTATAAATTCTTGAAAGCTTCAGAGTTTGATACAGCGGAAGACTTGACTTTTAGACTTTCTTAAATTTGTTGAAGTATTAAGTGCATACAATATAAGCATGTGGTGACAACTTCTTCTGGATTGTACACCGCAATGCCACCTTCTTGTTATGCTGCATAAGACAGTTAGAAATAAAACATATACACGGATGAAATGGCCTTGAACATTTCATTCTAATTTGGTAGAATTTTACCTCCGATCGATGAAGACCGTTGGACGATATAAAATATCATACTTGTGACAGGTAGTTTCAATTAAGAACCTCCTTGACAAGATTTCGCGGGTACACCTGTTCTCTTTATTCGACCGTCCAAAGCTGACTGCGAACATAAAGAGTGAATCATTTGGATAATAATATCCGTATGATTTGAAGCCGTCAATTCATGTTCCTGAAACAAGTGAAATTCAATTAAGAACCGCACCATCGTTGCTTTCCAGTTGTCACGAGCTTGATTCGTATAGAATCTTGCAAGTTACATACCAAGTGCTGTTTGAGGTTAACACTAGAAGGATTTCCACTCATCATTGTGAACACTAAGGTATCACTCTGAGTGTTCTGGCAAGATCACTAAGATATTGCGTAGAGGCCTGGAACGTGTTTAAATTCATTTAAGAATTAAACCACTGTTGCTTTCCAGTTATCACAAGTTTGATTCATAAAGAATCGCACAAGTCACCTACCATGAGCTTTTTGATATTCGCTCAAGAAGGATTTCCATATTCATTGTAAATACTTTCGTATTACTCGGATGTTCAGGCAAGATTATGAAGATTTTGCGTAGGACTCTTAAGATCTTTCTTACTTTTCACAGTGTGTGAAGAAGCAAGGAAATATGAAAGTGTGTCCTAATGAGATATTTGATGATCTCAAATGTCTCTAGACTCAATCGTGCATTTTGGATTTTAGTAATCGGAGGCTGGAGAGGATATCTGAGTTAGCTGGGATGGGTTGTGCATTGCGTCACTGGGTCCATGATGTCTTATCTTCAATATCAAGCATCATTAAAGATGATCTCAATAGCATTTGTATTGACCCGGTTTCTGCCTAAGGTTGTAAGGAGGGCTTCTTTCTCTACACCCTTTATCTTTACAATTCTTTTTCATTCTTCAACCCCTTCAATGCTTACCAATACGTCATCACTAGCACATTGTTGTGATTGTTCCAGTGCTAACTTAAGTACTTGGTCGGCATCCAGCTACGTTCACAATCTTTCTCCATCTTTACTAAGGACTATTATTTCTAGTTATGGAATGTCCTTGGGAAGATTCCTCCGGTTCTAGAGGAATCATTGGACTTTAACCTATCCTACCATCCTTATGTGACCACAATCTTCACCGTCGTGAATAGAGATGTTTTGGGTAAGTGTATGTCACCATGAAATCCATTTTGAGGTACAAATCCATTTTGCTCCCCTTTAACATATGCCACGATATCCGAAAACATTTCGCACATGTCGGGATGAGCTAGCACGTTAAGTCAAACCATTTGTGATTAATCATTTCCCATATTAAATCACATTTTCTCCCCCATATTAAAAATATTAACCCAATCGATGTTTTTAATATCAATTGATTTAATAGCATTTTAAGAAAATTTGGGAAGAAAAATGCAAATTCAATTATCTTCATGAATTACACAAGATCCCCCTCAAATTAATGAGGGTGTACTTGAAACGTAACTTAAATACCTTGTAAACACAAGTGTAAGGTATTTATCACGTGCAAAGATCATATATGATAATGTATTCACAAGATTAGCGATTAATGAGGTTGGACCTGAATGAAGGAGAACATCATATGAAAGAAGTACATGGTTCTTGTTCACGAATGTTGGTCGCCTCATCACGTCTGAAGTTATTTCTTGACTCCATGTGTATGATTGATATCGTTGTCTTGACACCAATATGTGAACTTGGCACTCTCGGCATCAAGGATTCTGAATGCTGGACAATTGCTCCCCCTCAATTGTTGACCCGTGTTCTATTGAAAGAGCTGTAGTCGCCGTTTGAGTAGTCGCATCGTCGAGTATGTAGATATCAATTGTAAATTGCTACGGTTGGTGGAGATGATAACTTCATAAAAACAAGATTTCTCTTGTTTTAACAAATAAATGCACTGACACGTACATATATTTTTGTTAGATTGTGTTATTACGTAAACACAATCCCTTACATGGTTATAAAGTAAACCATGCCCGAGAAAATTAATTCCCGTTGTTGAGTCAAAGCTTTCCTGTGAAATGCTTGACTTGAGTATGAAAAACGAGTTACTATCTGAAATAATAGCAAACCATTTTGAGCATGTTTTAAAACATTTGAACTTCTGCTCGAACTTTATTTACAACCCTGTGTCATTATTGAATGACATTTCTAGTATCGTAAATATTATCGATTCCATAAGACATGCTCTTTTTATCAAAACATTTTTTGAGCACACAATTCTGAAAGATTTAGAAAAACCTTTTTGAGAAATTCTCGAAAAATTGTGTTCAACGTTTTGAAAATCATTTACTTGAGCTTAAGATGTTGAATATCTTGCAAAACGAGCTCAAGTCCGAGAAGTTGTAAACTTCCCGTTGTTAAGGATAAGTTTATCATCGGCGATAAACTTTCCTTTTAACTGAAGAACGAGTCCTAAGTTGACATTTACTTAGAAGTCATTTTCATGAGCTTGAAAAACTTTGAATGTTTTAACGTAAAGCTCATGACCGAGAAAAATGAATTTCTCATTAAGAAGAAAAGTTCTCTTATTTAAAAGATACACTTTACTTTATGAGCTTAAAACTTGGAATGTTTTAATACAAGCTCATGACCGAGAAAAAATAATTTCTCGTTACGAGGAAAAGTTATCATGAAAGATAAGCTTTCCTAAAATTAGAGTCCGAGTTATAGTCTGATATTTAACTGTAAATCATTGTGCAAGAACTTAAAAACTTCGAATGTTTTTAATATTAGCTCATGCCCGAGAAAAATTAATTTCTCGTTGTAAGGATAAGTTTATCATCGGCGTTAAACTTTCCTTTCTTTGAAGTCCGGGCATAATTTGAAATGTGATTATACACCATTTACACGAGCTTAAAACTTTTGAATAGTTTTAATGTAAGCTTGTGTCCGAGAAAATTTAATTTCTCGTTAATGAGGATAAGTTTATCATCGGCGATAAACTTTCCTTTATTTGAAGAATAGGTCATTGTCTGACATTTAACAATGAACCATATACACGAGCTTAAAACCTTTGAATGGTTTTAGGATAAACTTGTGTCCAAGAAAACTTAATTTCTTGTTAAGAGGGTAAGTTATCGTTGCGTAGATAAACTTCCCTGTCTCTGAAGTCCGGGTCATCGTCTATCATTTAACGAGGAGTAATGTAAGCTTTTTGCTAGGTTCAATTGTTCGTTTCTCGATATCTTAACGAATTGATTTCCGGTTCAAAGTACGACTCAATTGTTTTTGGTGAAACAAATATTTTTTGTTGTTTTAAAATAAATGTGCAAAGACGTAAATGTAAATGACGTAAATTTAAATCTAACTCTAACTTAAAATAAATGGCAAGTATTTAAAAGCGTGACGAAAAATTAAAAGGCACTAAAAGTAAATAACGCAAACTTAAATCTATCTAAGGAAAACTTAAAACGCAACTAAAACTTAAAACTAAGGCAAGGCTAAAATAAATCTAAGGCAAATAAACTTTAAAGTGCGACTAAGGAAAAAGGCGGGAAAAATAAAGCTTGAAAATTAAAAACAGAAACTAAAAAAGAACCTGAAAACAGCTCATCCGGAATAATACCCTCATTCGGAATAAACATTCATCCGGAATGTCACGTTCGTTCGGAATGTTCTTCTTTACTCGGAATATTAACCAAAAACTTTGATCCGGAATAAATCCTTTATCCGGAATATGTCACTTATCCGGAATAAAGTCTTGACTCGGAATAAAAGCCTTGATTTGGAATGTTCTTGCTGATCCGGAATGTTTCCCTTGATCCGGAATGTTGAAGATTCCGGATGAAGAGCTTGACCCGGAATAATTAATTATTCCGAATAAAACTCTTTGATCCCGAATTCCTTCCTTGATACGGAATATCTCCTTGATCCGGAATATGGACTTGATCCGGAATATATTCCGAATAAAGCACTTTGATCCGGAATAATAAATTATTCCGGATGAACTTGCTGATCCGGAATATAATCTGATTCGGAATGTTCTCTTCACACAGCCTTGATCCGGAATCTTTAATATTCCGAATGAACGACTTTGACACAGAATATCCACAACACAATCCCTTCACTCAGAATAACCTAGGCCTTGATCCGGAATATACCTGGGAAACAGTAAGAACAGCGAAGAACACGGAAGAAACAAAAAGCTACGGATTTAATTAAAACTAAACAAAATCAACCACAAGATTAAATCAAACTAATCAACAAACATGTATTAATCATAAACAATCAATCCAAAACAATCAAACTAACAAAACTAATCAAAATAATCAAAACCCACTTAATTAATTTAACAAAAACTCAAGAACATGAACATGAACAAATAAACATAAAGATTAAGATCAAACAAGAAAGGTAGATAGGAGATCAAACAATAAAAATAAAGATTGAAAAGAATTAAAAGAAAACTTACTTGAAATTAAAGGAATTTAAGGTGCAAGACAAGTATTTAAATTTGACAATTAAGTAAATGATATGTAATTAAATGTGCAAAAATTAAAGTGGAAGAGCATAGTTTGTCAAACTAGCCAACAAGAATGAAATGTAAATCCTAATGACTATTTATAAGGGAGGATTAGGAGGTGCTTAGGAAGCTTCCTCCCCTCTTTCTTCTTTCCTTAATTGCATGATTAAGTCCTTGTCTTCTTTAATCTTCTTAAATCTTGGACTTTAATGACTTTGTCTCGGGATTTCTTTGAACTCGTCTTGTAATTCTTCAATAAATTAGACTTGAGTTCTTCGGCTTTTAGTAAACTTCCGTCTTTTGACTTTTTCTTTGATAAATCTTCAGAATTGGTCTTGGACTTCTGTTCTTTTTGCACTCTTGACTTCTTGACTTCGTCTTTCGTCTTTTTCTTCGATAAAAGCCCGTGAATGCCCGTGTTTTCTCCACTTTTCACCTTTTCGTCCTAAATCACAACAAAAACACAAACTACGCATAATTTCGACATAAATGACATAAAATACACGTTTTGGCTCGGTTATTATTCTAATTAAGTGGTAAAAAGGATGGGTGTTTACACACCTATCAAGGAGCCATATACACGAGCTTAAAACCTTTGAATGGTTTTAAGATAAGCTCGTGTCCGAGAAAACTTAATTTCTCGTTAAGATGGTAAGTTATCGTTGCGTAGATAAACTTCCATGTCTCTGAAGCCCGGGTCATCGTCTGTCATTTAGCGAGGAGCCATTTACACGAGCTTAAAACCTTTGAATAGTTTAAATGTAAGCTCGTGTCCGAGAAAATTTAATTTCTCGTTTTGAGGGTAAGTTATCGTTGATGAGATAAACTTCCCTTTCTCTGAAGTTCGGGTCACATACTGTGATTTGAATGTGAGCCATTGTGCATGAGCTTAAAAACTTGGAATGTTTTTGATATAAGCTCATGCCCGAGAAACTTGCAATATGGTCGTTGCCGAATTTAACCGTTCCTAGAAACTTGTTGACAAAATTTTTGAGCATCGAGCGGTCTCTAGTCATATGTTTGGAGCACCCCGAGTCCAAATACCAAAGAATAATTTGGACGACCTGAAAATATTACCAAACAAAGACGATGTATCGGATTCTAATTGTTCCTCTGAGTTAGCAAGTACAGATTTAATTATCTTAGATTTGCTGTCAGAAGAGTTTTTAGGCTTCCAAATTTGCTTCTTAGTTGTTGGCTTAGATTCTAGTTGTCTAGTATTCTGAGGTATTTTTTGACTGGAGACAGTAACATTGGTAGGCACAATAGTGGGGGCAGACCTAGTTAAAGGGCCCTTTTTCCATTTCTTAGTGCTAGTGTTCCTATTTAAAGGACGCTGAGACCTAACTTCAGTGGATGTGATCCTAGTTAAAGGGCCCTTAGTTCCATTAGCAGTGAAAGTCCTACCAGTGGGTTTCCATTTCCAACCAACTTGGGTGAATTTCTTCCCCGTTGGAATCCACTCAAGATTGTTCCTAATAACATACATTTCATTCACCTGATCAACAAGGCATAAATCATGACGCTGAGAAAACATGCATTCATTACAATTCCAACATTTCGAATTAGAGTTCACATTTTGCTTAGGTTTCCACTCAGAAGGAGAACCTTTTGTCTTAGCTACATGATTCTTTTTATTTAAAACTGAAGTAACATTCCTAGGGTGCACTTCTACTATATTCTTCTCAGTCCTACTAGTGGAAGGCTTGATCCTATCTTTCTTGTCTTGAGATCCTTTAGCCTTAGTGGACATAATTACTCCTGTAGAAGCCAAAGGAACATTAGTTACAGATTTGACTTAGCCTTGATGGGTATGTTTAAAACAGGCTTAGCTCCTAGGGTCTTATTGAATGGAGTAATGGCAATGGTGGTTTGTTGTTTAGATGGTACAGATATCGGTTGCCCAATGTACTCTAAGTTTGCTAAAAAATCCGGAACGCGATCCACATATAATAAAAGCTCATATACACTATGACTTGTGGGATCTAGTTCACGCATTTCATCAACAATCTCTCTAGCTAGATCAGCATGTTCTAAGGTATTTTTCATATATGTGGCAAACTTAGTGGGACTTTTCTTAAATTTTGGATCCCGATATAGCACACGTGGGTTGGTTTTGGGAGCACTAGAGGTCGAGGCAGAAACAGTAGCTTGATTATCAACACTTTCTCGTCGTTTGAGTTGAAGTGTCTCCTTTAATTCTGCTATAACCATGTTTTTGTCTATGAGCTGAATTTTTAGGTCAGAGGTTTCCTCACATTTCTTGTTCAGTTTGTCAATTAAAGACTTTTGCTCTATCGCATTAAACGCGAGGCATTCTTCTATTGAACCAGAATTTTGTGAGTCTCCCAGCCTTACTTGTTCACGCTCTCCTAGTATAGAATTAATTCTATTTTCTAGGACATGATTCTTAGTCTCTGCAGCCTCTAGTTCCGTTTTTGTTTCTAGTAATTCTCTCTTAATTCTCATCATCTCTTCCTCTAAATCCTGAACCATCTGAATCATCTTGTCACTTGTCTCAACGGAGTTTCCATAATCATTTAGTTTTGAAAGAGTTTCATTTTTAGATTGATTTTCAATTTCAAGAGATATAGAATGTTGTTGAAGCTCATTAAAACTTTTTGAGAGTGTGTTATACAAATCTTGAAGCTTTAAAAATTTAGCGTTGGATTCATGACAAGAATGATTATCTACAGAATTCACATGTTTAACAATATTCACAGATTCATGCACATCATCACAAATATTCACAGTAGATGAAATCTCATGAGTATATTTAAAAGTAACAACTTGCATCACTTCGAGAGACACCATATGTTCTAATAATCGGCCATATTCGGATAAAATCTTTTCTTTTTCAATTAAATGTTGTTCATAAGCATCATCCATTTCATAGAAAACTTTTTGAACTTCACCAATTTCAAAACTTAGATTACCCGCTAGATCATAGACTCCATTTTTAATATGGTTCACAAACGGAACGATCTCTTTCTCAAACACCGTTTTCATGTGTTCGAACGCCCATTCTCCAGCGGTTAGAGCCGTTAAAGTCGTACATTCCAGGATGACCTTGTCAAACTCGGTAAGGTATCGCTGAATCTCTTCCAAGCTGAGCTTTACCGTACTAACCGGTGGAAGATTCTTAGGAATTTCCTTCGGTTGGTCCGAGTTAACGAGTGTAGGAATTATACTAAGGCATTCTATAGTAGGCATGAAAGTGGATGTTTGGATAGTTCTCTTTTGCATATTAAATCGAGTTCTAAGATCTATTGTAGCATTTTTTGCATTCATTTGAGCATAATCATATTCAGGATATGTAGGAAGTAATTTTAACCGCTTCTCTTCATATGGTGTCATACTCTCATAATCATTCAAGAACACAATCGGATCTAATACCAATCCTAACTTGGTTGCATCACAAAGTCGTGGGTTGTGGTGAAGCGCTTGCTTTGCATACCCTGGGTTAGGTGGTAGGTCTATTAGACGCGATAGATTGAACTCTTTAAATGATGCATGAAACAAGTGTACTAGATGTGAAGCAGCGTATTGTTTTAAAAGCTTAATTTCCATTTCTTTTATTCTTTTAGACGTCTTAATTTCCATTTAAATCCGTTTGGACTCAAGAATTTCGAAATCCGTTTGAAGCTGTTGAAAATTATTAACGACTGGCTCTTTTTCTTTAAGCTCATTCGAAAGATTTGCTCTTAAACTCTCAATTTCTAGCAGATTGTCCATTTGAACTTTCCTAAACCTATCAAATTCAGGATTGGTTAAGGTAGTGGACACAGGAGTCAATTCCAAGGTTTTAACCTTGTCCTTATGCAAAGCAAGCTCGGCAGATAAAGTCTGATTAGCATTGAGGGTTTCAAGGACCGCATTATTCATTTGGCTAAGCAAAGATGCCAGGACCATAACCAAATCAGGTTGAGCAGATGAATTGGTAGTCGTAATAGCTCCCGGTTGTGGTTCACTCAAAGTCTGAGGACTTTCATTGATATTGATATCATTGTTTGTCTCCTCGATTGTGTTACTAACCACCGGAGGCTGTTCCGAATACTCAGACATTTGCTCAACTTGATAAGGTACAATACTAGTATCTATAGCAGTATGTGGTACCTCAGAAATTGTATCAGCTCCATAAAGTGAAAGATTTGCCATGAGAGCTACTTTGGCGGTATTAAGATCATCACAATCAGAGTCGTATGCATCCAAATCATCACATTGATATGCAGCATTGTTTGTGATGACTGTTGTGAGACCGTCAGTTTCCGCTACTCCTGGATCTGCAAGAATTGCCAACTCTTCTTCATCGAGCTCACGTCCTTGGGCTTGAGCATTCACCAAGTAGATCTTCTCCTGAAACCATGTGTCGTCCCTTTTCCTCTTAGGCTGCTTGCACTCTCAGGCCATGTGCCCTTCCCCTTTGTAGTTGTATCATATAATCACCTTCATTTTACCAGTGCTATTTCCCCTTGGAGCAGTAGTATTGGATGAACGTGCACCAGCAGTAGATGAATTGGTTCTCCCTTGAAGTGGTTGCACCATGACTTTGCCATCCTAAACTGTAGCCTGTTGTCGAATGTTAGAAGAGTTCCTTAACTGATTGTTAGTTGTTGCTGGACCTCTGTAACCTCGTTTGTTCAATGTTTGACTTAGATAAGCAGACATTTGAGCAAGGATATCAGTAGGACTATCTCCTTGTCTAAACTCAGGGACAAGGATCTCATCATCACAGTAGAATGCTGGTGCTGATTGAGCTACAATCTGATTTGATGGAGCACTGACTTGTTGTGAGTAATGAGGTTGATAAGCCTCAAGTTGTGGATAGGTAAAAGCAGAATTTGTTGGAGGTTGATACGGTGAATACTGGTGTGAAGCATAAGGTAATGGATGTGAATCTCCTTGTGATGATGATGTTGTTGGTTGCTTGAATTGTTGGTGATAAGATGTAGGCGGCTGTGGCAGGATCGAGTACTGTGGGAAGCTTGGTGTTTGATACACTGGTTGATAGGAACATTGGTGTCCTATAGCAAACGGAGAGTTGTGATATGATAATGTATGATTGTTTGCCATTAATGCCAATGGTTCTTGATAAGATCCCTGAGAGATGCGTTTTTGGATCACATGCTTCTCGTGTTGTTGCAAGAAGGCGTAGAGTTGATCTAAATTCGACTTGTGCAAATCTCGAATCATCTTAACATCGGTGACATACTGACTCCATTATGGGGGTAGCGTGTTCAAGAACTTTGTGTTTAATTAAAACTGTTCAATCCTTAGATTATACACGTTCATGTCATTCATCAAAGTAGTGAAACGCCAGTAGAAATCATGAAGAGTCTCCCTTGGAATGTATGTAAACCTATCAAACAAATCATACAATTGACACTCTCGTTCTTGCTTAGTGAGAGAGGTCCCTTGTAGCAAGACAGCTAATCGATCCCAAAATTTCTTTTCCCTGTGTGTTCACTTACCATTCCAAAGATATCGGGTGGAAGGGCTTGAAGAATTGTCTGAACAGCCCTTTCATCAGCATCTGCAATGATTTTGTTAGCATCGGTTAACTCGTGATACTCCCTTGCCCTTGTCACATTGTTGACGGTAACCTCTCCCCAATCTAATGGAACTTTATCAATTGATTGAAGCATAAGTCGACCACTGGGTTTGCCCATGATGTACGTTCTCATACGACCTTGCCATGCTTCAAATAAATCTTTGATGAGCAAAGGTGGGCGAGTGTCGGTACCCGAAATGATTGAGATATCGGTAAGAGAAGTCATTGTTGGCATATATGAATGTGAATTCATTTTATGATCCCTTGAAAAAAGATTATCAAAGATGATCGAACAATGAAATAAGGTTATGTATTTTTGTGTTGTTAACTAAAAGATGTTGTTATCTTTTTGTTGTGTTTGCTTTTGAAATTTACCAAATTACCAAATTTAATGCCAAATAGAAGAAATCCACTAAGTATCCAAAAACAAGTTCTATCGGAATGTTGCTTTCTGTCGGAATACCTAGATCGGAATGTCTTACTATCGGAATGCTTAGATCGTAATGTAAACCTGTCGGAATGTTGCTGGTATCGGAATGCTTAGATCGCAATGAAAACCTATCGGAATGCTCAGATTGCAATGTGCTGTCGGAATATTCAGATCAGAATATGGCTGAAACAAATTAGGCAGAGTAACGACTTAAAATTCCTTATAACCGTCGGAATCCCAGATCGCAAAGAACGATCGGAATGTCCAGATCGGAATAAGTATCGTAATCCAAGGATCACAAAGTAGAACTAGTTGGTTATTGCGATCGAAACCCTTTCACTTGTACTTTCCGATGGTGATGCTAGCTTGAATTTCGGAATGAAGAAAACAAGATAGTTTTGAACTTTTGATCCAAGAAAGATTGTGTTTTAATCAAAACCAAGATACCAAAAACACTACAACACGATTAAATAAGTTATACTTCTTGAAATCACGATCAAACACAAAAAAAAAATTGATGTTTCGGCAAGAAAAACTCAAAAGCTACGAAATGCTTAGAAAAGCATACGCAACACTAAAACCAACCTATATTTCATCCCATGCTCTTGATACCAATTGTAGAATCGTATTTTCTAAGGATTAGGCATGTTTTGGATTAATCTATTGAGATGGATGGAGAAGTGGAAGAACTTAGTGAGAGAAAGGTAGAGAGAGAAAGGAAAGGAAGAAAGAATGGTTGATTAAGTTGAAATGTAAGAAATACAAAGTGACCAACCCCTCCTAACATGCTACGAGGGGGTTTATATAGCCCACCCTACATGTGGGCTATATGGGCAATATTGTATCACGAGCCCAATATCATTGGAGTGACCGATCATTTCTAAATACGTAAAAACGTATTTCCAACAATCTCCCCCAAAGGGAGGTCACTCCAAGTTACAATGTCCTAAATAGTCTATTGCTCGTGATCTATGCTAATAATGATGTGACCGAGACTTTCCTTGGAAAAACGTATTTCTAACATAACAGGTTAGTCTTTTCTATTGGGTGTAATTAGGGGTTTTGTGATTGCCTATTTAAACTATCTATCTGCTTTATAAACTACTCCATGTGTATGTACAATCTACTTTGTGTGGCAAAGACATCTTACTTGTGTTAGCAAAGTTGTTATGGGTTGTTCTTTGCATTTACTCTTAAATGTAATAACTGTTCATACATGACTTTGATGCATGTTTTATTTATATGTCTGTACTTTACACTTTTCATTTTTTTAGTATACTGGCAGTTTGGTTGCTATATAGTATAGGTACCAATTTGTACATATAAAACAGAGTATAATGTTGAATTACTTATGTGCAGGATATAGATCATCTTGCTTTTCAGTTATGCAAACAACATAAAAGAGGACAACCAGATTTCGTAGGCTTTTGGAGATAATCAGGAATCATCTTGCTAACCTGAACAAGAATAAAGACAAGAGGGACATACATAATCTACCAAGACTTGAACATTCTTAACTATATCGTGTTTAATGAATACTTTGTTAAAATGAATTGAGGTATGAAAACTTGAAACGTAGGCGGTGAAGATGCAGTTGATACTAGAACCAGTGTTTAATGAATACTTGGTTTTACTTAATTAATCGAATTATACGGGATGCTGATAATATTGATTCTGTTAGCCATTTGAAGATTTATATCAGGTACATGACACTATGACAGGAGGGAGGGTATTCTTAATTTAGTCTATAGACATGGTTTATTGCACTAATGATTTAATCTTACTACACATTTTCTATAAACAAACTTATGCATTTGTTTTCTTACATGTAATCTATTGAATTATACATTTTCTATTAACAAA
The DNA here is from genome assembly GCA_025667525.1 of Glebionis coronaria. Taxonomy (NCBI): domain Eukaryota; kingdom Viridiplantae; phylum Streptophyta; class Magnoliopsida; order Asterales; family Asteraceae; genus Glebionis; species Glebionis coronaria. The sequence continues at coordinate 332,479 of JANFOE010000174.1, forward strand.
CTTATGCATTTGTTATCTTTGTCAAGATTTATGTAATTTGTACCTTCTTTTATTTCAATTTTGTATGTTATTGTGTATCATTATATTTTATTTTTCACAATTATTATTCTCATGTTTTTTATTTTTCATATTTTCTCATGCAATATTCTGTGAAACAACCTGCCCGTGGGGCGGGCCTTGGATCTAGTATATATATATATATATATATATATATATATATATATATATATATATATATATAGATATATATATATATATATATATATATATATATATATATATATATATATATATATATATATATATATATATATATATATATATATATATATATAAATATATATATATATATATATATATATATATATATATATATATATATATATATATATATATATATATATATATATATATGTATATATATATATATATATATATATATATATATATATATATATATATATATATATATATATATATATATATATATATATATATATATATTATATATATATATATATATATATATATATATATGTATATATATATATATATATATATATATATATATATATATATATATATATATATATATATATATCTATATATATATATATATATATATATGTATATATATATATATATATATATATATATATATATATATATATATATATATATATATATATATATATATATATATATATATATATATATATATATATATATATATATATATATATATATATATATATATATATATATATATATATATATATATATATATATATATATATATATATATGTAACACCCCCAAATCATAGACAACGCTTAGAATCGCGTCGTTTAATAATAAAGCATTTTTTATTCATGAATATCAAATTTACATAGGTCCCAAGTCATAGTATTTCATACAAATTTTACAAAACATTTGAATAGAAATTGATATTTAAGTGGCGGGCCATAAATTCTTGTCGTCTTTCCCGAGAATTACCTTCAAGTACCTGAGATAAAACATGTAAAAGAAAAGGTCAGCAAAAAAACGCCGAGTGAATTCATAGAGTTTAATGAAATCCATTAATATATCATCGGTATAAAAATTATTACCGAAAATCATTTTGTACAATTCTTTGTCGTAGGCTATAAAATAAGCCAAAAACATTTTATACAAATCTTTGTTGTAAATCATACTATTGGCTTTTGCCTTCAAAACCATTATACGAAACCAATGTCGTAAAAACATCATACAATACGTTTTTATAACGTTGTATAGAGTTAAATAAAAACCGTTATATGAATATGGTTATGTAAAACCAAAACACGAACATAATATCAATAATAAGACCCCGTATTGCTAGTCAGGCAATATGTTGTAATTCAATGCGTAATAGCAGTATTTTCGTTATTGGATTATTATAAGCCGCATGACATTGGTACCTTACTATAACAAACAACGGGTAGCTAACCCGAAACTCATTTTCCCATCTAAAACAGCGTGTCGTCACAATAATCACGCTTATATAAATCTTCTCATACATAAATTCGCTTACCAATCAATGTGGCACGACGGGGATCAACCGTCAAGGCGCGAACTGGGGTGATTTTCCCCAAATAGTACTATTATATGCATAAGCGTCTACCAAATCCCGATAGTTCACAATTCATGCTAATGGGAATTTTAGTGACATAACCTAACTAATAATAATCCGTTTCATTTCATTCATCGGGGCATATAATCATTCATCGGGTCATACAATCATTCGGGTCCATATCAATAAACAAATAATCGGGACAATTGGTGTCCAAATTTTATTAAAAACTAACATGTTATCTCCCTCGCGGGTTTATAAAACTTTTCATAAAAGCATTTAAAAGAGTGCGAGGCTATGAACTCACGTTGATTTGGAAAGGCGGTTATCGGCGATTTGGATGTACGGTACGTGCTTCAATCACGGAAACATAGACAAATAATACTCGTCATAGACTCTTGTCCAATGACTTTATAAAAACAATGGCTATGTATATATATGATGATATTATAATTATGATGATGATCAAGTGGGATTTTATCTCTTCATATACATTATAGTGTTATATGTTAGTCAAATTTAGACTAGTTATACTAGTTTCAATCCAATTCCATATCAAGGCCTAAGCCCATTAAAGTCCAATAATTTATATTAGTCCATTTATACTATTCATATCAGTCCTTTACTCATATGTTGGGCCCAAGTGGGTTAAGCCCATTGATTAAGTCCGTTAGTGTTTATCCAAACTAGTTGGGTCAATAGTCCAATAAGGATACTTTGGCCCGTTAATGTCCATAAGTTATAAAGCTCGGGTTTTATCGGTTTTTCACCTGTAAAATATACTTATACATCAGTATATGAGTTATAAAAAGTTTACATTAGACGGGTCCGACCGTCTAAGTTTTAATTGACGGAAACGTTAATTTATCGGTTTTAGCCGAAAAGACGTAAAACTTATGGTTTTAGTTTTATAACTTATAAAACTTATCAAATTGCCATTTTTATAAATGTCCCTTTTATTTATTAAAGTACATACTTATTTATATGTAATATATAAGTTAGTGGGTTTTAGGTATACATTTTATATATATTAACTTGAGTGCTAATATTATACTATATACTTTTATTTTACAAATCTGATTATTATTTTCACTTTCACCATTTTTACCATATCTTGAGTTCTACAAGGAGATGGAATCTCATTTTTGGGTGGCACAAACTACATATTATGTGCTACAATTAACACAGCTTTAGCTACTACTCAATCAATCCCTAAATTCCCCTAACAGTCCGTCCAAAACAGACTACTCAGATTTGTACTTCAAAATTGTTTTGGTCATAACGGAGTTCAAAAACATAAATACGTAAACCTAGGGTTTCCGGTTTCGTCGTAAAGGACGTTAAATTATGCACGTAAGTCCTAATCTCTTCTCATAAATTTGTGAGTTTATGAACCAACACAAATTTAAATTCCAAAATCAAATTCACGAAT
>JANFOE010000175.1:600000-864283 GCA_025667525.1 Glebionis coronaria
TTTGACTTGTTTGTGATTAATGAAAAGACTACCTTTGATTGCTAAATTCTACATGTATCAATGATATCTATCTTTTCTTGCTTCATCCTAATGTTCGCATTAGTGATGCAACCATTGAATAAGTACTCATCTTGATTTGAGTTACGTTGTGGATTATTCTCTTTGTATTCCTAAGTGCCATCGAAGTCATGAATCTCATGATTAATTGGCTAAACTCATTTCCTATCATATTGTAGTTAGTTCTTGGTGAACAACTCTTCATCACTCTTTTGCAGATCACACATTGTTTTGATAAAGTTAAAGCGGTATCCTTTGAGAAAAATTGAATTTTCATCACTATAAGGATTATTCAAAGTAAGATTTATAAGTGATTGTTATCGAAATAAAAGTTGTTTATGAAAAGCTTTGGAAACTTAATTATTTCCATAAACAAAGAAAATCTTTGTAAATATATTTTTGATTCTTATTTAAGAATTAAGCATGAAAATGTTTTTATTATAAACATGATGATAAAACTTTGACGAACTGAGTATTGCATCGTTAGTCTTGAAATTGTATATAGTTGCGCGCCTACATACAATTTGGAATGGACTATGCAAGACTGATTAGTAGTCACCATAAAACTGATTAATAAGCACTACAATTTCTTTGAAGATTGCGAAAGATTAAAATTTTATGAGATCTGCAAGAAGTGAAAAATATGGACATAGTGTTAGGGACACCTACATATGTGCCTGTAGCATCTATTCTTCTAAGTTGAATTTACTCATCTGTGGAAATTGTCTTATTTGACAATTGACAATTCTTTCTTGTCCAATTCTCCCGTAGTGAGATTCATAGGAAAAGTATTTGATTACCGAGTGTTGATACCCGACTGGACGTATCGACGTTCTTATCATTTCTCTTGATTTGATTTCATTTGAATGACATGGGTAACGATCCGAGGAGCTTTCGAATGCGTACTCAAATTATGAAAACATGGGATATATTTATATTCGTTAAATGTTTTCGTCTGTATCTGATTTAAAATTCTCTCGCATGGATTATGCGTTGACCTTACTCTTTAGATGATAGTTGTGTCTCCACATATCCTTGAATTTGTGAAGGATTATGAGTTATTATTAGTCTTTTGAGAAGTTCACATCTTATCGACGGCAATAAAACGGGAAAGTTGATAGTGCCAGTAGAATGGATTGATTGATTATGACATGACGACATTGTCTTAATTGATGGGAACCCGAATAGAATTCCCCTAAATGATAAGATGTTGATTATCAAAAGTGATCTAAATAATTCTTGATGGATGATTTTATCCTGCATTTAGACTTGAAATTTTACCGTAAATGGTTGTAAATTAGTCATAGATATTATAATCTAGAAAGAACCTAATATGAATGTATTAAAAGATGTTAATGTTATCTGAAACTTTAGTAAGTATTTGTTAATGAATTACCTAGACTCTTGCCATTAAGGCAAGTTGAAATTGGTATTGATTATATTCCCGATGTTGTACCTGTGGCATGTGCACTGTACGTCAGCACCATCTGAATTAAAGGAATTACCGTACAACTGAAAGAGTTGTCGTAGAAAGAATTTATTATACCGAGCCTGTCATCCTGAAGAGCTATGGTGTAATCATTCCTTATATTTATAGATTACTGTGACTGAGTAAATTGACAATCGAAAACAATATCCATAACTCGAAATGGAAGAATTGTTCGATCATTTACAAGGTTCTAGCAATTTGATCTTCAGCATGGTTATCATCAACTTCGCATCTGCGAAAACGATTATGTATTCCAATCACTACATCCGGTACTTGTAATGAACATTATGAGTTTCCCGTGATGTCGTTTGGATTGACTAATACACATGTAGCATTCATAAATTTGGTGAATCACGTGTGTAGGCTGTAATTTGATAAATTCATGCTTGTGATCATTAAGGACTATTTGTTTATTTATAAGAATAAGAATGAAGTTAATAATTATTTATAGATTGCCCTGAATTGGCCGACAATGAAAACATGTACCTTAAATATTTAACATAAGACTTAAGACTTAATTCTTTGCATGATTTAACCGTGTGATTAATAGATAATGGAAGCTATATTGACTTTTCAAAGATTAGAACCATTAACGCTTAGGGATTAAAAACTTAATCCTTTACATAAAATGACCGTTGGATTAATAATGGTAAGATGTATGCATATAGACTCTTCAAAAATTAAGAGCCCTTTTAAGACTTCGGATTTTACCAAAAAGAAATGGAAATATGTTTTGACAAATGTTTTAACAAAGGATTTTAAGGGATTATTCCCTTATACACAAACCATTTAACTAAACTTCTGTTTAGGGGTAAATGTTTGTGTATACCTCAAGATAACTTAAGAAGGATTGAGTAAAACAATTTATACCATAACCTGAAAACTTAAAACGACAATTTTTGCTTTTCAAACTAAGAAAATTTTGACCAAGATATAAACAAAGATTTTTCAAACATTTATGAATCCTACTAATTATTTTCGATAAATCAACAAAAATCGTGTTAATTAAATTCAAATTTTATTTTGAACACCTTTATATAATTGGACAAACTGAGAAAATTTAAAAACTTTTTGTGGTTACGTTTCATAAAAATTAAATATTTATTTAATAAGTTGTAATAATTATCGATGCTTTAGACGTCGGAATGAGAGAAACTGATAAAAATGATAGATGAGACGAAACTAAAACATAGAAGATATGAAGAAAGAATTTTGAATAAATACGGTTATGATAATTATTTCATCTAGGAAAGTGAACGTAATTACTGACGCATAATATAGAAAGAATATCTGAATGAATTGTGGACATGATAATTATATCATGATAAGAAGTGAATATAGATACCGACGCATTATGTAGAAAAGATAAAGAACCAGTTAGGACATGTTCCTTAATAATGAAGGTGCAAAATAAATTGCCGAACAATTTAAAATAAACGATGTGTGTAAAAAGGATAAAATAGATAATAAAAAGGGATTCGCAGCTAATGTGAACCAACAGATTTGAGAAGCCAATGACGTTAAATGTATAAAAGACCACTTGTGATTCTCTAAATATGAAGATTGTGAGATATAGTTATGTTGGAAGTTGTAAGTATAAGTATTCTATTTATGTCATTTATGACTAAATGTATCATTATCAGAAGAAGTTGTACTGATGGCAAATTATGAAGGCAGAGATCGCCTCATACATTAGTAAACGTCTAGCTATTGCAAAGGTCATCATCTGAATTTGATTCGATTTGGGTCATCGTCGACAGACTGACCAAATCTGCTAATATCATTCCCGTTAATGATAAATGCAAAAGAGTTATGTAAACATAGTGTGCCTGTATCGATCATCTATATATCAAGATCCTCGCTTCGCATCGAATTTCTAGAGATTTGCTCAGAAATCATTGAGAACGAACCTTGATGAGAGTACTATGTACCATCCCAAATCGAAGGGACGAGGTAAAGTAACGATACAGAGTAATATAAGTATTGTTTTATGTATGAATGAATGACCTTTGGTAATAGACCGTATAATCGTTTTCCTTTGGAGAGATTATCATTGATAACTATCGTATTAGGATCGAGATCTAATCTTGTTAGGATCTAAATCTTAGAGCATCTGTAAGCAAAAGTTGAAATGAAGACATCCGACATACATCCATTGTGAGTTGGACATGTCTTTTAGGTTTAAGGATTCCTATGATGGCGAACCTATCCTTGCAAAATACCCGACCCGCGAGATCTGAAATGATTGTTGAAATTAGGATCTGATTATTGACAGCTGGTAGTGGGCAAGAGGTTATGTAAATGTGAAATGTAGATCTTGAAGTGCCAAATGGGTAGCGAAGTTATGCCAAAAATTTTAAAATGAATTCATGATCTGACAAATCATAGGATATAAGTCCCCGTTGCATGGGACCATTGAAATGATGTAAAAGTTGGCATTGAAAGGCATATAAGCTGGATCTACCCTAGGACTTCAAGAACCGCGTGAATTATGTTTCGTAAATCGAACTTGATGGAATATCTTTCAAGTGAAATTCTTATTATTCTTAATAGAGCTTAGATCGGCGAAAAGTTGCATTCATCAGAAACCCGTGAACATCATGGATAGAGAAAGTAAGTCAACAATTAGCCTGATCTTATTCCCGTAGTTATGTTTGATGAAACTCGCGTATTGTAATAAATGGCACTTGTGAGAAAAGACCGAATGTGGAGGAAATACCCACATGGCTTTAACTCTATAAGAAGCGAGTAGTAAGGTAAGATGATCTTTGAGGACAAAGATCATGTTTAGGGGTAAATGCTGTGACAATCCGTCAATTTATGGTTGATATTTTTATTCTCAACATTTATTTGAAAACATTATTTTAATGTTACAATATGAACTCACTTATTTTTGGGAAATAAATTAAATTTACGTCTTGAAGTAGCGTCGACTACGTCTAAACCGGAGGATTCTACGTTACGTGCTTACGTTTACATACACCGTCTTTGGTGACAGTCCAACATTTCAGAAAATAAATTTATCCGTGAATATTATTTTGGAGTTTTAAATTTGTGTTGGTTCATAAACTCATAAATTTACGAGAAGAGATTAGGACTTACGATTTTATTTTAACGTCCTTTACGACTAAACCAGAAACCTTAGGATTACGTATTTACGTTTTCGAACTCCGTTTTTGATGAGACAATTTTGATTGGATTCGTTTTGTGACGTTGATTCATAATTTATAAAAACGTTTTTCGTAAAACGACCCGAGGGCACACAAATCGAGGAAACTAGAATCGAGGAATACCCGTAAATTAGTGGGATGAGACAAGTATACACTTGTCCCACCCCACTATATGGGAAGGCTACACAAGTGACACCACACTTGTGATGTGTCAATCTTGTAGCAACAAGCTTACACTTGTTGCTTAAGGCTTACAAAGTAAGCTACATTTCCCACTAACCTAACAAAAACCACCTCAAACTTCCCATTAGCTTCTATTCTTACATGCAAAAACCACACAACACTCCTCCCTCTCTCTAAAATTCGTCCCATCTCCACCAAGAACACCCTCATTTGATCAATTTTAACCACAAACATTTGTTATAATTAACATATGTTAATCTCCATTCAAAGAGATGAAGATTGGTGCAAGTTTTAACATCCAAGGAGAAGTTTTGTTGGTGTCTTGGGGCTGATTTCTCAAGGAGTTTTCATGAAGAACAAGGGCTGATTTTTGGAGGAATCTACAAATACTTGGTGATCCTAGAAGTGGTGTTGATATCTCATAATATTGGTTACCCAAAACCATGTCTTGTTCATCCAAAAGCTCATCATTTCATCACTTTGGTGGTATAAAGATTGTCCTCCTCATCTTTTTGTTAATTTTATTATGTAAACATGTATTTTATTTCCTATTGTATATGTATATGATGATTATATGATGATAAAAATGTTATGTGGGGATTTGGTGTTGATAAATATGATTAAAAAGGTGAAAAACCATAAGAAACAAGGTTAAAATCTTGATTAATTTACATGGCTGTATAAAACAGTAAAGAAACATGTTATGAACTGATAAAATGATGAAGTAGAATCCATTTACAGTAAGCTATGGGTCTTGTACACATGTGAGAGTTGGCCATGCAATGGAATCAAAGTAATGAGTGAGATATGATCAAAACAAGTTTAGGGTTTAAATCTGAGGTTACTGTTTTGTACGATTTTTAAAAAATATTTAGAAGATGATTCAACAGTAGCTATAGAAGAGTTAAATGTAGCACATATCATGTAGTTTATGTGATAAAAACTTTAGCTTCTATCTCCATATAGAACTCAAGATATGGCAGTTTTGGTGAAAGTGAAGATAAAAATCAGATTTTTGGAAATTAAAGAATAATACTATTATATAAGCACTCAAAATTTTATTGTATAAAATGTAAAGTTAAAACCCACTAACTCTTGGATTCTATTTATATAAATATGTAAAAGGTGGAATAAGTATATAAATTATAAAAATGGTAGTGGAAGAACACTTATAAGTTATAAAACTATAAACTTGATTTTTACGACTTTTTCGGCTATCGCCGTAAAATTAACGTTTTTGTTAAATAAAACTTAGATGGTTGGACCCGTCTAATGTAAACTTTATAAAACTTATATACTGATATATAAACATGTATAACAAGTAAAAACCGATAAAACCCGAACTATAGGACATACGGACGTTAACGGACTAAATTAACGTTATTGGACTAACAATACAACAAAAATGGACTAAAACACTTATAAACTTATTATTGGGCTTAACCCATTTGGGCCCAACTTGTAAAGTTTAAGTACTGATAATATAAGTACAAAATGGATTAAAATAAGTTAAATAACTTATAATAAGCTTATAGGACTTAAAACGTGTAAATAAGTAAAACTAGTAAACTAGTATAAAAGTTACCGACATATGACACTAAAATGAGTAAACGAGAATGTGTAAACCCACTTGATCATCATATATATATAATCATCATATGTATACATAATTGTTATTTTTATAAAGTCATTGGACACGAGTCTAAGACGATTATTATTTGTCTAGGTTTCCGTGATTGAAGCACGTATCGTACATCCAAATCGCCGATAATCGCCTTCCCACATCAACGTGAGTTCATAGCCTCACACTCTTTTAAATGTTTTTATGAAATGTTTTATAAACCCGCGAGGGAGATAACATGTTAGTTTTATAAAATAGGACACCATTTTTCCCGATTGTTTGTTTATTGATTTGGACCCGAATGATTGAATGACCTGATTGTATGACCCGATAAATGATTAAAGGACCCGATAGATGAAATTAAATGGATTATTAAAGTTAGGTTATGTCACTAAAAGTCCCATTAGCATGAATTGTGAACTACCGGGATTTGGTAGACGCTTATGCATTTAATAGTACTATTTGGGGACGATCACCCCAGTTCGCGCCTTGACGGTTGATCCCCGTCGTGCCACATTGATTGGTAAGCGAATTTATGTATGAGAAGATTTCCATAGCGTGACCTTTGTGACGACACACTACTTTAGATGGGCAAAATTGGTATCGGGTTAGCTACCCGTTGTTGGTTTAGTAAGGTAACAATGTCATGCGGCTTATAATAATCCAAAAACTAATGAAATACTACTAGACGCTCCGAATTACGATGTATTGCCTGACTAGCAATACTGGGTCATACTATTGATATTATGTTTGTGTTTTGGTTTTCATAACCATATTCATATAACGGTTTTTATTTTCATACAACGTCATAAGACGTATTGTATGACGTTTTTACGACATTGGCTCGTATAATGATTTTTAAGGCAAACGCCTATATTATGATTTTGATAAAGATTTGTATAAAATGATTTCGGCTATTTTATGGCCTATTAGAATGATTTGTACAAGATGATTTTCAGTAATAATTTTATACTGATATTATATTGATGGATTTTATTAAACTCTATGAATTCACTCGGCGTTATCGCTGACCTTTTCTTTTAACATGTTTTATCTCAGGTACTTGAAGGTAATTATCGGGAAGACGACAAGAATTCATGGCCCGCACTTAAACAATATTTTCCATTCAAATACTTTGTAAAACTTTGTATGAAATAATATGACTTGGGACCGATGTAACTTTGATATTTATGAATGGAAATGCTTTATTAATAAACGACGCGATTTTTATGCGTTGTCTATGATGTGAGTAATGTGCTATCGCGTAACACCAACTAGTCTTCCGCTGTATTGAGTTGTATAAATTTGTGGGTGTTACATCTTGGCTCTAGACTCGATTTGTGCACTTTTAGTGGTCGGAGGCTGGAGCAGATGCCACCTATTCAATATCAACTATCTCGAAGTGAGAAAGTCAATAGAAGTCATGTTGTTCTCCGTGACAATAAAACAAACTTCTTTTGAGAGAAGCCTGAGTAGCTAGGAAAGGGTTGTGCATACATCACTGGGTCCATGATGAGTTGTCTTCATGATGTGTTGACCCGGTTTCTGCCTAAGTTGTATGGAGGGCTTCTTTGTTTACACCCTTTATCCTTACATTTTTTTTCATTCTCAACCCCTTCAATGCTTACCAAGACATCATTACTAGCACCTTGTTGTGATTGTTCCAGTGCTAGCATCAGTACTTAGTCGGCATTCAGCTACGTTCACATTCTACTCCATCTTTCCTAAAAACTTCTAATAATCTATTGGATTGTCCCTGGGAAGATCCCTCCGGTTCTGGTTGGATCATAGGACTTAAACCTAACCACCCTTTTGACACCAATAACGTCGTGAATTAAAGATGTTGTGGGTATTTGATCGTAACCATGAAAACCACTTCAAATGTCTAACAAGATGTTTGAAAAACATTTAACACCTTGATAGTTTTGTCGTTTCAGAAATGCTCCCCCTTCACATGTGCATCGAATCGAAAGTGTTTCGCACATGTAAGTAAGAGTTAAAGTGCTTGAGTCTTATATAAGATCACATTTTAATCACATTTTCTCCCCTATCTCTAATATATAAAATCTTTTGATATTAGAGATACCAAATTTGATTAAAATATATTTTGAAAAATAGTCTTGAAAATCTCTAGGAGAAAGATGTGTTAATCTTTTGCATGAAGTTAAAATGCCCCCCCTCAAAAATTGATCCTATTGAATTGTAAATGTGAGGATGTGATCCACATTTCTCTTTTTGAGGATGGGTGTAGTTGAACACATAGTTTTTGTAAGATTTTCAATGATCATTGAAAAATTCTTGAAAAAATTGTGTTCAACGCTTTTTGAAAAATCCTATTTCTTTTTGTCGAAGAGGTTTTTCTAAAGCATAAACTTGAGTTCATAGACTTTGAATGTCTTGGCGAATCCACTCAAGTGTAAGAAGATTTCTCTTCTTTTGCTGAGGGTAAGCGCACTAAATCGTACACTCCCCCGTGAATATTGATCCGGGTTGCAATCTGAAAGTGATTACAAGCCACTGCGTTGAGCTCAAAACGTTGAATGTTTTGTGACAAGCTCAACCCAAGATAGTTTGCTCTACCCGTTGTTGGAAATTGTCCAAAATAGACATTTTCCTTTATTAAAAGAAGAAATGACATGTTTTGAAAAATATTTACAACTTTCATTCGAGCTTTATGTACACACCCGTGTCGTTATTGAGCGACATTTCTAGGCACGTCCATATTATCGATACTGAAAGACATGTCGAGAAGAATATTTTTGGATTTTGAAATATATTTGGTTTTTGGTTTTGTTTTTATATGTTTTATATTTTTGTATTTTGCTTTTTCAAAGATATTTACAGGTTGATGTTTGATAGATAAATCAAGCAGGCACCTTTTCCAGAATCTCCAGGTCTGCTGGAGTCAAACATCTCATACCAATTTGCCTAACGAGGTACTCAAACCTATCTTTCGACAGAGCTTTCGTAAACAAGTCGGCTAATTGGTAATCCGTTCTAACAAAGTATAGTTCAACGATACCTCTTTCAACTTGTTCCTTTATGAAGTGGTATCTGACATCGATGTGCTTCGTGCGGGAATGCTGTACCGGATTGCAGGAGATGGCTATGGCCGACTTTGAGTCACAATACATAGGTACTTTATCAAAGTAGAAGCCATAATCCGTGAGTTGTGTTCTCATCCAAAGAACTTGAGCACAACACGCAGATAGAGACACATACTCCGCTTCGGCTGATGAAAGTGACGTGCAATCCTGCTTCTTAGAAGACCATCCCACAAGCTTATCTTGACCTAGAAATTGTGCACCATCAGAAGTACTTTTTCGTGTATCAAGACACCCTGCATTATCAGAATCTGAATAGGCCGTTAGAAAGAAACCGGTTTCCCTCGGATACCAGAGTCCCAAATGAGTGGTATTCTTGAGGTACCGAAAGATCCGTTTAACCTCCTTGAGGTGCTTTTCAGTGGGTTGAGCTTGATAGCATGCACAATAACACGTAGCATGTGAAATATCAGGTCTGCTTGCTGTCAAGTACATGAGGGAACCGATCATGGAACGATATCTCGTTTGATCTATGGCATTTCCCTCCAAGTCAGCATCTAGCGATGTGGTTGATAATGGTGTCCCAACGGGGTCACATGAAGTCATACCATGCTTTTTGATTATCTCTTGACAATACTTAGCTTGGTTTATAAAGATACCACTTGGGGATTGGTGAACTTGAATTCCTAGAAAGAATTTTAGTTCGCCCATCATAGACATTTCAAATTTGTTGTGCATGACTTTTTCAAACCATTTTGAAAGTTTTGGGTTTGTGGACCCGAAAATAATGTCATCAACATAAATTTGCACAAGAAAAATGTCATCCCCGTATTTATAAGTGAACAAAGTTAGATCAATGAAACCTTTTGAGAAACCTTTGGATACCAGAAATTTTGAGAGCTCATCGTACCACGCCCTTGGAGCTTGCTTGAGTCCATAAAGTGCTTTGTGGAGACGATACACCTTGTCAGGATAATGAGGATTAACAAATCCTTCCGGCTGCGTAACATAGACTTCTTCTTTCACAGGACCGTTCAAAAATGTTGTTTTCACGTCCATTTGATAAACAGTGAATCCCTTATGTGCAGCATAAGCAAGGAAAATCCTGACCGCTTCCATACGAGCAACTGGTGCAAATGATTCGTCAAAATCAATTCCCTCTTTCTGGCCATACCACTTAGCCACTAGCCTAGCTTTGTTCTTGATGATCGTGTTTTGTTCATCCATCTTGTTTTTCTAGATCCAATGAAGATTTAATGGAATCACATCGTATGGTCTGTCAACAAGTTCCCATACTTTAAGTCTTTCAAATTGTTGAAGTTCTTCCGTCATCGATTCAATCCAAGCATGATCAGCCATGGCTTCTTTGATGTTTTTCGGTTCAGCTGTACTCACGGCGAGTGCGAACATACAAACATCGCCATCAGTGGCTAGTTGTAGTCTTGTACGAACAGGTTGTGAAGGGTTTCCAATTACTTGAACCAAAGGATGTTCTCGGGTCCAATGATGTGTTGAAGGATGTCGTTGATAGAACTTATGCATATTAGACGGATCAACATGGCGAGCAGAAGACTCTCCAATTTCGTGTACCGGTGTACCGAATGGGTTGTGAAAATCTTCATCGTCAGATTGTGCATCGTCTACTTGATTTGTGTTCTCTGGAGCAATGACAGTAGTTGTGGATGTTGTAGGATCGATTGTTGAAGTGATATTCTGAGGAGGTAAATCTTCAGCAACCCGTGTTGAAGTAGATGAAGTTGTATCCTTTTGTTGACGATGATCGGTATCATCATTCTTATCTTGAGTGACAGCGGAAGACTTTGATACAACTTGTTTCTCCCCCATGAAATACTCATCAAACATGGGTCCATATAACATTTCCAACTCTTCAAGTGTCGTGTCCACTGTCATATCTGCTCTAGGAACATGTTCAGGCTTTGAACTTGACGGTTCATTGTTGTGGTCTTGAGTTCCGAGTTTCGTGCGGTTGTGAACGGAAGTCGTTTGTCGTTGTGGTCGGGACTTAAACTGTTTTGTTCAAGTGCCATTTTTTGTATTTCATCAAATCGGATATGAATAATCTCGACTATCAATTTTGTTCTCTTGTTGTAAACTCTATATCCCTTAGACTGAGTTGCATATCCCACAAGAATGCATGCATCGCTTTTTTCTTTCATCTTGTCCAAGTTTTCACCATCCCGTATAATGTAACCAGTACATCCAAAAACGTGAAGGTGTTTGAGTGAAGGTTTTCTATCATGAATTATGTGATATGGTGTCTTTTCGTGTCTAGGAATAATTAAGGATCGGTTTTGTGTGTAGCATGCGGTTGACACGGCTTCGGCCCAAAAGTATAATGGTAGTTTTGAAGCAGATAATATTGTTCGAGCAGCCTCAACTAAAGTATGGTTTCGTATTTCAACAACACCGTTTTGTTCGGGTGTTCGAGCAATAGATGTTTCATGTTCAATCCCTTCGGCTTCAAATAATTCTTCAGAGCTGAATTCAAGAATTCTGTGCCTCTGTCAGTACGTACCACTTTTACTTGAGCTTGAAGACCACGTTGTATCAACTTAAGGAAGTTAATAAGAACCTCAGGTGTTTCATCCTTGGACCTCAAGAAGTGAGTCCATGTGTACCTTGAGTAATCATCGACAATTACCATAACGTATTTCTTCCCATTGATGCTTTGAACACGCATGGATCCACACAAATCGATATGAAGAAGATCTAACCGTCCTTTTGAGCTTGGTGTAGTCTTTGTCTTGAAACTACTCCGTTTAGCTTTGCAAAGCTCACAATAAGAACAAAGATGATCCTTGATGAATTTCAAGCTTGGAAACCCTCTCACAGTATCTTTCTTGGAAAGCAAGTTGATGGTATCAAAATTGAGATGAGATAAACGTTGATGCCATAACCATGCCTGGGTCGTTGAAGCTTTAGCCATGAAGCAAATTGGAGTTGAGGAAGTTGTGTCTTGAAGTGAAATTGTGTAAAGATCAGTACCCCGTGAACCGGTAAGTAAGTCATTCCCATTATAATCACGAACAAAACATGTCTTCTTTCTGAAAGCAACCTCCAAATCTGTATCACAGAATTGACCAACCGAGAAAAGATTGTGATTGAGCCCTTCGACGTAGTATACCCTTTTTATCGTGATATTCCCCTGAACCAAATCTCCATATCCTAGGATCGGTGCAAATTGATCATTTCCGAATCGGACCGTACCTAGGAACTTCTCCACGAAGTTAATTAGAAGCTTGAGATTCCCTGTCATGTGCTTCGTGCATCCGAAGTCCATTATGAAGAGAATTATTTGTATCACCTGCAGAAGAGTTAGAACACGATGGAGCATTTGCTAACTTGGATACCACATTAGTTGTGATTTCAGAATCATTAGTGTCCTTAGCAACATTTAAAGGCATACTAACACTCGTTGTTACATTTTCGGTCCTAACTTTAGGCATCCATTTATATCCTGGAGGACATTGATTAGCAAACCACCATTTCCACGACTTGCTAGCAGACTCATATAATTCCCTAATTATGCCTCTAGTGGTCTTAGTGGTGGAGTCTGATGCAATACTTTTCTTAGGAGGGGTTGCACCAGAATGGTTCACTTTGCGTTTGGGTTTTCTAGCACTAATAGGCATCGCAGTTTGCTTCTTAGTTCTAGTAACTACGTTTTTGACATTATTCGAAACACACATAGCATGATTGGCATTAGCACACTTTCCATATTTCACACAAACAAACTTAACATTCAAAGCATTCAAAGTCGAATCATTCAAATCGTCATTACACGCGATTACAGACGTTTTATTCTTAGAAACATTGAAAATTCTAGGGTGTTCTTCTACTGTCTTCATCTTCCCTTGACTTTTGTGTTGCCAAACCTTTTCATTCATACGAGTGCTCTTAAGCTGGGGCCGGCTAACACTATCAGTGGGGACTACTCCTGTAGTAAAAGACACACGTCTATTAGTGTTTCTAGAAGTCTGAGGTGATTGACTTTATTTGTTGTGTGTAGGTGTAGTGGCCAATCTATACATCCCTGGTTTAACCACATTTGTGTTCTTAATGCTTTGTGATCGAATATGTGTTTTGGGAGTGTTTTGTGGTAACCTATCCTTCCCATCCGTCTTGGGGGCAAACGCAGGTTTTGCAAATGTATAATTAGAGAAAACAGATGGTTTTCCCAAGACAGAGGGTCTAGTCACTTTTTGCGCATTGGGTTGTCATACAACAGGTTTCTTAACACTAGGTTCCACAATTTTCCCACCTATCTTAGCAACGAGTTTCTTCAACTCTGCTATCGCTATTTCCCTGTCTTGTAACTGAGCTTTCAACCTTAATTTCCAAACTCTGTTCATTCATTTCTCGAAACGTTTTGGAAAGTTTTTCTTGCAAGTTATTATCATGTGGAAAACTACCAACGTCTTTTTGCAAAGCAAGTTCAAGAGAATGAAAATGTTTTTGAAGGAAATCAGTTTTGTGTTGAAGTAACTCAAAAGCATTTTTATCAACATTTTCTTTACGTTTCGAAATCTCAAGTTCAAGACGCTCACATTCTTTGATTTTATCAATATATTTGCATGCAACATCAGAATATTCATCGATATCAGCACAAGATTGAAGAGTAACACACAAAATATCTTTGGAGAGACATTCTTCTAAGAGTAAATCATATTCATCAGAAAAAACGGACTTGTCCATTTGAAGATCGTCAATTTCTTTCTCAATAGACTCAACATATTTTAAATCATTAAACATTTCAGACCGAATTAATCTTTCAAATTCAAGCATATTTTCTTTTAATGTGGTCGTGTTCGGTATTAAGATTTGTTTGATAAGCACAGTTATATCTTGAGGAATTGGTTTTCTCCACTCGTCATTTTGTCGTTGTTTCCATTCATTGTCAATAATGGATTTAATATTATCAATGTAATGTTGTAGAAATCCAAATGTATGCCTACTCTTGCTTTTAGAAGCATCAAGAGGCAAGTAGTTGATGAACTTAGAAACGTTTGTTTTCTTAGTAGCAAAAGCTTTCTTCCATTGAATTCTTCTTTGTTTGCATTCTAAAAACAATTCCTCACGAGACTTCTGTTTTTGTGTAGTGAAAAGACCATATAGACTATTCTCATAAGCATAATTGTATGGTTTCACAAACTCTTTATTGACCGGTGATCTACTCTCCTCTTCCCAAAGGGATGTCTCATCATAACCAAGAGGATATTGAGGATCGGTCCATTCGGACTCATCCATATAAAGGCGCGGGTTCGCAACTTGAGCTTGGGCAAGGTACTCAGGACTTGCAAAGCTAGCTTGACCCTTAAACATAGACGGAGGTGCTATCATTCTAACGGTTTGAATAGAGTCATGCGTTTTATAAACAACTTTCTCCAAAAATTCGACTTGTGCCTCTAGTTCTGTTACTTTTTTAGTATCTTTTTCATGTTGACTTTTGAAATCATGTTTTAACGTTTCAACCTCTTGTTTCTTAACCTCAAGAATTTTAGCAGAGTCGGTGTTATTTATTGAAAACCGTTGTTCAAGTTCGTTAACTTTGGTGGTAGCAAGGTACGTTTTTTGACGTTCATCCATTAATAAAACATTAAATTGACGTTTCTCTTTGGTTAAAAACTCAAGAGTTTCGTTGTATTTCTTTTCAAGATCGTCCTTTTGACTTTTTAACGCACTACCCTTGTAACCCTCAAGCTCTTTAGTCTTTTGAAGAAGCTCAACACTATAACTTTCAAAGGGTCTCATTAGATTTAATTAGAGCGGCTTTGCATTCTTCAAAATTTTGAGTGAATGTTGTGTTTGCCTTCTTTAATTGCTTTTGACTCTTTCTAGTTTCATTGACATCTTTTTGCAAACTAGTAATTAAATTAGCAAGCGTGACATGCTCCTCATCATCATACTCATTTGCATGTTGATCATCCTCAAACTCATTATTGCACATGTCTAATGAATCAGGTGTGGTATTACTATCAACTGTTTCCATCATACATGTGTCATTAATGGCATTGGGTAGCTCACTATGCTCATGAATATCACCAAACACATTATATTCGTCAGTGGTGTGTACCTTATCGAGTGGCTCAGTGTCAAAGATAGGGCCATTGTCATCTTCAGTGACTTTGAGAACTTCTTCAACCTTTGCCATGTACGAGTAATGTACTTCTAATTCTTGGTTAGAGGCTTCATCATAAGTGTCATTAAGCATTGCTCCTTCCTCAGCCGACAATTTGACCCCTGCTTCCATCTTCTTGCATAACAACATCTTCTCTTTATGATAGCTAGAGTCCCTAACCCGTTTCGGCTTTCTACATTCCTTTGCCATATTCCCATAACCTTGGCAGTTATAACACTGAATCCCACTTTGTTGAACCACTTGCGTTCCAACAGTTTCCCTATTCCCATTAGCAGCAGCAATCCTCTGAGTATCATACTTGGCAGTTTGTCGATCATACCTTGCAGAACCCTCAACATGTGTTGGATTACGTCGATCATACCAAGAAGGACTTTCACCACGTCGACGTGTATCATACCTGGGAGGACTCTCAACATATTGGTGCTTTGTGTTAGATGATGTTCGAAGATTGTTGTTGGTGGGTTTGAAGATTTTCTGGTAGGTCTTCATAATGAAAGCAATTTGTTGTTTCATCTCCTGATTCTTCTGAGCTTGATCTTCATCACTATCCTCTTCAGATCATGACTTAGATGGTGGTGATGGTGCTCTTGGTTCTTTGTCGCGTGATCTTGTGGATGATGAAGACTTGGATGATGTGAAATATCGTGGTGAGGATGATTGAATGGAGTATGACTTTTGAGTACGAGATCGATGATCTTGAGTGGTAGACACTAGAGCAAGTGGATTAGCCGTCTTTGCAACTCGTTCAACTCGAATTTCATTTGCCTCATGCTGAAATTGTTTCAAGATATCAAAGAGAGCGTGATAGTTTACCTTGTCTAACTGCTTCTGTTGTTTCACCAAAGTAACAAAACGTGTCCACTCTGGTTGAAGTTGCTGAAGAAATTGCACATTGACTTGCATGGTGGAGACCTCCAAGTTGTTTCTTGTCATATCGTTCATCATCTTGTAGAATCGTGAATAATAAGACTCAATTGATTCTCCATCCAATGCAGTAAACTTACCAAAATTCCAAAACAAGTTTGTTTTAACATCTTGCTTGTTGAGTGATTCTCCTTGTTTCAAGCGTTCAATAGCCATCCACATTTCTTGTGCCGTAGGACATGCATCAACCGTGGAATAAATATCATCTCCAATTCCACTTGGAATCATATAGATCGCTTCTTTTCTGCATCATACCAAGCACGCTTCTCTGGTGTAAGATCAGATAAAGTTTCTTTTCTTGTGGTTGCGGGTACTTCTGCAGTAGTGTCTGTGGCTGGTGTATGAGGAACAGTGATATCGGAGAAAACATATGGTCCATTGTTAATACATTGCCTCAATGCATAACCATTAGGTCTTGTATCAAGATAGCGAAGAAAACGTGATTGTCATTGAGCATATCGACCGGACACAAGCATTGGTGGTCTCTCTTTGTTACCCGCCACCATTATGTTGTTGTTCGTAACACGATATTCTACAGTAGAATCCATCTCAATATTCTCTGAAATGATGAAGTGAATATGGATCTTAAGTAGATATAATGTGATTGAGTTGTTGTTGAAATTCCGAAAATTGCTATTTTTCTCAGTCAATTCCTCAGTCCGACAAAACGGTAGACCGAAAAATTTTGTATCGCCAAATTTAGAAATTGAGCTAGAAATGTCCTAAAACTAGTATGGAAAATTTTTGAATATGGTGGCTAAGTCTAAAAATACTCAAACAAAATTTAGCTAAACATGGCGTCGGAATGTCCATTGGAATGTGCCATCAGAATGTCCATCGGAATAAACTATCGGAATGTCTGTTAGAATAGCTGTCGGAATACTCTGTCGGAATGTTGTATCGGAATGCTGTCGGAATATGAGCTATCGGAATCACTATCGGAATAAAAACTGCCAGAGGAATAAAAGCTGTCAGAATCACTGTCGGAATAAAAGCTGTCAGAATCACTATCGGAATATTCAATCGGAATAACAGTCAGAATATTAAAACCCTTTTCCGATGGAGTGCTATCGGAATAACTGTCGGAATATTATACCCTTTTCCGATGGAATTCTGTCGGAATGCTTGTACTTTTCCGAAACTTTTGGTAAAAAAGTGAGATTTTTGACAAGAATCCGTGATTTTAACCAACCAAAAGCAATCAAATCCCTACCACAACTATGTAGGAGATGTAAATCAAGATGTAGAGCACGAAAAACACAAAAAAGATTTGAATTCGAGATGATGTATGGATTAAATCATACGAATCAAATGATATAACAAATCAATCACAAAACTACCCCATGGCGATTGATACCAATTGTTGTCCCATATATTTGTGATGATTAAACAAGAAAGAAATGTAGATAAAAGATGAATTCTAGAGAGAGAAAGTAGAGAGAAGTGTGTGAGAAACTTGGTGAATATTAGATTAGGAGAATAGAAAAATGAGACAACCAACCTCTCCTTACATGCAAGGAGAGGTTTATATAGCCTTGCCTACATGTGGCATGATGGGCTATATGATAATGGGCCGGGCTTTCCTTTTGGGCTTTGGTTACTTATGAATGAACCTTAGCTTAAAGTTAAGCCCGTAATACACGACTAATCTACTACCTATTACAACGTTCTAATATACGATACATAATAAACATATGACCGAGCATTCTTGTTTGACTCAATATTTTGAGGCTAACAGCTTCTTTGCATATCTGAAAAAATAATCAGACGAGAATGATTAGATACATGGTTCATCGAGAATGATTAGATACATGGTTCATCATGAATCATATATGATTCATCATGAATCATATATGTTTCAGGATGAATCATACATGTTTCCTGATGAATCATATATGATTCACCATGAATCATATATGATTCATCATGAATCATATATGTTTCATGGTGAACCATACAAAATTCTACAAGAAAAATATAGAATTATGTTAAATGAAATTCACCTTTGATGGAATTTTTTGCATGATGTGTCACATGCATAATCTATGTTTAGACTGCGTAAACACTGCTTCAATTGCTCTCTTCATTGCCCCATCTTGATCTGTTACAACCATATCGGGTTGCTTTGGGTGAGCAGTCAAGAATGAAGTTAATAGCCATATATAAGCATCTGTGTCTTCACATAACAGCAATCCCGCGCTGTCTGTCACTGACTTTCTATGATTATCTATGGCGGTGAATGGAACAAAAACCATGTCGTACCTGCAAATTAAGTAAATCATAATCAGACGAGAATGATTAGATACATGGTTCATCGAGAATGATTAGATAAATGGTTCATCATGAATCATCTATGATTAACCATGAATCATATATGTTTCAGGATGAATCATACATGTTTCCTGATGAATCATACATGATTCACCATGAATCATATATGATTCATCATGAATCATATATGTTTCATAGTGAACCATACAGAATTCTACAAGAAAAATACATATGTTGATAGAGGACAAAAAAAGTTTTTATTCAAAAACTTACTTATTCATTCTGAATGTTGCGTCAAATGATGTTACATCACCAAACTCATTGTAGTTGCATTTATCAACTTCATCTGCCCAAAAAAGTGCAACTAACACGCCGTTTTCAACCTTATACTGAAATGTAAATTTTGCGCAAATAATTTCCTATTTTCCATCTTTTCTATCAGCATATGTGCATCGCTTTCTCCTATAACCTCATTGACGTCTCTGACATGATTCTTAAATTCATCATTCGTGCCATGAACATACTGAGAACCCCCTTTCATCGTAGAAAACAAGTGGTGCGCCTTTGTTCAACCAAGTTTCATTGTTGAAGCTTTTATAACAAACATTTTTCCGTCTGGGTCATCTTTCGTTGTTTCTTTGTAAGATGCTCAAATTCTTTCGGAATCATTCTGTGGTTGTGTCTCGGATCGAATGTAACTATTTCATACTTTCCGGTATGACTATCCAAAGCAATCTTAATTCTTGCACGGCAACCCGTTAGTCTATGCCTTGTATTTCTAACTTGCTTATTATTGTGTCGAGGATCCAATGTGTTAATATTTATCTCCTTTAGATTTCCTTCTCGATTACACATGACATACTTTGATTTCACCAAACTACTTTTTGTTTTCTTTTGGCATGTCATCTTAGCTTCAAACCCTACCTTTTCAGCGTAAGTGTTATAAAAATCGACACCTTGCTCTATTGTATCAAAAGTTTGCCGCAGAAAAGGTAGGTACTGCGTTTCAACATTTGGTTCGCAGTATATCGTTCCTCCAGGTGTCTTTCCTTCTGGGAACAAAGTTGGCGTGCTCGTTGGAACTGTTAAACAATAACATTTAGGTTTTGTTTTAGTAAATTATTTTTACATTAAATCATGTATGTTTCATGTTGAATCATATATGATTCAACATGAATCGTATATGATTCATGATGAATTATATATGATCCATCATGAATCATACATGATTCATCTAACTTGCTTTTGAAGTTTTTACCAATTACAGTGTCTTAAACAATAACTATTTTAACAGAATCATAGAGTCATATATGATTCATTATGAATCACTTGTTTGTATATTGAATGAAACATATATGATTCATCATGAATCATATATGATTCATCATGAATCATACATGATTCATGCAACTTGCTTTTGAAGTTTTTACCAATTACAGTGTTTTAAAGAATAACTATTTTAACAAAATCATAGAATCATATATGATTCATTATGAGTCACTTGTTTGTATATTGAATGAAACATATATGATTTATCATGAATCATATATGATTCATCATGAATCATACATGATTCATCCAACTTGCTTTTGAAGTTTTTACCAATTATAGCGTTTTAAAGAATACCTATTTTAACAGAATCATAGAATCATATATGATTCATTATGATTCACTTGTTTGTATATTGAATGAAACATATATGATTCATCATGAATCATATATGATTCATCATGAATCATATATGATTCATCATGAATCACTTGTTTGTATATTGAATGAATCATATATGATTTACCTAGAGTTTGAATGATATTGGCTTCAACATTTGACTCTTCATTTTGATTCTGAGTCATAGGGTTTTCATCTTCTTCGTATTGAACTATACTTGAATCTGCATCAACTGCATCGTCATCAACCATATTTGTGGTAGTTGTGATTAGGGAAGAAGGTCTGTGATTAGGGAAGTTAGTTGTGGAGGCTGAGATCATCGAAAAATGGGATGGAGGTTGTTGTGGTGGTTAAGGTCGCCAGAAAAAATTATGGTTTATAGATCTCCACAGAAAACGAGATCTGTGATTAGGGAAGTTGTTATTAAGGAAGTTGTGGTAGTTGTGGTGGCTGATGTCGCCGTAAAAATGGGGTGGAGGTTGTTGTGGTGGTTGAGGTTGCCAGAAAAAATGGTTATGGTAGAGTTGGAGGTCGCCAGTGATACATCAGAGAGAGTGTGTGTTTTTTTAAACAAAAAAACTGAATTATTAATTGGTATAATTCTATTTATATTTTTACATTTTTTCCCCTATGTGTAAAAAGTGGGTGTAATCTTGACCATTGAATGTAAAATGAATGGATGGTCCAGATTGTCTCAGTTGGTCTATGCTATATTTTGTGTCTAGGGGATCTCAACTCATCACAACTATTGTCTACAAACATACATACACTTTGAAAGTCCCTAAAACTAGCTTGAAACGAATAAGAAGGATAATTAACACAAGTAAATACTTTTCAAACGTAGTACTTTATTATTGTATAACAAGTATTACATTTGTTATGGATAACACAGTTTGAGGACAATGTGTTGTGTACACTTTGGACAAAATAAAGCAAACTCAAGAACACAGGCAAAGCTGTTCTTTCTCTGAGTTGTAAAGAGTTAATGTGTATAATCTAACAAAGTGAACAACATTAACTCTAGCCTACATATCCTATTTATAGTGGCACGAGGTTGACTATTAGTATTGGTTGATGGTGACTACACAAAACAGACAATGTCAGACATCTGTCAAAAGATGCTCTTCTATTCTTGGTAGTCTGTCACAACGCTTTAGGGAAACAGAGTTGACATAGTTTCCCTTTTCTTCGTTCCTTGTACTTTAGGCTGCATAAGTTCCCGCCTAAACACTTAGGTATGTCCAAAGTGTACTGAGTGTTAAAAGGGTATTGTCACCCCTGTTAACACTCAACCACTCAGAGTCCCTGATACATCTTGGCTGTTATCCAACACAGCCAATTAGTATGTCTTCAAGTAATCTTTGACTTCCTTGACAATGTCTTTGACATGGACTCCTCTGTGGTTGCTCATAGAGACTTAGAATTCTGTGAGTCTTGGGTTACTTGCATGTCTCCTAGGCACAGACAAGTTAATATCAAACAACTTAATTTAAGTTTAATTCTATGACTAAGGGAATTCTAACGGACTTAGATTCCCAACAATCTCCCCCAATTTAAACATAAATACAGCTAGATCTAAATGAGTTACAGTAAGTGAGATAACAGTTTATTCTTACACATAACATATCTAACAAACAACTTCATACTAATACTTAAAAAAATACAAGTACAATACATTAGTAAAACAAAATATGATAGTAAAGGTTCAGCTTTGAAAACTTTAGTAATCATCATTCTTGATTTTCTCTTCAGCCTCAGCTATGTCTGTCCTCGTATCCAATTCAGCCTTCAATGCTTGGGCAAATTCCTTGGAGTACTCTGTGTTAAGTTTAAGCACCTTCTAAAACATAATAAGCTGAACAGTTGATGCAAGCCCTAGCTCATCTTCCCTTTGGAACACATATCGGCATCCTCTGTTCATGTAGGCCATACCTTTTTCAGGCTTAGTATAAGTCTGACCATCAACAGGCCCTACAATCCCATTTGGAAGAATCAAGTTCCTGTGCATCCCATCCACTTGGATATCATCAGTCACAAAGGTTTCTTGAAGGAATTATGTCATCCTTTTTCTTTTCTTCTTAGCCTTTTTTGGTTTTGGTTGAAATAGTTGTGGAGGTGGATTAATCCTGAGTTTGGCAGCAGTTTGTTTTAACCAGTTGAACTTAGCTCTCACGGTCTTTAAGAGTAAGAAATTTGTCTGTCCAGTCCTCTTAGCAGCTAAAGCTTCAATTTCAAACCATTCAGACAGACCAAGTGTCTTAAGTTTGAAGTCCTCAAATACATCCATGTTTCCCTGTTGGTTATCTCTCCAAATAACCATCTGTGGGGTATGAGTTAATTTCTTGACAGTGTATTTGAACTTGGTGATTTTGCCTAGAGCATATCTTTTGTTAACACAGGCATCATATCAGCCTTTACCTTTTTCAGAGCCTCTGCGCGTTTAATCTCCATTTCTCTTAGCCTTTGTCTTTGCTCCTCTTTGAGTTGAGGAGACATGGCTTTCAGCTTGGCTTCATCCAGCTCTTTGGCTTTCTTGATTTCATTTAATCGTTTGAACTCAAGTGCTTGTTTCTTAATTTCTTCATCTGTTAATGGTTTTTCATCAGCTACTTTGAAAGTTAAGAATTGAGAGATTTTGTAGTGGATCCTCCTGTCTCTAGCATCGTAACTATTTTCTTTAGTTTGGCGTCCGTGTCTACCATGACTATTTCTTTCCCTTTCTTCGAGACAGCGGATTCTTCACTTGCTTTCTTCATTTCTTCAGCCTGTTTAAAAAATGCTAGCTGAGCTTGATCTTGGACAGCTTTTGGTAGGGAGCTGATAGTGAATTTGAGTTTCTTAGCATTTGGTTCACCATCATCTACAACCTTATTGGTGTTATCCAAAGACAGGGAATTTGATGAATCAACTGCTTTGTTATCTTGTTGCTCCCTCTTACTTTCATCATCATCATCAGGTACAGTGGTTGGGGTGATGACTGGAGAGGAATGGGGTTTTCAGCTGTACATGTGGTAGTGTTCACAGGTTCTAGCTTTAGTAAGTCAGCTTTCTCCCCCTCACGTTGAGCCTCTCTCTTGAGATGCTTGGCTGAACGTGACTGAAGGTATCTAGCAACCTGTTCAACAGATGTGGCCATTTTCTTTTGCCTGTTCCTTGATCCTATGGCAATTTAAAGAATCCTGTTGCCGTTACGATTAACAGAGCGATCAACATGTCCAGCCAAATAGTTAGTGTGACGTTTTTTCCTGCTGCACGCAGCCTCAAATTCTTTGTACATCACCAACTCGTGGGCTGAAAACATGTCAGGGACTTCTTTAATGATGGTATCTTTGATGCGAGTGGATAAGTGACTAAGTCCTTGAGAAACTCCTTTTCTTGTGCCATCTTGGATGGGTTCAGTGATGGCATCTTTAACAGCTTGGGAAATGATCTTGGGAAAATTAACAGTGAAGGAATGCATTTCAGACCCCAATTTGTCCAACTTTCTTGACATGCGTTCAATGTCTGAAGAATGATGATAGGGCCTTAAACCATGAATTTTCAGGCTTTGCTGCGCATAGTCATCTTCCCTGGGAAAAAGATCAAAGTTTGTTTGTTGTGGATGATCGAACAACAGAAACTCTGTAGTAGGATCATACACAGCGCTTGTAAACTTCTTTGTGACGGATGTTGCAGAGGTAGGAGTCACAACAGCTTCCTTTGGAGGAGGAGTTTGTTATTTAGATGGTGTGGACACAGCTATGGCGTTGGGTGGTGACATGTAAGGCTGTTCATCTTCGTCATCATCCTCCTCCTTAATCATCCCCTCAGGGAGAATTTCATCATCTGGCATCGATTCAGGTTCAGATAGGCTTTCAATAAAGGAAAGCACATCATCTTCAGCATCAGGCATGGGCTCATCTTCTTTTGGCTGATCCTGAATCAATTTATCAGCTCCTTCAGGTGTAGCCAGAGAGACTACATTTGGCTGTACAACATCAGCCTGTAATTTGTGTAAGTTAGAAACAGGGAAATAGATAAGGGGAATGGTCGCCAGTTCGCTGTCCCAGAGAGGCTGAGGATGATTATTCAGCCACTCCAAAGGATAAATCCTTGGGATTTTTTAAGTGTGAAAGTAATGAGGTTAATGGTCGCCATTCGCTGCCCCTAGGAAAGCTGAGTGTGATTATTCAGCCCCCCAAAAGGATAAATCCTTTAAGACTCTTTTATCTGTGAACTGTATATGGGTTAAGATTGCCTGTTATGCTGCCCCTAGGAAAGCTGAGGGCGATGATTTAGCTCCCTCTAAAAGGATAAATCCTTTGAGATTCTTTTAGTTGTTAAAAAGATGTAGTTAAAGATCGTCATATTATGCTGTCCCTGGGAAAGCTGAGGGTGATGATTCAGCTCCCCCTAAAAGTTAAACTTTTGGGATTCTTTTTCTGAGGGAACCTAGAGGCTGTGTGAAGTACAGCTACTCTAGGTCGAGACATATGTGTATTCAGGTTGTTGTTTGCCTGAATATTTTCTAGAGGGTGCAGGGCCATTGGGGTGCTTTATAAACACAAATGAATCACTCCCTGGTGCAAAGACATGATGTACAGAAGTCTTAAAAGATTTCTAAGTGCATACATAGACTCCTATGGGTCGAGGATAACCCTAACTTCACCACTCTCACCTACAGATATTTGAGAGTGGCTGCTTGTGGACCTCTAAAAATTATAAATTGATTACCTGTGAGATATCAGCGGAATTTGGCTAGTTCCCTGTTGTCTCTGTTGAGGTAGAGACGCTAGAATCTTGTTGTTTATCAGCTGTTGTCTCTGTGTCCACAGAAGTCTCTGGACCAGAGGAAGGAGAGATAGTAGTAATCTTCTTAACCGTGGCCTTATTAACAGTTTGGGTATTGGAAGAAGAGGGGTTTTTCTTCTTCTTTGGATGTTGGCCAGTTGTTGCCTTAGACAGCATGGTGTATTGCCCAGAGGTCAAAGACGCTGACTTACCAGACACACCAGCTGCAATCACCTTCTCAAAGGAAGGGAGCAAGGGCTTTACAACAGATGGTTGTTTATTAGCAACATTTTCAATATGAGCAGTCGCTGGCACATCATTGGGTCCCATCACTTTGTAGATAGCTCTAGTTATGTGATAAGGCTTCATGGCTGTAAGTGCAGAGTTGTTGTAGTTATCACCCAACAGGCTTTCAAAGATAAGAGAGAGAAATCGAACATAGCAGATGTTTTCCCCCCTGACTTGGTTGGTGCCCTTCAGCTGTTCAACAAGGTTTGAGAAGAGAATGCTTCCAATATCGTTGTCTGTTCCCCATATTAGTCCATAGGCAATGGCTTGATGATTGAAGGCCAATTGATCTTGAGATCCCTGCATAACACCCAGGGATTTAACTATGTGAGTAAAGAGGACTCTCCACATAGGGGGGGGGACTTGATCTTCAGGGGAGACTTCAGGACCACTTCAGCTGGTGTAAGGGCTGGGTTAACATCAGATACAGGGAAGAGTGTGGCAAGGGCGTCCTTTACAGCCTTCTTATCAACAGATTTCAGGCATTCTTCGCTATGTCTTAACCCAGACACAGAGGAAAAATCACCAACAGAAAAAGAAAAGGGATGTTCATTACATGAAAGGTTGAAGGAGATGGTGTTGTCATCAAGGATCTCAATAGAATACCAGAATTCCCTAAGGTATTCTTGGTAGAAAATAGATGGGGATCGAGTGAAAGCTTTTCCAACATCACAATTCTTCATGAAGTTTACCAAATCTGAGTACGAGTCATTTGGAACTTTGAGCCATCCAATGGAGTTGTTAGAAGCGAGGATACTATCATTCATCTCGAAGGTAACGTTAGAGGCTTTTCGTACTGGAAATGCCATTGAATCGAGAATGAAGAAGACGAAGATGGTGAGAGGGTTTAGAGAGAGATTTTAGTGAGAGAGATGCAAATGATGAATAATGATAAAAGTGTTTGGTGAAAAACCTTGGGAGATTATATATATTCAAAATTGAAACAGTTATTCAACCGCATTTAATGCGTAGTGAGAAAACGACTGTACACAAGTGGGTCCCTTGACCTTTCAAAACCGTTTGTCTCCTCGTTAATCGAAAAAATGTGAATTAAATATTAGGAATGTTTTTAGCATTTACTTGTAAAGTAACTACCTAGTTTCATGTAAAAAACATTTAATATTTATTCAGACATTTATGACACACATTAAATATCAGCCACAGGCTTTGAGATATTAAGCATACCCAGCTTAGCAACTAGCCTGTTGAATGAAGGTTCAGCCAAAGGCTTGGTAAATATGTCAGCTAGTTGCAGCTCAGTGGGAATAAAATGCAACTCAATATCTCCTTTAATAATATGATCCTTAATAAAGTGATACCTGATATCTATGTGTTTGGTTCTGGAGTGAAGCACAGGGTTGTTTGAGATAGCAATGGCACTTGTATTGTCACATAAGATGGGTACTTTGTCATATAGAATCTCATAGTCAGCTAGTTGACTCTTCATCCAAAGTACTTGAGCACAGCAACTAGCAGCTTCAACATATTCAGCTTCAGCTGATGACATAGCCACATAGTTTTGCATCTTTACACTCCATCCAACCAACTTGCCTCCTAGGATTTGATAGCTTCCTGAGGTGCGTAGTCTGAATCTGAGTAAGCCTTGAGATTAAAGCCTGATTCTTTAGGATACCACATACCTAGAGAGGTTGTTCCTTTGAGATACCTGAAAATTTTCTTAACAACCACTAGATGGGATTCCTTTGGGTTAGCTTGGTACCTTGCGTAAAGACATGTGGAGAACTGGATATCAGGGAGACTGGTTGTGAGATACATGAGTGACCCAATCATGCCTCTATACATAGTCTCATTAACAGAGACCCCTGACTCATCAGGGCCCAAATTGTTGGGTGGAAGCATGGGGAATTTCACTAATGCACAATCAGCCAAGTCATATTTTTTTAGAAAATCTTTAACATACTTTTCTTGACAAATTGAAATTCCTTTAGGACATTGTTTAATTTGAAAACCCAAAAAGTAAGTTAATTCACCCATCATACTCATCTCATATTTCTTGGTCATTAATTTAGCAAAACGTTTACTAAGATTAACAATTATAGACCCAAAGATGATATCATCCACATAAATGTGTACAATGATGAAATCACTTTTATCCTTGAAGGTAAAAAGTGTTTTATCAATGGAACCCCTGACAAATTTATTTTCAGTTAAAAATGTAGACAGCGTTTCATACCATACCCTTGGAGCCTGTTTCAGCCCATACATTACTTTATGAAGCCTGTACACATGGTTGGGAAACTCGCTGTTCTCGAATCCTTTTGGCTGTTCAACATACACTTCTTCAGCCAAATCTTCAATGAGGAAGACACTTTTAACATCCACTTGATACACAGTGAAGTTCATATATGCAACGTAAGCAAGGAAGATTTTGATGGCTTTAAGTCTTGCTACAGGTGCAAATGTTTCATCATAATCAATCACTTCAGTCTGTGTATACCCTGAGCAACCAACATTGCCTTGTTCCTTATGATATTACTAATTTCATCCATATTGTTCCTATATATCCATCTAGTGCCTATGATGTTCTTACCAGGTGGAGCAGGCACTAGTGTCCATACCTTGTTTCTTTTAAACTGATTGATTTTTTCTTGCATTGCAGTGACCCAGCCTTCTTCAACAAGGGCTTCAGCTACACGCGTGGGTTCAATTTGGGAAAGAAATTCTATAAATAAACATTCATTGGCTGAGGCTGATTCTGAGTCATGAATTCTCTGTCTAGTAGTAACCCTAGCATTTGGTTCACCAATGATGTTGACAATAAGAATGTGTTGATCTCTTGACCATTTGCTTTGAGGAGTTGGGGAGTCATAGACATGTGCATGTATGGAGGATGAAATTACAACTTGAGTTTCATTCTGCTGAGTAGGAGGACTCTCTTCAATAACAATCTATGTGTCTGTGTCTACATCAGCTATTTCAAGATGTGATGATTCACAGAAAACATGAGAGTCTTCTTGATTACAAACAATAGGTGAGTTATCTTCAGCTGAGGTGGAACATGGGCTTGTGTAATGCTGACTTTCACTTTTAGTTGTCATTTGAGTAGAAGGAATTTCAATGTTGTGTGTTGACAACGGATCATGTGCAGGAACATATGGGAAAAGAGTATATGTATGTGGATGATGATGAAAGACAGGCCTTGGTTAAGAGAACTCATCTGATGGGAAAGACCTATCTTCGTTGAAATCAATTTCATCACCTTCTGTTCCTATTCTTTATAGCACGTCATCATCTTCATTGAATGTGACACGAAAGGTTTCTTCTAGTTCATGTCTTCTTGTGTTGAATACTCTAAAGGCTTTGGCTATTGGAGAGTATCCTAGGAAGAAACCATCATAAACTTTTTCTTCAAACTTTCCAAGTTGATCCCTATAGTTATAAATGAACACAGGACATCCAAAGACATGGAAATAGCTTACGTCTGGTGCTCTTTTTCGAAAAACTTCATAAGAGGTTTTCCCATGTCTTTTAACAATGATTGATCTATTCTGGGTATAGCAGGCAGTGTGGACATCTTCTCCCCAAAATTTCTTTGGTAAGGCTACACCATTCATCATGGTTCTAGCTGCTTCAATCAATGTTCTGTTTCTTCTCTCAGCTACTCCATTTTGTTTAGGAGTACTAGTTGAAGAGAAGTTTTGTGATATTCCCTTTTCATCACAAAAAGCTTCAAGCTGTTGATTCTTGAATTCAGTCCCATTATCACTTCTTAGAGATTTTACTCAAACTTCATTCATGTTTTCAACCTGCTTGATGAAGGACGTGATGGCATCAGCTGCATCACTTTTCCTTTTGAGGAAGAAAACCCATGTGTACATTGAAAATTCATCAACTATGACCAAGGTGTATTTGTTGTGATTAATGGTCTGTGGTTTGACGGGTCCAAACAAATCCATGTGAAGGAGATGTAAGCACTTGTCAATAGAAAATGATTGCCTGGTCTTAAATGATGACCTGTGATGCTTTCCCTTAACACACGTTGAACATGTCTTGTCCTTAGTGAAAGTCATAAGTGGTAGACCAACAACCAATTTTTGTGTGGCTAGCTTGTTGATGGGTTCTTGAAGTTGAGATGAGAAAGTCGTTTGTGCCACAACCAATTGACACTTTCAGAGGCTTTTGCTAGAAAACAATTTGAGCTGTCCTCTAAGCAAGAAGACATGTAGATGACGTACACATCTCTTCTTCTTGGTGCAATTAACACCACATCATTGTTTTTGTTGAATATGGTTCCTTGAGTCTTTGTAACCAAAACCTTGTAGTCAACATCACACAACTGGCTGATGCTGATGAGATTGTGCTTAAGAACATTCACATATGCACCCCTTGTAAACGTTATTCCATTGCAGTTAACTGAGCCATATCCCTCTTTGTCGCCTAAAGAGTTTTCCCCAAACACCACTTTTGGACCAGGCTCTTTTGAATATCTGTGCAGGTATTGTTTGATTCCTGTCATGTGTCTAGAGCAGCCATTGTCTAGATACCAGACCGATTCCCTGAGATGTTTCTGCACAGATATATAGAAACATATTAGTTCCTATGGTGAACCCACTTTCCAGTGGGTTCCCTGAATTGCTGATTAGCAACTCTTGAGTTCCTGTAGAACTTGTGACGATGTGAAGGACAATTGGTTGTGTCATGGGTGTACCTTCCACAGATGTCACATCCAGGAAAGTCCCTGCACTCATCTGAGTGGTGGTTTGTGAGACCACAATATTTATAGGGAGGGTAAGGTCTGTAGTTACCTGATGGTCTCCTAGTAGCCTGTTGTCTATCCCTAAAAGGTGTCTGAGCTCTCTTAACAACCATATGTCTATCATGATCTATGGTCATATGATGAGAATTTTTACACACATTACAATAAGGTTTGATAACCTTTTCACCTTTGGGTTCTCCTAGGATAGACTTAGGTTCAGAGTAAGTAGAGCATTCAGCGGAAGGCTTAATATGTTCTTTCAAGAGTTCTACTTCTTTCATCAAGGACAACAGCCGTTCTTCAGTTGAGAGTTCAACTTTGTTCACAGGGTTTGTTGAGACAGGCTTATAGACATTTTGCTTAACATATTATTTTGCAGGTACAGCAAAAACCTTAGCTGGAGGTGTCTCAACATCTGGTTTGAGTTTAGCCTTAGCTCCTCTATAAGAGCTGCTAGGTTCAACACCAAAGAGTTTAGGCAAAGATGGTAAAGGTTCGTTGTTATCTAAAACCACTTCAGAGACAAGTACATCAGCCATGAGTGGGTCAGACACATGTATAGTCTATGTGGACTTGAAAACAATCTCTTTGGGTTTCTTAAGGGCCTTCATTTTGTTTCTCTTAGCAGTGACAGCCCTAGATATGTCAGCTGGAACTTCATCATCAAGTAATTCATTTATAGTGAACCTACTGCACAGCCATTTTTCTATAATCTTGTTTAGTTAAGTTACTTGATCATTTAAGGCATTGTTTCTTAAAGTTAATTTATTAACTTCATTTTGAAGAGATATCATTTCAGAGTTAACATGTTTTAAAGTTTCACATTCACCCTTAGCAATCGACAATTCATGTTTAACATAGTGAAATTTATCAAGCGGGTTCTTTTTTTGTTCCTCAACAAAGTGTAAGTCAACTATGGTATAATCAAGGACATTTTTATGTTCATCACTTTCAGACGATAAATAAGCCTGTGTACCTTTTTCATTGTGATGTCAACCCATTGTCCTGACCTAGCATCTCCTTTACCAACAGCAGGTTCATCCTCAGCTATTGCCATAAATGCCCCGAGCCTGGTAGTATCTTCTTCATCAAATGTCAGCAGCTCATCATTCCAATCATAGGCTTCAGCTACCAACCCTTTCTCTGTCCTTTTATCACCTCCTTTCTTCTTTGACAGAGATTCCAATTTCAAATTCATCTGTTCCAACTCAGCCTTTAGTGCCTTGTACTTGTTTTTGTAATCCTTTTTCTCATTATCAGAGGAATTGGATTGTGAGATGAGTTGTTTCGTTGTGATTTGAACTTGTAAGGTTTGAATGATGAAGGATAGGATGTTGAGGATGTTTTTGTGGATGGACAGTCTTTTTAAAAGTGTCCAAGTTTTCCACATGTAAAGCAAGTCTCTTTGGATTTTTTAGTTTGTTTACTAGCTGATCCTACTCTCCCTGACCTTTTGTAGAATCTTCTCTAATTAGCTAGTAAGTCTCTTTCATGAAACTCAACATTAAGGTCTGTCACGAATTCCTGGCTGCTACGAGTGTCTTCTTCAACATTTGAATCACTGTCATGACTGTGTGAGGTGGAAATCAATGCTTTGGATGTTGATCCCTAAACTACAAATCTTTCAGACTCGGATCGGTAAATGGTATCTAGCAGCCCTTCTTCATAGTTATATTTTTCATACAACTGAGCCAACGTATCATTCTTGATGGAGTTATTGTGTGACAATCCGTCAATTTGAGGTCGCAATTTTATTCTCAAGTATTATTTAAAATCATTATTTTATTGTTAATTTATGAACTCACTCACTTTTGGGAAGAAATTAGGGTTTACGTCTTAAAGGAGCATCGTCTACGTCTAAACCGGAGAGCTCTACGTCACGTATTTACGTTTACATACTCTGTTTTTGTGACAGTCCGACATTTTCAGGTAGTAAACTTATTCTCGTATATTATTTCGAAATTTTAGTTTGTGTTGGTTCATAAACTTACAAATTTACGAGAAGAAATTAGGACTTACGTGCATAATTTAGCGTCTTTTACGATTAAACCGAAAACCCTAGGTTTACGTATTTACGCTTTTGTGCTCCGTTTTTTATGAGACAATTTTTATTAGAATCGTTTTGTGTCGTAGATTCATAATTTATAAAAACGTTTTTCGTAAATCGACCCGAGGGCATGTAAATCGAGGAAACTAGAATCGAGGAGTACCCGTAAAATAATAGGGATGGAACAAGTTTAAACTTGTCCCACCCCTTATAATGGGCGGACTACACAAAGACACAACACCATTTGGTGTCAATTTTATAAGTGCCCTTAAGACACTTGTCTTAACACTTGTAAATGCACCAAAAACCATCAAAACTTTAGCTTCTCTCATACACACACATACATACAAAAGTACTCAACAATTTTCACCATTATCTCCTTCTCCCTCTCTTGTGCCATCCATAAACACCCCTATATCACCATCATCATCAAAAATTTACCATAAACTTTATACACAATTCACATATGTTGATAACCACTTGAAGAGATGAAGATTGGAGGTGATTTTAACAAATAGAAAGGAGTTATCATGGAGGTTTAGGGATGATTTTCAAAGAAGTGTTCATACTTTTGGTGGTCTCAAAAGTGATCTTGCTAAACTCATAAGATTTGGTTACAAAAACCAAGTCTTGTTCTCATAAATCTTAACCTTTCATCATATTGGTTGGTACAAGATCATTTCTTCCTATCACCCTAGTATTTTTGTAAAAGTTCTTGTATATTTATTTCCAAATGTATATGTAATAGATCTATTAATGATGATCAAGTGATTGCATGGGGATTTTATGTCATTAGATTAAGCTAACAAGGATAAATCTACAAGTAAAACATGATGAAATATTGACTAATCATATCGGCTGTTTAAAACAGTAGGTTTCAATAATTTTACTTGGTAAAATGGATTAGATTATTGTATATACAGATAGATAATTGATTTTTACATAAGTGGTGAATTGGCCATACAATGGAATGTTAAAAATGAGCAAGATATGGCCAAAACACTTTTGTAACATAAATCTGTCTAGTCTGTTTTGAACGAATTTTAAAAAATACTTAGATGCTGTTTGAGCAGGAGCTACAGTAGAGTTATTTGTAATACATATCATGTAGTTTATACACTACAAATTTGAGGTTCCAATTCATTGTATAACTCAAGATATGATCAAAATGGTAGACTTGAAATTTCACATCAGATTTTGACTAAAGTATATATTATTAAAAAGGCACCCAAAGTAAAGTATTATATATAATAAGTATATAAAAGTTGATAAATAGTAATAACTATTATAAAATAAGCTATATACTATAATGAATAAACATTACATTTTTATAAACATGAAACTCAAATGTTTTCTAAACTACAAACTATATATAAAACTTTTACGTCTTTTCGGCTAAAACCGAAAGTTAACGTTTTCGTCAAATAAATTTTAGATGGTCGGAACCGTATAATGTAACATTTTTATAAATCATATACTGATATGTAAACCCACTTGACAATTAAAAATCGACAAAACCGAGCTTAAAACTAATGGACCATAATGGGCCAAATTAGCCTTGTTGGACCACTAGGCCCAACTAGTTTGGTTTAATATTATTGGACTTACTCATGGGCTTAACCCACTTGGGCCTAAAATATGATTATGGGCCTGGTCTTAAAAAGATAAATGGACTAATATAATGTATTGGACTCTTAATGAGCTTATTGGGCCTTAATATGTAAATGGGCTAAAACTAGTATAACTAGACTAAGTTAACTAGTACTTAACAACTAGTAATGTTGTATAAGGAAGTAAAACCCCACTTGATCATAATGTTATGACATCATTACATATACATAACAAATTTTATAAATTTATTTGACGGTAGTCTAAGACCGAGTATTATTTGTCTAGGTTTCCATGATCGAGGCACATACCGTACATCCTAATTGCCGATAACCCGCCTTTCCCAACCAACGTGAGTTCATAGCCTCGCACTCTTTTAAATGTTTTATGAAGTGTTTTATAAACCCGCGAGGGAGATAACATGTTAGTTTTAATAAAAACTGAACACAAGTGGTCCTGATTGTATGCTTATTAATATGGACCCGATTGATTGTATGACCCAATGAATGATTGAAATAGATTATTAAAAGTTAGGTTATGTCACTATAAGTCCCATTAGCATGAATTGTGAACTACCGGGATTTGGTAGACGCTTATGCATATAATAGTACTATTGGGGGAAGATCGCCCCAGTTCGCGCCTTGACGGTTGATCCCTGTCGTGCCACATTGATTGGTAATCAAATTTATGTATGAGAGGGATATATTTAGCGTGATTATTGTGACGACACGCTGTTTTAAATGGGCAAATGAAATCTGGGCTAGCTACCCGATATATTTTATAGAAAGGTAATAATGTCATGCGGCTTATAATAATCCGATAATAATAATGATAATGGCAATACTGAGGTTGCGGTCTCAGGAATAACGTATGATATGTGATTTGAATTATAATATATTGCCTGACTAGCAATATGGGGTCTTATTTATGATTATACCCGTGTTCTGGTTTTACATAACTGTTTTATATAACGGTTTTATTATTTTATAAACAACATTATAAAACGTATTGAATGGTGTTGTTACGACAATGATTCGTAAAAAATGTTTTTGGCCTAAGTTATGATTTACGACTATGATTCGTATCAAATTCTTAAGGCCTATGTTATGATTTACAACAATGATTCGTATAAAATGTTTTTGGCCTATGTTATGGTCTATGACAAAGAATTGTACAAAAATGTTTTCGGTAATGATTATATATGGTTTTATGAGTAATGGTTATTATTAAACTCTATGGACTCGCTCAGCGTTTCGCTGACTTTTAACATGTTTTATCTCAGATACTTAAAGGTAATTCTCGGGAAGACGACAAGAATTTATGGCCCGCATTTAAATAAAAATTTCCATTCAAATGTTTTGTAAATTTGTAAGATATACTTTGACCTGAGGACCTATGTAATTTGATATCTATGAATGGAAAATGCTTTGTTATTAAACGACGCGACTTTTAAGTGTTGTCTATGATTTGAGTAATGTGCTATCCCGTAACACCAATGAATCTTCTGCTGATTTGAGTGAAATAATTGGGGGTGTTACAGTTTGGTATCAGGGCTCTCGTTATAAAGAACGAAAGATTTTTAAAACCAAGGTTTTGAATAAAACATTTCAAAAATCTTTTAACCATAAATATTTTTAAATAAATATTTTGAGTAAAATGTTTAAAAATATTTTGACTATAACGGTGTCGAAGAATTCCCGAGTTACCGACAAGGCCAGACTGAGAAGTGTTATTTTAATATATATATATATATATATATATATATATATATATATATATATATATATATATATATATATATATATATATATATATATATATATATATATATATATATATATATATATATATATATATATATATATATATATATATATATATATATATATATATATATATATATATATATATATATATATATATATATATATATATATATATATATATATATATATATATATGTATGTATATATATATATATATATATATATATATATATATATATATATATAACTTGGATTATATATATGTTGTTATTTGATTACATGATTGTTTAATGATTATTCTAATACTTATACGAGATATTTATACGACGTAGATTGTCACAAGGAACCATAACTCCCCTAGCAAATCAATCGAAGCTATTTCTGTAGGAATTCTAGCTATTCCAGATCTAAACCAAGTTGTGGACGTTTATGATTCCAACAAAATGGTTGATATTTGTAGAAATGTTGATATTAGTTGATTGTGATATTGAAGATGAATTGTCGAGATTAAATCTGTTATCGATGTCATGACGATTTTTCCTTATAGAGTGGAGTTTGACAAAATCTCACCGCCTGGAAATGTGTCATCTGAATCTGTGTCACCCAATTCTTAAAATTGAAATCGAAAAGGTGAACGTTGCACTTGAGGCTGTCATTGGAACCATTACCGAAAAGCCTCATGCCACTAGTGACTTTCCAGAAGTCTAATTGAATGTGTGAGTCATTTCATACTAGTGACTCATTTGATAATTATTGTTATAGGAGCTATCGAATTGGAAATTAAGTGTTGTTTATGTCGAGCTTTTACTGCCTTCCAAAGCCTAAGAATAAGGTTGAAAGTATTGGAGAATGAGGTAGAATGTCGCATTGAATATAAGTTGGTTGAAACTTGAATAAAGTTAAATTTAACTCGTATGGAATACGAGATTGTTAAGAGGAAGTCGTTGAGTCCTGTGGTTAAATTATAATGTTTTAAATGATTGTTGGTTTGTGTTTAGGGTTGTTCCTAGGCCATTGTCCAATGACGAGGATGCCCAGTGTCCAAGAAATAAATTGAAGAAATCTTCTTCTGAATTGGGACCGATGGATCTTCCGGGACAGGTGGAACACCTAATGACTCTTGTAGATTAGTATTCATTGTAGTATCTTTTAAAATCCCTAGTTTAACTGAGACATCAGTTGGTAGGATGAGTCCCTGGAATTGTATGACATGGCGACACGTAATGTGTGACGGTACAATTTTTTACTTGTTTATGATTAATGAAAAGACTATCATTGATTGTTAAACTCTACATGTATCGATGTTATCTATCTTTTCTTGCTTCTTCCTAATGTTCGCATTAGTGATGCAACCATTGAACAAGTACTAATTTCGGATAGAGTTGCATTGTAGATTCTTCTCTTTTTATTCCTGAGTGCCATCGAGGTCATGAACCTCATGATTATTTGGCTAAGCTCATTTCCTATCATACTGTAATTAGTTCTTGGTGAACAACTCTTCATCACTCTTTTTGCAGATCACTCATTGTTTTTATAAGTAATACAATACCATCTGGGGGAAAGTAAAAAATTCTTATTTTTATATGAGTTATTTAAATCGATACTATTAGTAGTTACTGTTGAAATAAAGCTTTTATTAAACATCTTGTAAATAGAATTGCTTTCATAATGATGAACATTTCGGTAAAATCATTTTTATTTTATTTCATACATGAATATATATTTTAAACATGATGACAAAATTTTGACGAACTGAGTATTGCATCGTTAATCCTTAATTGTACATAGTTGCGCGCCTACATACAATTTGGAAGGGACCATGCAAGGCTGATTAGTAATCACCATGAAATTGTTAATAAACACTACATTTTTCTTTGTAAATGTGAAAGATTAAATTTTTATGAGATCGGCAAGAAGTGCAAAAATAGGGACATATTGTTAGGGACACCTACATATGAGCCCGTACTATTTTTCCGAATCGAATTTACTCATCTGTGGATATTGTCTTATTTGACAATTAACATCCACCTCTTGTTCATTTCTTTCATGAAAAGATTCCTTTGAAACTTATCCATTTATCGGTTGTTGACATCCGACTTGGAGTTTCGACATTCCGATATTGTCTTTTAAAATAGACTGCCTTTGAGTAACATGGGTAATGATCCGAGGTGCTTTCGAATGCGTACTCAAATCATGAAAACATGGGATAGATCCATATTTGTTAATATTTTCGTCTTTATCTGATTTGAAATTCTCTCGCGTAAATCATGCGTTGACCTTACTCTTTTAATGTTAGTTATGTCTCCAGATATCCTTGATTTGTGAAGAGTTACGAGTTATTCTTAGCCTTTTGAGAAGTCCTCATCTTATCAACGGTAATAAAACTGGAAAGTTGGTAGTGCCATTAGAATGGATTGGTTGATTATGACATGATGTCATTGTCTTAATTGATGGGAACACGAGTAGAATTCCCCTAAAAGATAACATGTTTATTATCAAAGGTGATCTAAATAATTCCCGATGGATGACCATATCCTGCATTTAGGCTTGAAATTATACCATGAATGGTTGTGAACTAGTCATAGATCTTGTAATCTAGAAAGAACCTAAGGTGAATTTATTAAAAGATGTTCCTGCTATTTGAGAGTTTCTGAGGTATTTGCTGATGAATTACCTAGACTTCCGCCAATAAGGCAAGTTGAATTTGGTATTGATTATATTCCCGGTACTACACCTGTCCCATGCCCACTATACGTCAGCACCATCTGAATCAAAAGAGTTACCGTGCAACTGAGAGAGTTGTCAGAGAAAGCTTTTATTCTACCGAGCTCGTCATCATGAAGAGCTATGGTGTTATCATTCCTATATTTATTGATTACCGTAAACTAAATAATTGATGATCAAAATTACTATCCATTACCCAAGATGAAAGATTTGTTCGATAATTTACAAGGTTCTAGCGTATATTCAAAAATTTGATCTACGGCATGGTTATCATCAAATTGGCGTCCGCAAAGAAGATTATCTATTCCAATCACTACATCCATAACTCGTAATGAACATTATGAGTTTCATGTTATGTCGTTTGGATTGACCAATGCACATGTAGCATTCATAAATTTGGTGAATCACGTGCGTAGGGTGTAATTTAATAACTTCATGCTTGTGATCATTAAGGACCATCTGTTTGTTTCTTAGAATAAGAAGGAGTTAGTAATTATTTGTAGACTGCCCTGAGTTGGCCGAGCAGTGAAAAACTGTACCTTGAGTATTTATCATGTGATTTAAGGCTTGATCCTTTACATTCTTTGACCGTGTGATTAATGGTAGTGGAATCTATGTTGACTCTTCAAATATCGGAGCCATTAAGGCTTTGGGTTATACCAAAAAAAAGGAAGTTCGAAGATGTTTTGACAAATATTTATTAAAGGATTATTAAGGAATTATTCCCTCATACCCAGATCATTTGACTAAACTCCCTTATGAGTAGATGTTTGTGTATACCTCAAGACAACCTAGGAGGAACTGAGGAAACCACATAACCCGTGACTTGGAATTTGGAGCGGCAGTTTTTGCTCTTCAACTAAGAAAATTTTGACCAAAGTATAAACAAAGATTTTTCGAACATTTACAGATCTTGTTAATTATTTTTGATAAATCAAGAAAAATCGTGTTAATTAAATTTAAATTTATTTTGAACATTTTTCTATAAATGGACGAACTGAGAAATTTAAAAAAAATTACGTTTACGCTTCATAAAAATTAAATATTTAGTATTTAATTACTTGTAATATTTATCGACGCTTTAAACATCAGACTAGGCAAAACTAATAAAGATAATAGTTGAGACGAAACTAAAACTTAGAAAATATGAAGAAAGAATTTCTGAGTGATTATGGTCATGATATTCATTTCCCGAGATAATAGTTGCTAACGCATTATGTAGAAAGAATAGAGAACCAATTAAGATGTGTTCCTTAGTATTAACCATACACAATAAATTGCCCGAGAAAATTTAAAATGTACAAGCCGAGGCTTGTAAGAAGGATAATGTAGATAATGAAGGGTCTCGTGGCTAATGAGAACCATCTAGAGATGGGAGCCGATGGCGTTAAGTGTTTAAAAGGTCGTTTGTGGTGGCCTAAATATGGAGGATTTTTAGATTTACTCATGATAGAATCTCATAAGTTTAAGTATTCTATTCATGCCAATTCTGATAAAATGTGTCTTTATCTGAAGAAATTGTACTGACGGTCAAATATGAAAGCAGACATCGCAACATATGTTAGTAAATGTTTAACTTTTGCGAAGGTCAAGGATGAACGCCAAAATCCATAAGGATTGCTTCTACAGCTTATTAATCCTGTTTGGAAGTGGGATAGAATCACCATGGATTTTATCACAAATCTCCCAAGGTCATTATCTGGATTTGATTCGACTTGGGTCATCGTCGACAGACTGACCAAATCTGTTCATATCATTCCAGTTAACGATAAGTTCTCGATGGAGAAGTTGTCTCATTTGTATTTAAAGGAATTGTGTAAGCATGGTGTGCCTGTATCGATCATCTCTATCAAGATCCTTGCTTCGCATCAAATTTCTTGTGATTCCCTCAGAAGTCATTGGGAACGAATCTTGATGAGAGTACTACATACCAACCACAATCGGAGGGACAAGGTGAAGGAACGATATAGACACTAGAAGGCTTGTTTTATGCTTGTATAATTCACCATTGGTAATGAACAGGATAAGCACTTTCCTTTGGATAGGTTATCATTGATAATTATCGCTTTAGGATTGAGACCGAACCTTGCGAGGATCTATATAAAGAAAAGTTTAAGAACATTTGTAGGTAGGAGTTAGGATGAAGATACCCGACCCGCGAGACCTGAAATGATTGTGGAAATTAGGATCTAATTATTGACTGCCAGTAGTGGGCAGGAGGTTAGGTGAATATGAAATTTAGATCTTGAAGTACAGGATGAGTAGCAAGGTTATGCCGAGAATTTTCACCGTGGAAGGGTGAATTGATGATCTGAAAGATCGTAGGAAGTTAAGTCCCTGTTGTATGGGACCATTGAGACAATTTAAAGAATTGGTCTGAGAGGCATATAAGCTAGACTACCCTAGGACTTCAAGGGCTACATGAAATATGTTATGTATGTCGAACTTGATAAAATATCTATCAAGTGAAAATCTGATTATTTCTTAATGAAGTTTGGGTCAGCGAAAAGTTGAATTCATCGAAAACCCGTGGACATCATGGAAAGAGAAAGTAAGTCAACTTAAGCATGATCGTATTCCCATAGTTATGTTTGATGAAACTCGCGTATTGTAATAAATTACGCTTGAGAGAAAAGACCGAATGTGGAGGAAATGCCCACATGTCTTTGACTCTATAAGAAGCGAGTAGTAAGATGAATTGATCTTTGAGGACAAAGATCCTCTTTAAGGGAACTGCTGTGACAATCCGTCAATTTGAGGTCGCTATTTTATTCTCAAGTATTATTTAAAGTCATTATTTTATTGTTAATTTATAAACTCACTCACTTTTGGGAAGAAATTAGGGTTTACGTCTTAAAGTAGCATCGTCTACGTCTAAACCGGAGAGCTTTACGTTACGTGTTTACGTTTACATACTCCGTTTTTGTGACAGTCTGACATTTTCAGGTAGTAAATTTATTCTCGTATATTATTTTGAGATTTTAGTTTGTGTTTTTTCATAAACTCACAAATTTACGAAAAGAAATTAGGACTTACGTGCATAATTTAACGTCTTTTACGATTAAACCGAAAACCCTAGGTTTACGTATTTACGGTTTTGTGCTCCGTTTTTTATGAGACAATTTTTATTATAATCGTTTTGTGCCGTAGATTCATAAGTTATAAAAACGTTTTTCGTAAATCGACCCGAGGGCACGTAAATCGAGGAAACTAGAATCGAGGACTACCCGTAAAATAATGGAGATGGAACAAGTTTACACTTGTCCCACCCCCTATAATGGGCGGACTACACAAACACACAACACCATTTGGTGTCA
Source organism: Glebionis coronaria (assembly GCA_025667525.1). Taxonomy (NCBI): domain Eukaryota; kingdom Viridiplantae; phylum Streptophyta; class Magnoliopsida; order Asterales; family Asteraceae; genus Glebionis; species Glebionis coronaria. The sequence continues at coordinate 641,825 of JANFOE010000175.1, forward strand.
AATTTATAAGTGTCCTTAAGACACTTGTCTTAACACTTGCAAATGCACCAAAAACCATCAAAACTTTAGCTTCTCTCAGACACACACATACATGCAAAAGTACTCAACAAGTTTTCACCATTCTCTCCTTCTCCCTCTCTTGTGTCGTCCATAAACACCCCTGTATCACCATCATCATCAAATATTTACCATAAACTTTATACACAATTCACATATGTTGATAACCACTTGAAGAGATGAAGATTGAAGGTGATTTTAACAAGTAGAAAGGAGTTATCATGGAGGTTTAGAGCTGATTTTCAAAGAAGTGTTCATACTTTGGTGGTCTCAAACGTGATCTTGCTAAACTCATAAGATTTGGTTACAAAAACCAAGTCTTGTTCATCATAAATCTTAAACTCTCATCATATTGGTTGGTACAAGATCATTTCTTCCTATCACCCTAGTATTTTTGTAAAAGTTCTTGGTATATTTATTTCCAAATGTTTATTTAATATATCTATGAATGATGATCAAGTGATTGCATGGGGATTTTATGTCATTAGATTAAGCTAACAAGGCTAAATCTACAAGTAAAACATGATGAAATCTTGACTAATCATATAGGCTGTTTAAAACAGTAGGTTTCAATAAATTTACTTGTTTAAATGGATGAGATTAATTGATATACAGATAGATAATTGATTTTTACATAAGTGGTGAATTGGTCATACAATGGAATGTTAAAAACGAGTAAGATATGGCCAAAACACTTTTGTAACACAAATCTGTCTAGTCTATTTTGGACGAATTTTAAAGATACTTAGAGTTTGTCTGAGCAGGAGCTACATAAGAGTTATTTGTAGCACATATCATGTAGTTTATACACTAAAAATTTGAGGTTTCAATTCATTGTAGAACTCAAGATATGATCAAAATGGTGGACTTGAAATTTCACATCATATTTTGACTAAAGTATATATTACTAAAAAGACACTAAAAGTAAAATATTATATATAATAAGTATATAAAAGTTGATAAATAGTAATAACTATTATAAAATAAGTTATGTACTATAATGAATAAACATTACATTTTTATAAACATGAAACTCAAATGTTTTCTAAACTACAAACTATATATAAAACTTTTACGTCTTTTCGGCTAAAACCAAAAGATTAACGTTTTCGCCAAATAAAACTTAGATGGTCGGACCCGTCTAATGTAACATTTTTATAAATCATATAATGATATGTAAACCTACTTGACAAGTAAAAATCGACAAAACCGAGCTTTATAACTAATGGACCATAATGGGCCAAATTAGCCTTGTTGGACCACTAGGCCCAACTAGTTTGGTTTAATATTGTTGGACTTACTCATGGGCTTAACCCACTTGGGCCCAACATATGAGTATGGGCCTGGTCTTAAAAAGATAAATGGACTAATATAATGTATTGGACTCTTAATGAGCTTATTGGGCCTTAATATGTAAATGAGCTAAAACTAGTATAACTAGACTAAGTTAACTAGTACTTAACAACTAGTAATGTTGTATAAGGAAGTAAAACCCTACTTGATCACCATGTTATGACATCATTACATATACATAACAAATTTTATAAAGTTATTTGACGGTATTCTATTACCGAGTATTATTTGTCTAGGTTTCCGTGATCGAGGCACGTACCGTACATCCTAATTGCCGATAACCCGCCTTTCACAACCAACATGAGTTCATAGCCTCGCACTCTTTTAAATGTTTTATGAAGTGTTTCATAAACCCGCGAGGGAGATAACATGTTAGTTTTAATAAAAATAGAACACAAGTGGTCCTGATTGTATGCTTATTGATATGGACCTGATTGATTGTATGACCCAATGAATGATTGAAATAGATTATTAAAAGTTAGGTAATGTTACTATAAGTCCCATTAGCATGAATTGTGAACTACCGGGATTTGGTAGACGCTTATGCATATAATAGTACTATTTGGGGAAAATCACCCCAGTTCGCGCCTTGACGGTTGATCCTCGTCGTGCCACATTGATTGGTAAGCGAATTTATGTATGAGAGGGATATATTTAGCGTGATTATTGTGACGACACGCTCTTTTAAATGGGCAAATGAAATATGGGCTAGCTACCCGATATATTTTATAGAAAGGTAACAATGTCATGCGGCTTATAATAATCTAATAATAATAATGATAATGGTAATACTAAGGCTGCGGTCTCAGGAATAACGTATGATATGTGATTTGAATTATAATATATTGCCTGACTAGCAATATGGGGTCTTATTTATGATTATACCCGTGTTCTGGTTTTACATAACTGTTTTATATAACGGTTTTTATTATTTTATAAACAACTTTATAAAACGTATTGAATGGTGTTGTTACGACAATGATTCGTATAAAATGTTTTTGGCCTAAGTTATGATTTACGACAATGATTCGTATCAAATGTTTAAGGCCTATGTTATGATTTACGACAATGATTCGTATAAAATGTTTTTGGCCTATGTTATGATCTATGACAAAGAATTGTACAAAAATGTTTTCGGTAATGATTATATACCAATTTTATGATTAATGGTTATTATTAAACTCTATGGACTCGCTCAGCGTTTCGCTGACTTTTAACATGTTTTATCTCAGGTACTTGAAGGTAATTCCCCGGAAGACGACAAGAATTTATGGCCCGCATTTAAATAAAAATTTCCATTCAAATGTTTTGTAAATTTGTAAGATATACTTTGACCTGAGGACCTATGTAATTTGATATTTATGAATGGAAAATGCTTTGTTATCAAACGACGCGACTTTTAAGCGTTGTCTATGATTTGAGTAATGTGCTATCCCGTAAACCAACGACTCTTCCGTTGATTTGAAATGTGAAATAATTAGGGGTGTTACATATTGGCTCTTTGGGTCTGATTCATGCTCAGCCATTTTCTGGGAAGGCTGTTGACAAAGGTGGCGTTTACTTCAGCTTGTCCAATGGTGACTTCATTCATAGCAAGATCGTTGAGAAGAATCTTCAGCCTTGTGTACGTCTGTTGTGCCTTTACACCTTCAAGTGCCTTGAAAGCACTAAACTGAAGCCTAGGTGCCTGAATCTTGGTTTCTCTGGTTTTAGAGGGTCCTTCGTGACCTAGGATGAGGTATGTCCACATTTGTTTGGCTGTGGGTCATTGCATTACTGATTTCATGATGTGTTTTGGAAGACAGTAGATGATAATGCTTTTGAGACGTTTATCTTGGTTTGCCAATTCCTTATCAGCTGGAGTCCATCGCTTGAGAGGTTTGGGAAGAGGATTCTCATCGGTAGAGGTAAGCGCCATGGGAACATATGGTCCATTTTCTAGAATTTCTAGAAGAAATGGTTCAAGTCCATCTAGATAGACAAGACAATGACTTTTCTAACTTGCAAAGTCATCTTCATCAAATACTGGTACGTTGGTAACATGGGAACCACCTCTTGAATCGAGGAGTTGAGTAAGATGGTCTTCATTTTGAGTGGGGGTTACTCTTGGTGAGTTTGGAGGTGGTGGTGTGTTGTTCCCAGAAACCAAGTTAGGTGGTGGTGGTGGGGTGTTGCTCGTTTCAGGCATGGTGGATCTTGATTATAAAACTTTGAACGATGTTTATGAAGGTTTTAATATCAAACACCGCTCTGATACCAATTGAAAGTCCCTAAAACTAGCTTGAAACGAATAAGAAGGATAATTAACACAAGTAAATATTTTTCAAACGTAGTACTTTATTATTTTATAACAAGTATTACATGTGTTATGGATAACGCGGTTTGAGGACAATGTGTTGTGTACACTTTGGACAAAATAAAGAAAACTCAAGAACACAGGCACATCTGTTCTTTCTCTGAGTTGTAAAGAGTTAATGTGTGTAATCTAACAAAGTGAACAACATTAACTCTAGCCTACATATCCTATTTATAGTGGTACGAGGTTGACTATTAGTACCGGTTGATGGTGACTACACAAAACAGACAATGTCAGACATCTGTCAAAAGATGCTCTTCTATTCTTGGTAGTCTGCCACAACGCTTTAGAGCTGACATAGTTTCCATTTTCTTCATTCCTTGTACTTTAGGCCGCATAAGTTCCCGCATAAACACTTAGGTATGTCCAAAGTGTACTGAGTGTTAAAAGGGTATTGCCATCCCTGTTAACACTCAACCACTCAGAGTCCCTGATACATCTTGTTTGTTATCTAACAAAGACAATGAGTATGTCTTCAAGTAATCTTCGACTTCCTTGACAATGTCTCTGACATGGACTCCTCTGTGGTTGCTCACAGAGACTTAGAACTCTGTGAGTCTTGGGTTACTTGCCTGTCTCCTAGGCACATGCAAGTTAATATCAAACAGCTTAATTTAAGTTTAAATCTATGACTAAAGGAATTCTAACAGACTTAGATTCCCAACACACTTCATTAATATTCTCCTCTACGACCCACCTTCAACTGGCAACCCACCTTTTCTGGCGATTAAAACCGTCGATAATCGTCAAAATCGGCTAAAAAAATACTTGAATCTAGCAACCCAATCATGAAAACAGATCCTTAATCGAACTGTAATTTGAACGGATTTGAAGAAATCGATCGAAATCACAAGCGATTTGTAAAAATATGGATGAAAGGTTAAACTAAACCACTTTGGTTGTTGAAGATTAAAATTTTTTAGTTCACTTAGGAAATCATGGATGATGTTCTTGTTGATCTAGATGTGGAAAAAAACTTTGTTGCTTCTCCAGGTAAATCGCATTTTCCCATAAGATTTGTGTATTTGATGAAATCAACGTGTCCTTAAAAAGGTGTCTGCTTGATGAAATAATTGTCTCTTAAAACTTGTTAACTTGATGAAAGCGATCCCCTATACAACTTATCACCTGATGATATATGTCCTTGAATTTTGTTACTAATATTGGTACATTTTCCTTGTCTTTCAGGATGATGAACTATATGAGTTGTTCAGTAGCTTTAACAATCTAAAAGACTGCACTGAGGCAATTCTACTTGTCAGAGATCCTTGTACAAGCATGGGAAAAGGCTTTAACAATCTGAAAGACTAATGATGATAATGGTAGTCGCAACTGGCAAGGGTGGCATTAAGCCTAAGCAAGAAAGTTGTACACCTAAAAGTTATACAAAAACAAGAAACCAGGGAAATTTAGATAGGTGATTTTAGTAGTGTGTTATAAAAAATGAAAATTATCAGTTGTTCTATACTTTGCACAAAAGAAGTGGCATATAGTTGTTCTCCGTATATTTTATGAATCATATATGATTCACGAAGGATCATATATGATTCACGGAGGATCATATATGATTCACGGAGGATCATATATGATTCACGGAGGATTGTATATGATTCACGAAGGATCATATATGATTCAAGAATGATCATATATGATTCTTGATTACAATAAAATCATATATATTCTTGAATCATATATATTTTAAACTAAAATTAACATGTATACTGCTAAGGTATGACAAAAAAAAGACGCAAGCGAATAATAAACACATTGTCGATGACACAGAGTTTATAACATATTGATAACGTATCAAAACAACAATGCTTTAACAAAAACTATAGAAACCTCAAAAGATACTTTTCAAATTACAACACAAATTCACATGTAACATCTTGGCAATGAAAGCTATCATGGTATATGATTTCTTCGCCTAAATGATTTGGGTCACTTTGGTTTCTTTGAACAATAGCTTTCTATCTCATCATGTGTAAGGTTACGAATGAGATCCATCTCCTTCATGTTCTCTTAAATCTACATATAATAGTGAAAGGATTTTAGTGATTATATTTAGAATAGTTGAACAGTTGATACAGAACCACTTTCAGGTCCAATTTCAGTCTAAGTAGCTGTAACATCCCATTTTGATAAATGGAATATCACAGGATAATTATGGCGTGTCATCAAATCATGCAAGGTAATATGTCATAAACATACATGACCAAAGGGATAACCGGAATCAAACATCGGTCCCCAAACATAAGCCCAAAACATAAATAAAATAAATGAACTAAAGGAAGACTAAACAAGCATAAATATATGAAGGCAAGAGGAGAAGAAGTCTAAGGTGGCTCCCATCCTATGCATGTCCTTCAAATGCTCCAGTCTAACCCTGAGTACCTGCCGTTTTGGGACATGGAAAGAAAGTAACGGCTGAGAAATACGCTCAGTGAACGGATATATGGCATGGCATGAATGACATAATATATGAAAGAAATGTAAAGCATTGCAAAGCAGCAGAAATGAATAAGTCCTGGAAAACCTGGAACATGTTTATAATCTGGTTTTATATTCTAAAAATATAGCTTATGATTACTTATGAAAATTTGTATTAGTTTAATATACCAAAAGCCAATATAGGTCATGAGGTCAACAACGTACATGAATACTTGGAAAGGGTGACCTCGTCATGCAAATTAGAGGGGATGTCTCTAATTAAATGGTAATGGGTAGGAGGGATCAGCTCCTTGTGAAGGATGCAAGGCACACACCACATTCACCATGAAATCCTGACTGAAAACTATAACTAGGATGCACCCATACGCCTCACATGATGATAATAATAATAATAATAATGGCCAAATAACTGAAAGAGACGCCACAAACTATCACTCAGCCGTAGTGAAGTCATAACACTAGTGCCTCTAGTGTTAGGGTTATGGTACCTCCATAACTAGGTGAAACTAGCATGCATGTATATGGCTAAGGTAACTAGTAAATATATGCATTTAATCTGTAATTACTGGGGAAAACAGTTGGTTACATATGGGAAATCCTAATAAAGGAAGAGGTTGTCCTTACTGAAGGACGGGAAATCCGTACCATATGTCCAACAAAAGCTACCGGAAACGCTGAAGAACCTACTCCGCCTTGACGGATAATACTACATAAGAATAAGGGACGTGTAGGAGTTGTCTGAGATACGTGTATGTTACTGGTTCTGTGTGTTCTTAGATTATTAATCATGTTACGTCATGTTTTAGTGTTTAATGTATTACCTGTAGTGTTTTCTTGTACTCTGTTGTTTATTATTCATGTAATAAGGTATTACTATACTTGTCTTGTAATACTAAGTAAATTTCTATAAATAGCAGGTTTCCTAAAATTGAAAGCTTCCAAAAATAGTAAGTTTCCATAATTAGAAATAAGCTGGATTATTCAGCTAAAAATACAAGTTAAGATTATTAGTAAAATACAAGTCATGGATTAAGTGTCATAGCTTATTAAATAAATAACATGGTTAATTTAATAAACTATAGGTTATATGAATTTAATTAAATAAAACATGCTTTAATTAAATTAGTTTAAATAAATACTTAGGTTAATCATGAATTATTAGTTTTATTAAGTATAACCTAAGTCATGTAAAATAATTAAATAGGCTGATTTATTAATGTCCCGAACCCGTGAAACTAAATTAAACCGAGACAAAATCCCCGACCAACACCACACAGCCGGTGACCAACAGCCCAAGGCTTCCCAGCTGTCGGCTGGTAACCCTGGCCAGCGGCCAGACCATCTGACCACTCTCCAGCCGGCGGCTGGAGAGTCAACCATGGCTTGCCACTGACGAAACAAACACACCCCGACTGAGTTGGGTTCACACTGTTTTCTATCTAGTCCCACCGAGACCTAGTGTCTCGGTTGACACTCCAAAACCAAACCAAACTACACCCCGACGCGAGTTGGGGTCCTTTTCTTTTCTTGCGATCGAGCCAAACAACCACACCGAGACCATGAGGTCTCGGCTGGGTAAATAAGGACCACCGAGAGCCCTTGGATCTCGATTTGTGGGTCGGCCGAACCAAAAACCAACCAAATCCAAAACCTTTATGATTCTTGAATTTATATATAACATGTTTAATCATGTTTTTAATCTTTGTATCCACATGAACATAATTAATAGAAAAAGATAATAAAAAGATCAAGGTTTCGATGTTACCAATAGCATGGATGAAAAAGGTTTATGAACACGAACACATGATAGGTGTGAAAACACCCATCCTTTTACCACTTAATTATAATGAAAACAAGACCTTAACATGTATTTTATGTCGTAAATGTCGGAATTATGCGTGGTTTGTGTTTTTGTTGTGATTTTAGGATCAAAATGTTAAAAGGGAAGAAAACACGGGCTTTCACAGGCTTTTATCGAAGAAAAAGACAAAAGACGAAGTCAAGAAATCAAGAGTGCAAAAAGAACGGAAGTCCAAGGCCTATTCTGAAGATTTATCGAAGAAAAAGTCCAAAGACGGAAGTTTAATAAAACCGAAGAACTCAAGTCTTATTTATGAAGAAATTACAAGACGAGTTTAAAGTAATCCCGAGACAAAGTCTAAAAGTCGAAGAATTCAGAAGATTAAAGGCTAAAGACGAATGATTAAATGAGAAATTGAGAAAGAAGAAAGAGAGGAGGAAGCTTTCTCCCACTCCCTCTCCTCCTCCCCTATAAATAGGATCCTTATGTTTCATTTTCATTTTTTTAGCTAATTTTGACAAGATTAGTCTTTCCACCATTTTAATTACTTGCACATGTGTATTTCATTGTCATTTTAATTAATTGTCTTGCACTTTAATTCCTTTAATTATCAAGTAAGTTTCCTTTTTATGTTTTTTGAATCTTTACTTTTATTGTTAATCTCCTATCTACCTTTCTTGTTTTGATCTAATCTTATGTTTATGTTCATGTTCTTGAGTTTTTATTAATTTGATTAAGTGGGTTTTGATTATTTTGATTGTGTTGTTAGTTTTATTGATTTGGATTGATAGATTATCATTAGTTGATCATTTGTGGTTATTTTAGTTTAATCTTTAGATTGATCTTGGTTAGATTTGATTAAAATTCATACCTATTTGTTCTTCCTTGTTCTTCGCGAATTTGTTTTCCATGTTATTCCGGATCAAGGCAGTTTATTCCGGATGAAGGCTTTGTTGTGATTATTCCGAATAAGTGGATTATTCCGGACGAAGGTTATATTCCGGATAAACAATTTATTCCGGATGAAGCTATATTCCGGATGAAGCCCTTAGTCTAAATTATTCCGCATCAAGGCCATATTCCGAACCAAGCTGTTATTCCGGATCAACTGCTTATTCCGGATGAAAGTTTATTCCGACTGAACTTGTTATTCTGAAGCAACAGATATTCCGAACGAATGTTTTATTCCGGATGAACCCATTTATTCTGAACCAAGCAACATTCCGAATCAACCATTTATTCCGGATGAGTGATTATTCCGGATGAGTGTTTTGTTTGACTATTCCGAATGAAGGTTTTTGAGTTAATATTCCGGATGAATGTTTATTCCAAATGAGTGATTTTTAGTTTACTTTAAGTTTAAGTTTTAAGCTTTACTTTTCCCGCCTTTAGTAGCACTTTAAGTTTACTTGCCTTAGATTTATTTTAAACTTACCTTTAGTTTAAGTTTATGTTTGCCTTTAGGATAGTTTTAAGTTTGCGTTATTTACTTTTCGTCTCGCTTTAATTTCTCGTCATTCATTTTCAATTAGGTTAAGATTTATTTACTGCCATTTACTTTAAAGTTTTTGCACCTTTTATTTACTACAACGACAAATATTTTTCTTAACCAAGAACAATTGAGTCACACGTTTACCAATAATCAATTCGATTAGACCACTTCAACGAACTTAATTTTCATACTGGGTAAAAGCCTTGTATTAAATGGCGCCGCTGCCGGCTCTTTTCGTAAAGATTAACGGTTTTCTGTGAGAGACGCGTTGCTTTTTGGGATCCGTTCATTCGTGAGCGTTATTTTTCTTGCTTAAAAATTTTAAAAATCCATAAAAATTAAAAATTGTTAAAAATCCATAAAAATTAAAAAATTTCAAAAATCCAAAAAGATTTTATTTTTATAGTGTATATATATTATCTATTACTTTGGTATCTTTTTCATTTGCTTTCGCATGTGTATGCGTACTAGATCTTCAACTTATCCAGAGCCCGAGACTCGTGAAGATTTAGCTATGGTAGGTGTGAACAACAACAATAATCCACCGTACCTCAACAATAACAACAACAGTGTTCTTCCACAGCCCGATCTTCGGACAATGGAGGAGCTTTGTCAACCCACAATGTTTGGACGAGGAGGACCGATTGCGCCGATGCAAATCACGGCTCCGGAGTTTTCGTTGAAGCATCACATGATCCAACAAGTGCAAACTAATCCATTCCGCGGAATACCAGATGATGATGCCAACAAGCACCTCGACAAATTCATTACTATTACTCAAAGCATGAAGTTTCCCGGTGCTACTATGGATGTTCTTCGCCTTCAACTCTTTCCACATACTTTATCACACCACGCCGAAAAATGGTTTGATCGTCTCTCGAAGAATTCCATTCATACTTGGGATGACATGACTCAACGATTTTTGTCGCGCTACTTTCCACCATCCATGGTCACGAGCCTTCGAAATCAAATCAGCGGTTTCATGCAAGAACCCGATGAATCTCTCTTTGATGCTTGGGAAAGATATAATGTTTTGATCGATCGATGTCCAAACCACAACATGCTCCCTGTTACCTTAATTGATACTTTCTACAACGGTTTGACTTTTCGTGATCGTGATACGATTAATGCAGCCGTCGGTAGCACATTTATGAAAAGAAGACCCGAGGAGTGTAGAGAGCTTATTGAGAACATGACTACTCATCACAAAAATTGGGATTCCTCCGCTTCTTCAAGGAACAACCCGAGAGCCAATGTTTCTTCTACTTCAGCAAATCCCGACATGACCGAATTCACCCGCATGATGGCCGAAATGAACAAAAATATCTTGCTCATCGCTTCAAACCAACAACAACAAGTTAAAGCGGTAGCCATTCCTTGTGAGACATGCGGCGGTCCTCACTCATACACTGATTTTCCTTCCACCCAAGGCAATACGGAAAACGTGTATGCTGCTTATGGTAACTATTCACCGGAAAATTACCAAGCCCAGCCTCAAGGGGATCGAAATTTGCTAAGTTATAAGTCTAACAACTATCTTTCACCCGGTTTTTCTCCTCAAAACCACAACCCCAACAACAATTACAATAGAAGCAACCAAATCCCACCTCGAGCTTCTAATCCTTATCACCCAACCGCTCAACAAGCCCCACCCATTAATCAAGATGTTGAAGCTTTAATGAGAACCCAAGGAGAGCAAATCAAGAATCTACAAAGCCAAATTATCAATTTGAAAGGGGATATCACTAAGCAAGGGAATGACATTAGATTCGAGCTTCGAAATGATATACAATCCTCCTTCAGCACTCAAACGAATGATTTGAAGAATATGCTGGCTAGTTTCTTACCAACCACTCAACCCTCTACTTCAGGCTCTCTACCTTCAAACACCGTCACCAACCCGAGAGCGAATGTGAGTGCTATTACTACTCGTAGTGGAGCAACTTTAGTAGGACCATCTATCCCACCCCTAGTTACACCATCTACACCTCCTCCACCACCATTTATCCCTACTAATCCCACACCTAGTATTAGTTCACAATTACCGTCTCCGCCTCGTCGTGAAGAAGTACCCAAGAAGAATCCTCCACCAACCCCACCTTCCACCCTTAACCCTTCAACATCTCAACCTTCACCTTCTACACCTCCACCACCAAACCCAAGCATTCCTTACCCTTCTCGACTCAACAAGGCTAGAATTCTGACTAAGAATGACGTTCAAATCTCTAACTTTTTGAACAAGATTGCCGGCATGACCGTCACCTTTACCCTTGTTGAAGCTCTTGCCCAAATGCCACAATTTGTCAAGATGTTTAAGGAATTGCTTAGTAAGAAGGAGAAGATGGTCGAGTTTGTTAATACTCGCTTGAATGAAAATTGCTCTGCAATCCTTCTTAAAGAACTTCCGGAAAAACTTGGAGATCCCAGTCGTTTTGTGCTACCTTGTACTTTTAACCAAATCGACGAATTTACTGCCTTAGCCGATCTCGGGGCAAGTATTAATTTGATGCCTTTAAGTGTTTGGAAAAAGTTATCATTACCCGATCTTACACCAACGAAGATGACTCTTGAGCTTGCAAATTGCACTCTCGCGTACCCCCTTGGTATCGCCGAAGATGTGTTCATTAAAGTTGCCACATTCACTTTTTCGGTCGACTTTGTCGTAGTTGATTATGAAATGGACCCTCGTATTCCGTTAATACTTGGACGCCCATTTTTGAGAACCGGTAAAACTTTAGTAGATGTGGATAAAGGTGAACTCATCTTAAGAGTCGGGGATGATGCACAAGTTTTGGAAATGGGGAAGCTTACAAGCAAATATAATGGAAGAGAATCGGCGAATATGATTAATGTGCTTGATGATTTTGTCGTCTACAACAATCCTCTATTCGATTCTTGCAATGATAATCCACTGTTTCAAGATGATGTGGATGATTCTCTCTCCAAATTGGAACCCCCACCCACATATGATTCTCCACCGATCTTTGATGCTTATGATGATGATTCTAGTTCCGATGGAGATGATTATGATGATTTTACTTCTGAGTATCCAGATATGCCCACTTATGATGATTTTGATGAGGCTGATACTCTTTCGAGTGATTCTTCTCATGATGAAGATCCTCCGCCAACCATGCTTAATCCTACTTTGGATGACTACTCATTTGAGGAAGACTTTGCTACTTTTCTCAACACATACTTCCCAAATAAGAGTGATGCTCCTCCTTTAGACTTTGATGATTATGGTCTTTATCCTACTTTGGATATGAAGAAACCCGCTTCAAAGGAGAAAAAGCCGGCCGACACCGATATCAGCAGCACTTATGTCTTAACTCCTCTCTACCCTCCGTCTGAGGATGAGATTGCTAGATTTATGATCGGATCTTCTTCAAGATCTGCTGAGCCTCAGTGTTATTTTCCCCTGAAGGAAAAGGTGTTCGACCCCGGCATTGCACTTTTCAAGCCATCTCAGTATCCATCTGATGAAATAAAAGGAAAAAACTTTGGAAACCATGGAGATATGCTTGTACCTCTTCACCCTTGCTACCACCGTGCTCCATCTTTGCTTAAGGGAACCTTGCCTACTCTTCTTTGGCTTGCCTTGTTCGCCTTAAGCTTGTGCTATTTGATGGACGAAAACTATGTATTTGATCCCGGTGGATGTGTTTCGAGCTTCTTCCTATGCTAATCAAGGTCGAGTCAGGCTCACGACACGGTGAACAAAAATCAAGCGCTTCTTGGGAGGCAACCCAAGTATATATCTTTTAGCTATTTCTATCCTAAGCGTAGGGGAGACCCGTTGGTGTTTGCTATTTTCTCTCTTCTTATATTCAGGGATTCGAGCGTTCAATGATCCACTCTTGATGATTTTTGACGACCCGTGATTTCGTGTTTCCGTCTTCCCGGTTCTATCCTAAACTCTTTTCGATTCACTATTTTATATTTCTCAATATTAAAATAGGAATCTCTTTAGTTGTCTCTTCCTTAGAAAGATTTAAATAACGTGCACAATGTCCTAAGTGAAAGGGAGTTTACTCCCACATGCTTAAACATTGAGGACAATGTTTATATCAATTGTAGGGGGACTTCTATCGAAGTTAAGTGGCCTTTTCCTTGTATTTGTCCTCATTTTAACCGGAAAATCAATTTTTCGACATTTTTCAAAATTTTTGATCTATTTTGGCCTATAGTTTTTCCCTTTGTATAGTTATTTTCTTTCTTTATTAGAATAAATTTTAATAAAGTGGTTTTAATTTTCAACGTTGTGAATCTTTTGACTCAACCCGAGTTTACTTATCTAAGTTTACTCTAGCTAGTATCCTTAACGTGTTTAAGTCAAGTTTTGCTAGGCTTTTATATAGGGAGCTTTAAAACGCGAAAGTCTTAACTCTCACGGGTTAAGAACAAGAACTTTTCGCAAGTTCCTATAATTGATCCTAGAGAGTCGTTTATCAAGGGAACTTTAAAATGCGATTTCTAAACTTGAAAAAGTCTAAGAATTTGCAAGATCCTATGAACGACTCGAAAACCCAAAACTTTGATTTAATAGGCTAAGCATCCACGAGTCTCATTCCTTGAGATTTTAAATTGTGGAGAACGAGAGATGATAGAGTCAATTATAAGTTTGGTATCCTATCGTGAATTTATGTGAGTTAATTATAAGCCTATTCTCCCATCGCTTGCTAATAAATTTATCTGCAATAAATAAGGTTGTACGATTTGAAAAGTTACTTAGCTTCTAGCCCAAGATCGTTTAAAAGTTGCTCGGTATTGATTAGAGTTCATAGCCAAGGCATAACTTATTGAAGCGGGATGCGAAGATTGGCGAGTCCGAAAAGGTCCTAACAAGGCATGAGGGCTACATTTTGTTGCTAAAGATCCAAAAGTGATGTGAAGAATCATTTATCGAAAATCAATATGAATGATCGAGACACACGACGAAAAGCAAGTACTCCCCAAAAGATGATGGAGAAGTCTATCCGAAAAGACCCTAGCAAGGTATGAGGATAAATAGATGCAAGTCCTAAAAGGAGGCGGATCGTTGTATATCAAAGTCCAAAATAAAGATTGAAGAAAAATGAAGAAGTCGTGGTCCAAAGATGAAGAATCTCTCAAAACTTCAAGTGAAGAAATTCCTATTATGAAGAGAAGACCATTATTTCATGAACGTCTCTCAAGATTTGAAGTACGAAGTCACTGCCAAATATCGGTCCGAGAAAGGTCTCAAATTGTGAAGCGAGTTATGCCAAGATATGAACTTTATGAGGTCCCGAGAAGCAGTTTTAAAAGATTTTGTCCTTTAGCTAACTATTGATTAAATCGTCCAATTTTATTTTCAGCCTTAATAACTATCGAAATAAGTCAACAATGCATCCTCGTGATCATTCAAGACAATAATAAAATATAAGAGATACACATAGGAATAAGGGAGTCTAAGTAAATAATTGGCCCACATGAGTTTGTGTTAGTTTACTAACTTATAATAACAATGATCTCGTTTTTAAGCTTGGTATGGGGAACGTGAAACTTGAGAATGATAATCATTCATGACATTCTAAAACCCCAAGGTAAGTTTTTGATCTTTTTACTTGTTTCCTTCTTTTAAATATTTTATCTCTTTAATAAAGGCCAATGTGGATTGATTGTGATGAAAAGTGTAATCTTGCTTTGTAATTAATGCATTGCATGAGGACATTGCAATGGTCAAGTGTAGGGGATTTGATAGGTGTGAAAACACCCATCCTTTTACCACTTAATTATAATAAAAACAAGACCTTAACGTGTATTTTATGTCGTAAATGTCGGAATTATGCGTAGTTTGTGTTTTTGTTGTGATTTTAGGATCAAAATGTTTAAAGGGAAGAAAACACGGGCTCTCATGGGCTTTTATCAAAGAAAAAGACAAAAGACGAAGTCAAGAAATCAAGAATGCAAAAAGAACGGAAGTCCAAAGCCTATTCTGAAGATTTATCGAAGAAAAAGTCCAAAGACGGAAGTTTAATAAAGCCGAAGAACTCAAGTCTTATTTATGAAGAAATTACAAGATGAGTTTAAAGTAATCCCGAGACAAAGTCTAAAAGTCGAAGAATTCAGAAGATTAAAGGCTAAAGACGAAGGATTAAATGAGAAATTAAGAAAGAATAAAGAGAGGAGGAAGCTTCCTCCAATCCCTCTCCTCCTCCCTATAAATAGGATCCTTATGTTTCATTTTCATTTTATTAGCTAATTTTGACAAGATTAGTCTTTCCACCATTTTAATTACTTCTGCACATTTATTTCATTGTCATTTTAATTAATTGTCTTGCACTTTAATTCTTTTAATTATCAAGTAAGTTTCCTTTTTATGTTTATTGAATCTTTACTTTTATTGTTAATCTCCTATCTACCTTTCTTGTTTTGATCTAATCTTATGTTTATGTTCATGTTCTTGAGTTTTTATTAATTTGATTAAGTGGGTTTTGATTATTTTGATTATTGTTGTTAGTTTTATTGATTTGGATTGATAGATTATCATTAGTTGATCATTTGTGGTTATTTTGGTTTAATCTTTAGATTGATCTTGGTTAGATTTGATTAAAATTCGTACCTATTTGTTCTTCCTTGTTCTTCGCGAATTTGTTTTCCAGGTTATTCCAGATCAAGGCAGTTTATTCCGGATGAAGGCTTTGTTGTGATTATTCCGAATAAGTAGATTATTCCGGACGAAGGTTATATTCCGGATAAACAATTTATTCCGGATGAAGCTATATTCCGGATGAAGCTCTTAGTCTAAATTATTCCGCATCAAGGCCATATTCCGAACCAAACTATTATTTCGGATCAACTGCTTATTCCGGATGAAAGTTTATTCCGAGTGAACTTGTTATTCCGAATCAACAGATATTCCGAACGAATGATTTATTCCGGATGAAGCATCATTCCGGATGAACCCATTTATTCCAAACCAAGCAACATTCCGAATCAACCATTTATTCCAGATGAGTGATTATTCTGGATGAGTGTTTTGTTTGACTATTCCGAATGAAGGTTTTTGAGTTAATATTCCGGATGAATGTTTATTCCGAATGAGCAGGATATTCCGAATGAGTGATTTTTAGTTTACTTTAAGTTTAAGTTTTAAGCTTTAGTTTTCCCGCCTTTAGTAGCACTTTAAGTTTACTTGACTTAGATTTATTTTAAGCTTGCCTTTAGTTTAAGTTTAAGTTTGCCTTTAGGATAAATTTAAGTTTGCGTTATTTACTTTTCGTCTCGCTTTAATTTCTCGTCATTTATTTTCAATTAGGTTAAGATTTATTTACTGCCATTTACTTTAAAGTTTTTGCACCTTTTATTTACTACAACGACAAATATTTTTCTTAACCAAGAACAATTGAGTCACACGTTTACCAATAATCAATTCGATTAGACCACTTCAACGAACTTAATTTTCATACTGGGTAAAAGCCTTGTATTAACACAATTATCCCAAAATCAAAGATCAAAATCAACCAACACCCTCTTGGTGTCTTGTGTAGCCGGCGGCAAGGAGGAGGAAGAAAGCTAGGGTTTTTGTAAAATTTGCTAAAATATAATTATGATAAATCCTCCTGTAGTTTTGTTTTAGGAGTAGTAATGGGTCATGGCCCAAAAGGCCCACTCCCTTGTTTCCTTGATCTATGTCGCGGCTACACTAAAGCCCAAAACCAATTCGTAGCTTTCCAAGTTAAATAATATTCGTGTGTGTTCGTATTTAATTGTCGTAAATTTAATGTCGTGTTCATGATACATTTATAATATACGTAAATACTTGTTATTTAATGTCGTGACACGTGTAATAAATTATAAATGGAAAGTTATATTTTATTCGTATTTTCGTGTAGTTATTGTTCATTGTTACTGTTCATGGTATTTTAATGCGGGTTTTATAACTCTTCCCTTCTAAAAGAATAATTTGTCCTCGAATTAGAGTCGTGATAGTGTTGTGGGGTTTTATAACTCTTCCCCTCTAAAAGGATCCATCTTCCTCGAACTAGAGGCAAGACAACTTATGAAATTATAAGAACTGAAGGTACACGAAAATTAAAAGGACATGTAAGTTGAAAAGACATGGACGTGATATGACTGGAAAGAATATATCTAACTCATGGACCGAAAAGAGGGTAAGAATCCAGATGGACTCCTTCGTTTCCAATTGGCTTCCCTCTTAGAACGATCTTCGAACTGGTCTTGACGAGAAGTAATGGGTTCTCCTGAATCTGATCGAATGGCCAAGAAAGAAAACGTGAAAAGACAACAATACGTTACAATGCGAAGTAATCTGGAATAAATGACATAAGAAACGTCTTAGTAATGAAGTACGAGACATACTGAAACGTAGTACGTGGATAATTGTGAACGTGATACGTGAGCAATTGTGAACGTGGTACGTGGAGATATGGTAAATGTAGCATGGAAAGAACATACGGTGGACGTGATACGCGCCACATATCGTGAATGTTATATGAGCAACGTGGAATGAACATGACATGTTAAACATATCGTGAACATGGAATAACTGAGGTGGTAACGCCAACCAGTAAAAGGTAAGACGTGGAATGTGACGTGAAGCGTCAGCCTGAAGATGAAAAGTTTATTAAACTCGAGTCTGGTCTCCCAAGCTTGCTGTAAACTTTCCAGAACAAAAGTGAAACTTAAACCATACACTAGAATATGATCATGAAAGTGAATAGTGTCGTGAACGTAAATGCGAAAGCAAAACATAAAATTTAACAAGGACGTGAACATAATGATGAATGAATACGTACGCGAGTCTTCTTCTGAGCTGATAGCTGAAAGAGTGTCCAGTGATTGTACGATCTCTGGCTGGGAAATGTTTGATAATCTGATAGCTGTGAAACCCTTACGGGTGAAAGGACTTTGCAGACTTGGTTAAACGGTTGAAAACAACCCAGATAGCATAACGCTTCTTCTGAGCTTGTGAAAGTCTGGTAACAATTCCATGAAGGTCTTGTCCCTCCTCCGTTTCATAGTTCCCAAGGGTGGAAATAGCTTCTGACCTGTTGGTGTTCTATCTTAACCTGCCGGTATGTCAGATACTTAGATATGAACTTAATTGTATCTTTCTTCATAGAAACTGGATACATAGAAATTTGGAAAACTGAGAGTCTCTATAGTTGGACTACTCTTAGCATAGGATCCTCTGGATCACATAATTTAGTGTATGATTCTCTCCTTTACTCGTAAGTTAAGTCATGGTAAGATTAACCGTTGAAACCCATGTGATTCAGCGTGTCACTGTAATCAGCCAGGAAAAAAAAATTAGGTGAAATTTCTTCTGTCGTAGAATTTGCAACATGGTGCAAATATGGTTTTCATAACCTTCTCTAGACTTAGAGAAGATCGGATTATCAATGATAAGACAATAATAAATTTATTTATGAGTTCACGGGGAAACTCCATCCATCATATCCATAATGTTGCCGGAGCATTCATGAGACTAAACAAAATCATGAATTTAGCATGACCAAATCGTGTGCGAAGAGCAGTCATGGACATGTCCTGCTCCTTCACTCGCCACTGTTGTTAGCATGATTGTAAATTGTTCTTGAAAAAATGCATTAGCACCCTGCAATTGATCATATACGTCGAAAATGCGTGGAGGGAGATAACGGTCATGAATGGTGATTTATTTACATCGACGGTAGTCGACACATAATCTTATGTTACCGTCCTTCTCCTCAATAAACAGAATCGATGCACATCAGAGTGATGCACCTGATAAATGAACCTTGTACAGGCATCTCTGCAGCTGATCCTTCAACTCTTTTAGCTCAAGAAAGCTATGCGATGAAGAGTCTTGGAAGCTGGTTCGGCCCCCTCACCTACTTGATGTTATGTTCCATCTTACAGATGGGAAGTATAATCAAAGGTTATGGAATTTTGAAATCATTGACTGATTCTGGATAAAAAGGAGTTCTAGAAGTCATGTCATAAATGATAGCCAAAAAATCTTCACAGCCATGAAATGACAATCACATGCTTGTGAAACATAAATGACTTGTACAGATTTTCCTGAAAGAAAACCATGCCAAATGTATTCATGAGCCTGAACATCGCTATACATAATCTGATATGAATGACGGCCTATCGCAGCATGGGTTGTTGTTCATAGTCGACACATAATCTTATGTTACCGTCCTTCTCCTCAATAAACAGAATCGATGCACATCAGAGTGATGCACCTGATGAATGAACCTTGTACAGGCATCTCTGCAGCTGATCCTTCAACTCTTTTAGCTCAAGAAAGCTATGCGATGAAGAGTCTTGGAAGTTGGTTCAGCCCCCTCACCTACTTGATGTTATGTTCCATCTTACAGATGGGAAGTATAATCAAAGGTTATGGAATTTTGAAATCATTGACTGATTCTGGATAAAAAGGAGTTCTAGAAGTCATGTCATAAATGATAGCCAAAAAATCTTCACAGCCATGAAATGACAATCACATGCTTGTGAAACATAAATGACTTGTACAGATTTTCCTGAAAGAAAACCATGTCAAATGTATTCATGAGCCTGAACATCGCTATACATAATCTGATATGAATGACGGCCTATCGCAACATGGGTTGTTGTTCATAGTCCATAAACAAAATCATATTTAACTCACATATGTCCAAGGGAAGTGCGTTAGCAGATTGGATCTTATCGTTTAACTGAAATGACTGCTTTCGTAAACAGGATGATATGAATAGCGTCTTTATGGTCATGGATATATGAAATATGAAATTAAGAAATGAAAGTGCTATGCTAATGTATGGAATGAACGTTGCAGATTTCACTGAATGTGTTTTGCTTGCCTCACGCAGAACGAACACTGCGTGTTAAAATGTGGACAATACGCCGGTGATGGTATTGTAATTCTTATGGCCTGATTAATACATGATACAACAGAACGAGTATACCCCTTGGAGGGTACCCTGGATTACTGAAGTCTAGCTTCGGAAGATGTACGTGAGTCATGTAGCTTGACTCGTGTCTGGAGAAAGTATGCGTATGACATGTGTCTTAACTAGTGTCTTGACTAGTGTCTTGACACGAGTCTTCAGAGAATATACTTGAGACATGTGTCTTGACCGATGTCTGGACATAAGTCTCGAGATGTGAAATAAATGAAATTTAAAAATCTTAGGTCATCATTCCAGAATTTGGCGGAACGATTGGACTGCTAATCCTTTGTATTTCTGATCACGTCCGTAACCAGAATTTCTATCGTTATTGCCAGAGTATTTGTTGTCACGGTAGTTGTCACTACCTCTTTGACTGTCGGTTCAACGACGGTCATTATCATGATTGTGATTTATGTAACTTTTCATCTGAGTGGTCGGCTGGTATCGGTTCCTACTCATATGCTGGAAAAGACCACTGAATAACATGTGACATACAATCTGAAAAGGTAAGAATATGGAATGAAACGGTACGTCCGGTGGTTTAATATAATTCTAGTCAGGTTGCTCCGATCTATCGCCTTCGTCCTTGTTTTGTAAAATCTCTAAGCTGAGAGCAGTATCATCTTTTAAAATGTATGAGAAAATTGAAAATAGATTAGTGTCACACATGGAGTGCGGTAACTAGAAAACGTCTGGAGTATAGTACATGAAGTAAACATGGAACATGGTACATGGAGTACACGTGAGATTCACATGAGATGATCGATGTGGTATCAACCATCTGACATGGTCAAAGAACACGTAATAGCCTAGCTAATTTAGCGTAGACATAATTCTAGTTGCATGAGAGCATAAAATACGATTAAATGGAATCGAATGATTGCTAGCATGAAAACATGATCAATGAAAACCGACCATGGCTATCATGAGGACATGATTAAATATAATCCATCCGTGTCTAGCCTGAAAGCGTAACAACATGAGGAACCATGAGACAAAATTTGCATAGAGGAGTATGAAAACATAATCACATAGCCTGACGGCATAATTGGCATAAATCATAACAATAAATGAGGGAACGTGAAAAAATTATGACTGTAATGAAATAAATTTTGAAAATTAATAGTGTGGACGACTATGAGTCGTTTCACCATGCAAACAATGCAACAAAAAATGTTAAGTCCAATAAGGTATGCAGTGAACATAGAATATGCATGAATAGTTTATAAAGCATGAAGTAGTTTAAAATGCATGAAATATATTAAAATGCATGGTTAATAACTATGATGATATGTACATGAGTGAACGCCTATGGGTCGGTTCACAAAATAGAAGACAAGTGTGGACGCCTATGGGTCGGTCCACTAATCAAACAAAAGTTTCGATAAAAGCACATGCGACTAAATAGGGCCAGTCCTGTACCAACCATTACTTAGTCATAATTCCTGCGAAAATGAGATGAATGCATGAAATGAATACATGAAATGAAAATGAAATGAATGCATGAAAACCAACTGTCTAAACCTAACAGAATCGTGCGACTAAGTACGAACGACTGTGATTCGGTTCATACTAGTCAACATTCACAAGAAACATCATGCATAAAACAATGACATGTAACTAAGTATGGATGACGGTTGCTCAATCCATATTAGTAAATAATTTCGAAGAAAACATCATGGTTAAAACAACGAGGTTCTGAAATTATCAATATGTGGTAATCAGACGTCGGCTTGGAAAGATCCTGGTGACTACCCACTAGTCACAGGTCAAGTTGAGAGCCTACAAGTCGAAACCTTGGCTCTGATACCATAATTGTAACACCTCATTTTAATAAATAGAATATCACAGGATAATATCACAGGATAATTATGACATGTCATCAGATCATGCAAGGTAATATGTCATAAACATACATGACCAAAGGGATAACCGGAATCAAACATCGGTCCCCAAACCTAAGCCCAAAACATAAATAAAATAAATGAACTAAAGGAAGACTAAACAAACATAAATATATGAAGGCAAGAGGAGAAGAAGTCTAAGGTGGCTCCCATCCTATGCATGTCCTCTAAATGCTCCAGTCTAACCCTGAGTACCTGTTGTTTTGGGACATGGAAAGAAAGTAACGGCTGAGCAATACGTTCAGTAAACGGATACATGGCATAGCATGAATGACATAATATAGGAAAGAAATGTAAAGCATTGCAAAGCAGCGAAAATGAATAAGTCCTAGAAAACCTGGAACATGTTTATAATCTGGTTTTATATTCTGAAAATATAGCTTATGTTTACTTATGAAAATCTGTATTAGTTTAATATACCAAAAGCCAATATAGGTCATAAGGTCAACAACGTGCATGAATACTTGGAGGGGTGACCTCGTCATGCAAATTATAGGGGATGCCTCTAATTAAATGGTAATGGGTAGGAGGGATCAGCTTCTTGTGAAAGATGCACGGCACACACCACATTCACCATGAAATCCTGACTGAAAACTGTAACTATGATGCACTCATACGCCCTACATGATAATAATAATAATAATAATGGCCAAATAACTGAAAGGGACGCCACGAGCTATCACTCCGCCATGGTGAAGTCATAACACTAGTGCCTCTAGTGTTATGGTTATGGTACCTCCATAACTAGGTGAAAATGGCATGCATGTATATGGCTAAGGTAACTAGTAAACATAAGCATTTAATATGTAACTACTGGGGAAAATAGTTGGCTGCATACGGTAAATCCTAATAAAGGAAGAGGTTGTCCTTACTGAAGGACGGGAAATCCGTACCTTATGTCCAGCAAAAGCTACCGGAAATGCTGAAGAACCTACTCCGCCTTGACGGATAATACTACATAAGAATAAGGGACGTGTATGAGTTGTCTTAGATACGTGTATTTTACTAGTTCTGTGTGTTCTTAGATTATTAATCATGTTCTGTCATGTTTTACTGTTTAATGTATTATATGTAGTGTTTTCTTGTACGCTGTTGTTTATTATTCATGTAATAAGGTATTACTATACTTGTCTTGTAATACTAAGTAACTTTCTAAAAATAGAAGGTTTCAAAAAATAAAAAGCTTCCAAAAATAGTGAGTTTCCATAATCAGAAATAAGCTAGATTATTAAGCTAAAAATATAAGTTAAGCTTATTAGTAAAATACAAGTCATGGATTAAGTGTCATAGCTTATTAAATAAATAACATGGTTAATTTAATAAACTATAGGTTATATGAATTTAATTAAATAAATTTTTTTTTAATTAAATTAGTTTAAATAAATACTTAGTTTAATCATGAATTATTAGTTATAATAATTATAACCTAAGTCATGTGAAATAATTAAATAGGCTGATTTATTAATGTCCCGAACCCGTGAAACTAAATTAAACCGAGACAAAATACCCCGACCAACACCACACTGCAGGCGGCTGGTGGTGTCAGCTGGCGGCCAACAACCCAAGGCTTCCCAGCCGTCGGCTGGTAATAAGTGTGTAAACACTTATCCTTTTACCACTTAAAACAATGAAAAA
Source organism: Glebionis coronaria (assembly GCA_025667525.1). Classification (NCBI taxonomy): domain Eukaryota; kingdom Viridiplantae; phylum Streptophyta; class Magnoliopsida; order Asterales; family Asteraceae; genus Glebionis; species Glebionis coronaria. The sequence continues at coordinate 665,799 of JANFOE010000175.1, forward strand.
AAAGACCAAAACGTGTAATTAATATCGTAAATGTCGGTATTATGCGTGGTTTGTGTTTTTATTGTGAAATAGGTACAAAAGATCAAAAGGAAAGAAAACACGGGATTTCACGGTCATTTATCGAAGAAAAAGCCAAAGATAAAGTCAAAGGACCAAAAAGTGCCAAAAATGAAGTTTGGAGGGCTAAAAGATGAAGATTTGATGAAGGTGTTGCAGATGAGTCAGGGCGGCTGACCAATCACAGCCTGCCACGTGGCAGTGGTGATGAAAACAATGAAGAATATGCGTGTGTCTGACCCAATCAATGCACACATGATATAGCTTCTAGAAGGGGACGGAGAAAACAAGAGAAATGCACAGCTGTCCCCATGTGCTTAGCCTCCAAGCAAAATTAGTATATTACTATTATACCCCCCATTGTGGCTGCCTATATAAAGCCCCCTTCCCCTTTATTTTTATCAAGTTTTTCATTATAGTTTACACATAGTTTTAATTTTGTATTTCTCTTTCAAATCTTGTAATAGCTTATTCATTAAGCTTTTTCACTTTTAATAAAATTCAAGTTTTAGTTTAATTGCTTAATCTCTTTAGTTAATTCTCATTCTTCCTTTCTTTTTACTTATCTTTATAATCTAGCTTAATATTTTAGATAAGTTTATATAACTTTTTCCTAATAAGTTAGATTTATATACAAGCTTATCTTAAGCTTATTGTTCCCTTATTTTCGTAGATCTAGCTTATAGTTGGAGTAATTATTTAATTAGCTTTTTAGCTTTTCAAAACTCATAAGTTCTAAGCTTAGGCTTACAACTTATTTATAAGCTAGTTTTTTATTTAAGTACTTTAAGTTTTTACATAATTATTTTTTTAGATCTATTAATTTTAAGCTTTAAAATTCAAAATACTTTCAAAAAAAACCAAAAAAATAGTTAGATCTATTTTTTTATTTTAAATAGTTTAGATCTATAAGTTTTAAATTTAAAAATTAAAGTATTTTTATAAATCCTTTAAAAATAGTTTAGATCAATTAGGTTTTTAAATAGATTAAGTAGATCTATAATTTTTAGCTTTTAAATTTAAAATACTTTTATAAAATATAAAAAAATTCTAGATCTATTAGTTTTTATTAAATCTCTTTATCATATAATAATTATTGCTTATTATCCTAACCTTTTATGTTTTCTTTGATCTTGGCGTATCGATCTATCACTATTGGTAAAGAGCTTATGGTTGATTAATTTGGTTCAAGTTTGATATGGTTGATTAATTTGGTTCAAGTTTGATATGGTTGATTAATTTTGTTAGAGATTGATTTGGTTGGCTGTGTACTTTACGGGCCGGGATACGCTTAGTTTTGGTTTGATATTGGTTGGTGTACTTTAAGGGCCGTACTTTGTTGATGTTATTGATGTTGTTTGTTTAGAGCGCTTATCTTCGGATTACGGGTACTAAATTTTTCCTTTTTATTTTTCTAGCTTTATCACTTTAGTTTTATTAATTAGATCGTTATAGTTCAAATTGTTTTTAATAAAATTATAATTTTCATAAAAAACCGGTTTAATTAGTTTTAGCTATTATTATTGTTTTAAAATATAGATTTAAAAGTTCAAAAATTAGATTTCATTTAGATAAGCTCATTATTAGTAAAAAAACTAATTTTTTCTCCAAATAAGTTAAGATTTATATATAAGCTTGAAATAAGTCATCTTATTTCAAGCTTATTGTGGGCTTATATTCCTAGATCTAGCTTATTGTGGGTGAATTTATTTAAATAGCTTTTAAGCTATTTTAATATCCAATTTTAGTATCGTTTTTCCTCGACTCGAATCGAATTGATTTTCAACTTTAACAATGAGATTTATCATTTTTGGTTAATAATAATTGCTTGGTATCTATTGTTTAATTAAACTAAAATGGGGAAAATTATTTAGGCTAGGGAATATATAAAAATAAAAGCGCAATTAATTCATATAAAATTACTCTAAAATGCAATAATATTAAACTACAATTTAAAATCTAGATGCAACAAAAATAAACTATAATTAAAAATAAATCTAAATACGAAATTAATCTAAATGCAAGCACGTAATAGCAAATAAAAGTGACAAAAAATGAAATCACAAGATAAACTTAAAAATAAATCATAAAGCTTCAACCTTTTTGTGATTATTAAGCTTATTAGTATATAAAGCTTGTAGATTTATCATCTAAAAAGATTAATAAGCTTAAAAGGTTGAAGCTTTATGCTTATTTTTAAGTTTATCTTTGTGATTTCATTTTCCGTCACTATTACTTGATATTACGTGCTTGCATTAGATTAATTTCGCATTTAGATTTATTATTATTTTTAATTATAGTTTATTTTTGTTGCATATAGATCTAAATTTATAGTTTAATTTTATATTGCTTTTTAGAGTAATTTTACGTGAATTAATTGCGTTTTTATTTTTATATAGTCGTTAGCCTACATATTTCCCCATTTTTAGCTTAAAAGACATAGATTACCAAACTATTATTATTAACCAATAAATCTTGTGTTAAGTTGTGAATCAATTCGAGTCGAGGAGAAAACGATATGTATTAGAAAAATGTTATATTAAAATGGCGCCGTTGCCGCTTCGCTCGTTACGATTGATGATTTTTCGTAAGAAGCTTTGGATTTTGGGATCCGTTCATTTTTAACGTTATTTTTCTTTTTAAAAAATCAAAAACATAAAAAAATCAAAAATAAAAAAATACAAAATTATAAAAAAAATAATCAAAAGCAAATTCTTTCCTAAGATTTGCACCAAAAAAATTAAAAATCCAAAAGTAATACTTTTCCTAAAGTATTACACCAAAAAAAATTAAGTACTATTGTTATTTTTCTTATTTCGATTTCTTTCGTTTTTTTATTGTAAATATATATTTTTCTTAAAAAAAATATAAAAAGATTTTTCTTTTACTATAGATATTACGTATAAGAACCTTAATACACAATATTCCATAAGTATTGCTTGAAATACCCCGTATTTGGAGGAGTTCTGGTTCCTTATACGTGTATCGATCAAACAAAAATAAAGGCAAAAATAGATAAATACTTTCGTTAAGCAATAATTCAAAATATACGAACTTTAAGGTGAATAGAAAGGCGACGTGCTATAAAAGGCCGTCTAAGGGAAGCTAGGTACTTAAGTGCTTCGCGCCACCTCATTCCCCCCGTTCACTTGTAAGTATTTTGAGAAGGAAGGCTAATCGAGGGTTTGCCGCCCAAGTAGTATTACATATATTTTTTTGTAGCTTTTTAATATTGAACCTCGAGAGGGATAACCCCTTTCCTCTCAAAGTCGACCGAGGTCTCCTACCTCATTCCTCAAGTTTAGTTGTATGTGCACTCGCGCGCGTGCACACATACCGAGTGGTGTACCAAATACTTCTAATTCTTCAAAATAGAAGAAGAAGAACAAAAAGACCGTCAATCAAGCCGATCCCAAGAATCGAGCTTTGAACAATACGATGGCAACGGATAATCGACCAATGATTGAGATTTTACAATCTTACGTTGAGGTAAATGATGATGCGATTGTGGTGTCGGATATTGGAGAAAATAATTTTGAACTAAAAATGGGTTTTATTCAAATGGTTTCCGTTACACCATTTTTAGGCCGTACTCATGATGACCCACACGCTCATATAAAACGTTTCATACAATTGGCAAACACCGTCAAATACAATGGGGTGCTACAAGAGGCCATTCGTTTACTCCTCTTTCCTTTTACCCTCGAGGGACAAGCTCGGATTTCGCTTGATAAGGAACCACCCCAAAGTATTTTTAGAGACCAAGTTCATTAACTACTTTTTCCCACCATCACGGACCACCTCTTTAAGGAATGACATCATTACCTTTGAATAAAAATATGGGGAAACTTTTAGTGAGTCTTGGGATATATTTAAGGAGCTTTTGAGAAAGTGTCCTCAACATGGTTTTACTAAAGTTCATAAATTAATACTTTTTACAATGGATTAACTTTGAATGACCAAGACTCACTAAATAGTGCTTCGGGGGGAAATATTTTGGTTAAATCAATGAATGATGCTTGGAATATAATTGAAAACAAGGCAAAAGTTCAAACCAAGAGTGTAAGGGCTACAATGGCTAGTGCTAGTGATTGTGAGCTAACAATCAAATTCAAGCACTTACTTCAATTGTGACAAAACATGCCTTACACGTTCAAAACACACCCGTTTCACACGTGAATGCCCTTAATGTGACTTGTGAAACATGTGGTGGGCCACATTCGTATCTTAATTGTGATAAGGTTTATGACCCATCTCAACAAGAAGTGTATGCCTATAACACTAATGAGAGGGTGCATTTTAAACCAAATGTCGATGTGAATAATTTATCTTATAAATCGACTAACTATTTGGCTCCCCGGGTTTTGTAGCTCCACAAAGACCACCCCTACCCGCCCAAAATACCCGATACCCACCTAGGAACCAAGGACCTCAAATGGGTAATTTTCAAGGGTATTCAAATGCAAGGGGTTTTAACTAAAATCAAGGGAATTTTCAAGGGCAAAACCAAGGGTTTAATAATAATCAAGGCTTTAATAACCAAGGTCCTAATAATCAAGGCTTTCAAAATCCTAATCAATTTCAAAACCAAGGTTTTCATAATCAAGGTAATCAAGGGTTTAATCAAGGGAATGTTACTAATCCTCAAATGGACTTGGTTCTCCAAAAATTGACCGAACATGAGAGAATGCCGAAACAAATGCAAGAGTCTACCGATAGGAAATTCGTGCAAATGTTACAAGCCCTTAGACCCAAAGGAGCCTTACCTTTTAATACCGAGACCAACCCTCGTGCTAATGTGAGTGCTATCACTACTCGAAGTGGAACCACTTTAGTGGGACATTCCATCTCTTTGCCCATAAAGGAGAGACAAGGCCCGAAGGTCATAATGAGTAATCCTACTCCCCCTTCAGTGATTCCTCCCACTACCACTCCTAGTACTAGTTCTCCATTGCTTAATGAGCCTAACCCTAAGGTTGTTCAAGAAGCGATTCCTTCTCCTTCTCAACCTTCAACTTTAAAGCCCAATATCCCTTATCCCTCTAGGTTAGACAAGGCTAAGTTGCTTACCAAAGAAGACGTTCACGTTTCCAACTTTTTGAAAATGATTTCCTAAGTGAATGTTAACATTAGCCTTATTGAAGCACTTGCCCAAATGCCTAAATTTGTGAAAATGTTCAAAGATTTGCTCAATAAGAAAGAAAAAATGGTTGAGCTTGTTAACACCCGTTTAAATGAGAATTGTTCTACGATTCATCTCAAAGAGCTTCCTGAAAAGCTAGGAGATCCCGGACGATTCGTGTTACCTTGCTGGTTTCCTCAAGTTAATGATTGTATGGCTTTAGCAGATCTCGGTGCTAGCATCAATCTTATGCCACTCTCGGTATGGAAACAATTATCATTACCCGACCTTGTACCGACTCGCATGACTCTCGAGTTAGCTAATAGAACTTTCGCATACCTCGTTGGTATTGCCGAAGACGTTTTTATTCGGGTTGGTACATTCACTTTCCCCGTGGACTGTGTCGTCGTTGACTATGAGATGGATCCTCGTATTCCGTTATTACTTGTTAGACCATTCTTACGCTCCGGAAAAGCCTTAGTTGATGTGGCCGAAGGGGAGTTAATTCTTAGGGTTAGGGATGAACAACAAGTTTTTAAAATGGGAAAAATCACAACTAAATCAAATGAAAAAGAGTCGGTCAATATGATTGATGTTCTTAATTATGATAAGGAAGAGATTTTTATTAATCCTTTTGGAATTAAAAATTCTAATCAAAAGGATTTTGTGATAACTTCATCCCTTCCCTTAGAGCCTCAAATATTTAAAACTCCTATTTACGATACTTATAGTGATGACATTTCTTTAAGTGATCACACTATCTTTGGTTTAGACGACCCACCTTTTGACCCACCCACTTTTGATCCACCAATATTTGATGATTACGATGATGACACTTCTTTAAGTGATCTCATTATTTTTTATGACCCCCTTGTGACCTTAATGCACCTCATATCTCTATGAGTGATTCTTCTATTATGGAGACTCCTTTTGACTTTTATACCCCAATTTTAGAAGTCATGATTTTTGAGGAGGATCCCCCACTCTTAGAGATCATTCCTACTTTAGACGATATTCCATTTGTGGAGGATTTAGATATCTTTCTAAATACCTATTTTCCTCACGAGGATGAGTTTTCCTATGACTGCGATGATACTTATGTTTTCACATATAGTTTGGAAGAGGACGACTTTCCCACTTTGGATTATGATGACATTTTGAGCTTTAATGTCAACACCTCTTGTTATTTTCCCGTTAAAGAACCGGTGTTTGATCCCGGAATAGAGACTTTTGTGCTATCATTGCCATATCACCATACCACCCTTTCCTTTAAGAGATCGTTGCCTAAGGATACCCCACTCGACTAATACTTGTGTGATTATACCACCATGGGGTTTATTTTCTTTCGTGATGGAAATTATGTGTTTGACCCGGGTGGATTTTCTTGGGTTATTCCTTATATGACTATGTTTCACCCTTTATCATGGAGAGATTTTCCTCCCTTGGAAATCTCGGTTTTTCCATGATTTTCCTATATTAACGATGATATTCGGGGAATCGAGTCGAGCTAGAGACTCGTGATAAATAAATCAAGCATCGTTTAACTAGGATTAGATTTTTACCTTTCCCACCCTTTCCACCTTTTTCACCTTCACCTATTCCCACAAATAAGTGTAGGGGGAGCCAAGTAGGTTGTGTTTTGTGATGTTGTGCAGGGATATGTGCTTCAATGATCCACTTTTGGTGCTTTTGACGCGACCAGTGATCCCGTGTTCCCGTGTACCCGGTTTCTTCAATTCGTTTTTGCTATTGTGATTCAATTTTGTATATAAATAAATTGAATAAATGTAATCACTTTAGTTGTCTCTTCCTTAGCAAGATTTAAACAACGTGCACAATGTCATAATTTTAGGGGAGTTTACTTCCACATGCTTAAACATTGAGGAAAATGTTTATATTAAGTGTAGGGGAGACTTCTATCGAAGTTAAGTGGGCTTTTCCATGAATTTGTCCTCATTTTAACCAGAAAATTAATATTTTTCGACGTTTTTCAAAATTTTTGATCTATTTTGGCCTAGTAGTATTTTTCATTTATTTTCTTTTATCTATTTTCCTTTTGTCATCACCATCATATGTATATATTCCATATAAAGTGAAAAAAATAAATAAATAAAATGGTTTAGACATCTTTGATATATTAGGGCCGGCGTGAATATTTTGACTCAACCTGAGTTTACTTATCCAAGTTTACTCTAGCTAGTATCCTTAACCATATGGACCTTAATTGGTTTATTAGGCTAAGCATCCACGAGTCTCATTCCTTGAGATTTTAAATTGTGGAGAACGAGAAATGATAGAGTCAATTATAAGTTTTGTATTCTTTCATGAACTTATGTAAGTTAATTATGAGCTTTTTCTCCCATCACTTGTTAAAAAAATAATTTCAATAAATAAGGTCGTACGATTTGAAAAGTTACATAGCTTCTAGTCCAAAATCGTTTAAAAGTTGCTCGGGATTAATTAGATTTCATAGCCAATGCATAACTTATTAAAGCGGGACGCGAAGATTGGCGTATCCAAAAAAGCCCTAACAAGGCATGAGGATATCCGAGTCCAAAAAGGCCCTCACAAGGCATGAGGATTCACTTTTTTTTGTTAAATATCCTAAGATGATGTGAAGATCATTAATCCAAATCAATATGAAGGATCAAGACACACGACGAGAAACAAATATTCCCCTAAAGATCATGGAGAAGTCTATCCAAAAAGACCCTAACAAGGTAAGAGGATAAATAGATCCAAGTCCGAAAAGGAGGCGGGTCGTTGTATATCAAAATCCTAAATAAAGACAAGGATAAATGAAGAAGTCTTGGTATGGGAAACGTGAAACTTGAGGGTGATTAATATTCATAGCACCAAAATCCCTAATTTAAGTCTTAGATTTCTTTATGAGTTTGTTCCATCAAACAATTTCAAAGTTAATAAATTGAATGAAATTTTTATATCTTTTGCTTCCTTGAATAAAAATTTTATCTTTTCATCGTACTTTTTATCTTTTCATCGTACTTTAGTGTCTTTTGTGCTTTAAAATTGTGCATTGCATGGGGACATTGCAATGATCAAGTGTAGGGGATTTAATAAGTGTGTAAACACTTATTTTTTTACCACTTAAAGTAAGAAAAACAAGACCAAAACGTGTAATTAATATCGTAAATGTCGAAATTATGCGTGGTTTGTGTTTTTATTGTGAAATAGGTACAAAAGATCAAAAGGAAAGAAAACACGGAATTTCATGGTCATTTATCGAAGAAAAAGCCAAAGATAAAGTCAAAAGACCAAAAAGTGCCAAAAAAATGAAGTTTGGAGGGCTAAAAGATGAAGATTTGATGAAGATTTTACAACAAGAACTATTTTTTCCAATCTCCAAAGTCATCCACTAATAAACCATATTGAATAGCACAAAATTACGAAGCCAACGGTTCTGACCTCGCGTCGTAACTCTTTACGGTTTGTTTTCTATGAATTTTTTAAGTTTGATTAGTTTTTAAAATTAAATTAATTAGTTTTTAAATAAAAAAAAAGAGTTTTTAATAAATTAATAATATATATATAATATTTTCCGAAAATAATAAAATAAAATAAAAGTTTTTATAAAATTAAAATAATTTCCGTATTTATAATAATATTATTATTATTATTATTATTATTATTATTAATAAATAAAACAAGTCAAAAATTGGTCAATACAAGTCAAACAGGCCTGGTCAAACGAACAGAAAGGGTCAAGTTCAAAGTTTTGCATATATATAATTGAAAGGCTGCCAGTCCCACTGGCTAGCGCTTTCAACTTTTGCCCAAACGACCAAGGTTCGACTCCTGGCTATGGCATTTGGCTGGGTATTTATACTCAGTGCCACGTGGCACTCTCTGAGTGGTCCACGTGGCAGCCGGTTCAGACCGGTCCGAGCCAGACCAGACAAGCCAGTTCAGACCAGCCAGTCCACACCCGAACCAGACCTGAACCAGACCCGGTTCAAACCGGTCCAGACCGGGAGACGTCATGCTGACGCCAGCATCCACGTGGCGGTTGGCGAATGCTAGCACGCCACGTGTCACTGACATGTCATAAAACTGCAGGTCCGAGGTATTGTAGCAGTGGCGGCTGGCTAATAGCATGGCGACACGTGGCAGTGGCAGGGCGGCGCTGACATGTCAGTCCAAGGTTCTGTAGCAGCGGCAGCTGGCCAATCAGAAGATGACACGTGGTGGCGGCGCCGCCATGTCAATCCGAGGTGCAGGTGTGGCAGATGAGTCAGGGCGACTGACCAATCACAGGCCGCCACGTGGCAGTGGTGATGAAAACAATGAAGAATATGCGTGTGTCTGGCCCAATCAATGAACACATGATATAGCTTCTAGAAGGGGACGGAGAAAACAAGAGAAATGCACAGCTGTCCCCATGTGCTTAACCTCCAAGCAAAATTAGTATAGTAAATTACTATTATACCCCCCATTGTGGTTGCCTATATAAAGCCCCCTTCCCCTTTATTTTTATCAAGTTTTTCATTATAGTTTGCACATAGTTTTAATTTTGTATTTCTCTTTCAAATCTTGTAATAGCTTATTCATTAAGCTTTTTCAGTTTTAATAAAATTCAAGTTTTAGTTTAATTGCTTAATCTCTTTAGTTAATTCTCATTCTTCCTTTCTTTTTACTTATCTTTATAATCTAGCTTATTATTTTGGATAAGTTTATATAACTTTTCTCCTAATAAGTTAGATTTATATACAAGCTTATTTTAAGCTTATTGTTGCCTTATTTTCGTAGATCTATCTTATAGTTGGAGTAATTATTTAATTAGCTTTTTAGCTTTTTAAATCTCATAAGTTCTAAGCTTAGGCTTTAATAACTAGATTTTTACTTAGTTATGAAAGTTCGTTGAATCCGATCTTTTCGAATTGATTACCGTTAATTAGTGCGACTCAGTCGTTCTTGGTGGAAAATAATTTGGTTTGGGAGATTATCATTTTTAAACTAAAAGCAAATAAATGTCGTTGAGCAAAATTAAAGCTTTTAAAAATTTACTAAAAATTACTAGAAAAAACACTTGGTAAAAATAGAGATTTCGGGAAACGTGCAATTTCTAGAAATTAAAACGTAATGATCTTGAAACTTAAAACTTTATAAAACTTAAAAACTTAAACTATCGGAATATAAGTGACCAAATCTGTCGGAATGTATGCAATCAAACCCATCGGGATATCAAAGTAAAGCCATCGGAGTATTTCCATCTGAATAATCATCAGAATGTAACAAAGTAAAATCCATCGGAATGTAGGTCAATCGGAATACACTATCTATCGGAATGTCCAAGGTATCGGAATGTTTCAGATCGGAATACAGGTTTTCTATCAGAATGTCACTAACAAAAATTTGGCAGAGTTTCGACTTAAAATGACCTTAAGTCCCGTTGGAATATTGAAATTGTGTATAATGCAGTTCGTTTTTTCTCAGTTCTTGCTAATGGAAAGTCCAACCAATATCGGGTTTTTAATTGTTCTTGGTTGTTAAACTTGCTTGAATATTCTATTTGCTAATTCAATCAAAGCCTTGCAAAACGGAAAAAATATTACCTACTTATATGTAAAACATATTGCAAATACCACGTTTTTATTCAAGTAAAAATTCAAAATGCAAAATATGAAACTTAAAGGACTGAAATTGTAAAATCTATGAAAGATAAATGCTTGAAATGTAAACTCTAACAATTCTAGGGACTAAAAGTGTAAAACAGATAACTACAAGGATCAATTATGCAAAACTTCTAACCAACTAACCAAAAATGTAACAAACTAACAATTATCTAACTGAATTTAACAACTTTTAAAACTATAGGGACTAAACTCTTGCAAACCCTAAAAACATGGAAACTTAGCCGATTTTAAACACTGATTAAAACACTGGGGACTAATATGCAATTTCCAAAACTATTTAAGCAAAAACGGGCAAATCATGGAAATAAGCTCGTTTGAGCTTATTACTCAACCAAATTTGATGAGACAAATTGCAAAACTCTTAAAATCTCAAATAAGCTACGTGTGTCCAAGGAAACTGGCTAAAATTGAGAAATAAGCAAAAGAGTGCTTATCAATAAGCACAAAATAAGCTATAGCAAAATCCAATCAGTCACAACTTGATTTTTTGATTAAAACTGATTAAGCAACTGAATTAAGGAATGGGAAATCAAACTAGAACATTTTTCATCAAGAAATAAGCCTAGAATCTGAATTAAGCTAAAAATGGGCTTATGTTGACCAAGCGTTGACCAGCTTATTTTCAAAAAGCTGATTTTCTCAAAAATCATGTAACTCAATGACTTAAGAGGATTTGTGAAGAAAAATTGCCTAGTTTATGAAGAGAATAAGGAGATACAAAATTTCAGTTTACAAGTTACAGAAACTTCACTCAAGTCTGCTTATCTGAATATTGCTTATTTCTAACTGATTATTGAATACTGTAGAAAATCCTCTTAGATTCTGAAACTATATGATGTAAGCTAAAGCTGAGAACAAATTTGGTGTAAATTCATCAAGTATGGAATGAGAACTGATCAAATCAATATGACAAGTTCTAAAACTAAATCTGAATGAAGACTAACCCAAACATTTTTGAAGCCATTTGCCTTTTTGACTATATTTTTGACTTAAAAATGACTGAAAACACTTTAGTATCACCAATTGACTACAAATGGACTCTAAAACACAAGAACTCAATACTTGAAAAATCTTTTTAAGCTAAACCCAAACACTCCTTTAACTGGTTTTTCAAACTTTTACAAAGGCTTATTAAGATCTAGTTAAATCTGAATCAAATGTTATAACAAACTAGACTTAGTGATCAAAATGAAAGGCTTACAAGCTAAAAGCAATCAATTAACACAACTAGAACTTCAATTAAGGTACAAGGCTTAAACTGACTGAATTAATGCAGTAGACTAAAACTTGATCCAAATCAAAGCACAAGTAGGAAGGAATTAAGCTACAAACACACAAAGATCAAGCAAACAGCAACTACAAACAACTTTTATCAGGCAGCCATCAAATTTACTCTATGAAAAATAGCATGCATAAGACTTGTTGAGTGGAACAAAAACAAGGACTTTAAAACCTATTGGAGTTAACCACTGAGAAGAAGAGGAGCGCTGAGCTCTCTTAGCCTAGTGATAACCACCACCTTATCACTAGGAATCAATCAATCAACAAGAACAGCTACAAATCAACAGGTATCTATCATTCTGCTTGAATTCTTCAAAGATCAAAGGAATGAACTGAAATCTTCAAGAACAGCTAACAAACTTCTCCAATGTCACTTATGATCAGTCTATGATCATAACAAACACAAAACAGCAACTCAAGTAGCAGGAAATGAACAGGAATAGGAAGAACAATTTTGGCGGGATAGCTTGAATTTAAATTTTATTCAATGGAAAACGGTTACAAAGTTGTTGGAAGCTAGTAACTAACTAACTAACTCAAGAGTTTGTCAGACTCTTGAGTAGCTAGGGTAAAAATGGAGGAAAGGGAAAGAAAGTAAAGAACTATGTGTTTTTTACAAATTTAAGCTACACGTTACAAATGAGGTCTATCCATCTATTTATAGGCATGAAGGAAGAGTTAGTTGGGGTTGGTGACGTGTCAGGACCAATCCCAGCTTGCCACGTGTAAAATTCTGCATATTGCATTTGCAGGTATGAACAAGGAATTGGGCTTTTCTTCATTAATTGATTTCATGTTAATTGATTGGCACCATTGTGTTTATCTCTTCAAAACGATCAAGATTGGTGTTGAAATCTTTCCATGAAATTGCTTGTAGCTAAAACGCGATCCTGGTAAAAACTTTTGATGAAGAAGAAGCCACGTGTCAGCATTTGATTGGTTAAAAATTGGTCACACGGATTGAACTGTTGGGATTGGATAATAAATGCAAGGCGGCTGAGTGGATATTTATTATTCAATCCGTGTGACTTATTTCCTCTCTTCTCATTGGCTGGAATGTTGTCACATGGATCAAACTTTGCATATCTTTCAAATATTGGCAGAATTGGTCCTTCAACTTGGCAGATTGTATTTTCAAGCTAGGATCTTCATTCTTTTGACATATTTGGTCCTTCAACTTTCATTCTTGAACAAAATGGTCCTTTGACTGAGTTGACTTGAGAGTTGACCAAGTTTGACTTGAATCTTGACTTTTTACAATATTTGCACTTTAGTCCTTCAACTTTGACAACTTGTCAAAATAGGTCCTTATACTTCAAAGTCTTGTCACTTTTGATCCTTCTTTGTCTTTTTCATCCATTTGAGCTTGATTTTTCTTTGTTTGCTTGGAAATGTATCTTTTTACCTACACAAGTGTACACAAACACAAACATACCACATAACACTGTTTTTGCAAGATAAATTGGTATTTTGCTTCATGTTTTAGGGTTATTTGTTGATAAAAGGATATGAGTTTAAGCTCATATCAAATTCTCCTACACTTGAACATTGTCATGTCCTCATGCAATATTATATTTTAAAGCTCAAATTTACATTTCCCTCATAATTAATCCACCTTGGCCATATGAGATGCATCTACACTACTCTAAACTAAATGATGCATGATTTTGACTTTTAATAATGCAATGAACAAACTACAATTCTATCTATATCTTTTTGATTTTTCTTGAAATGGTTTTGATGGAAATAACTCATAAAGAATTCAATGGCTTAGATTAGGGCTTGGGTACCATGGACATTCATCACCCTCAAGTTTCACTTTCCCCATACCAAGCTTAAAAATGGGATCATTGCATTCACAAGTAAAAAGTGCATCAACTTATTCATGACAATTAAATGTGGAACCGGTTATTATTTGAGCAAATTGCTTGTGGGCAAATTTGTCATTATTTAAAGCGTGAAGTATAAGAAATGTAAAATCCAAAAATAAGGAAGCACGGTTTTAATCCTAAGTAATCTTCTCATCCATTACTTGAAAAACCGCTCACAATTAATATAAGTCCGTTTTAAGAATAATAAGTCATTCGCCTTATGTGTAAAATCCTCATGTCATGCTTTCATAAGTAGCTACACACTCGCTAAGGAAAAGAAAATAAAACTCACGCAATAATTTACATCCGCCATCTTTTTGAGACTTTGGATCTTCAACCCCGCAACCCGTCAAGGTAATATTGGATTGGAGCAATCTATTGAATCCCCGCAACCCGTCAAGGTAATATTGGAACTCTAGTCACTATAATTAACACCACACTGCCCCTCTTGGGAGTCTTGCATTATTTTTTTTCTTTCTTTTTCTTTTTCTTTTTTTTTCTAGCCACTCATTTTTTTTCATAAGCCGCTCTTATTTTTCTTTATTCCTCACAAAGAAATTTGAAAAGAAGAAAAGGAAAAACACCCGCTAAATATGGAGCATGACATAAGTCTAGTACACATAAAACGTGCTAACTTAGAATCTTAAGACGTACTCATATCAACCATAAATGATTAGCCAAAAATGCATAAGAGATTACGAACCAATTAAAACCGTACTTGATTATTTATTAACAATTATATACATGCGAAGAAAATAGAGGTAAAGAAGAGAAGGGTTTAGCCACAAGTAATTGCCATGAAGTCTATCTAGCCCTTTTACACTTGCTTCAACTCTATCATTTCCCATTCTCCACAAATTTAAAATCTCAAATAATGAGATTGGTGGATGCTTAGCCTAATAGACCAATGAAGGACTACATGGTTAAGGATACTAGCTAAAGAATGCTAAGATAAGCAAACGCGGGTTGAGTCAAAATATCCATGGCGGGCCTAATATGTCAAGGAAATCTAAACTTGTTAAAACCATGTTTTATTATATTTTTTTCCTTTTATATATTTTTGATGAAAAAAAAAGAAAAGATATATACAATGCAAATGTGTTATGCAAAAATGATTGATGCAAAAATTATGAATGCATATTTTTGTTGGCCAAAGTAGATCAAAAATTTGAAAAATGTTGAAAATTCAATTTTTCCATGTTATCATGCAAGACAATGACAAGTTCTAGGTAAGGTCACTTCGATAGAAGACCCCCCTACACTTAAGCTAAACATTGTCCTCAATGTTTAAGAGCATGGAAGTATAAAAACTTCCCCTACACTTATGACAATGAATAGACTTTGCTTAACCCAAGTTAAGGAAAGGACAACTATTAGTGAAATCATGTTTAAGCACAAGGTGTCAATGAAAAATTACTATAGTAACGAAGTGAACCGGATACAAGGGCCTCCTCCATAAGCTCCAAAGCATGAGATAAGTGAGCAACCCTACAAACAATCATGAAGACAAAAGAAGGTCTCCCCTACACTTATCTCCAAGTCTATACCTTTATTTCTAACCTACAACAATCTAAACCTAGTTATACGATGCTTGAGTTAATGAGTCTCTAGCTCGACTCGTCCCACACTTAAAAGTGTCTAAAACCTATCATGGAGAAGAAAAATTTTGCCCCTTTTTAAAGAAAAATCTCCATGATGAGGTAAAACAAGTGTTCATTTATCAAAACTCCATAAATATCCCCCAGGATCAAATACATAATTACCCTCCCACTTATAACACAATTCAACAACTAGCTTCCCAAGCAATGGTGAAAAGAATGAGGTGTAGTTCTCTAAAATGGTTTCCCATATGTTCTTCCCAAGGTGATGGTATAAAGCTCTCAAATCTTTCACAAGGTTTCCTTTTGTTACATCAGATGGATACTGAGATGATTTAGCAAGCTCTATGCCAGGATCAAAAATCCGTTCCTTGATGGGAAAACAACAAGTGATGGTTGCCTTAGAAGACTCTTCTTTGTAAATCACATTGTGAGAGAAAGGTTGTGAAGACATGGGTAACAACAAGCTCTTGGAAGGAACTATCATGACTTGTTTTCCTTTATCACTTTGAAAGGTTGATATGGGCAAGGAAAAAGGTGAAGGATCTTCATCCAATAGGGATTCTAAATAGAGGATGTCCCCCTCCTCATCAAGGTAACCAAGAGTATACTCAAAAGATATATCCTCCACTAAAAACTCATCAATCTCGTCAATGATAGAATCCTCCTCATCACCATAGACATCATAGATTGGACTATCAAAAATGGGTGATCCCTCAAAACCAAAAGAAGTATGATCATCAATAAATAGAGAGTCACAAGTAGAAAGCTCATCATCACTATAGTCATCATATGTTGGTGAATCACAAAGAAAAGATCCCTCATTACTTAAGTCCTCATCAAAGTGATTAGTATTGTGGAAAAGTGGGGTGTCATAAGGAATTTCACTAAAGTTTAGCTCTTGAGGTTCATGAAAATCCAAGGAGGACGTAATGGAAGCAATGGTCTCAATATGAGGGAAATCATAATCTCCACTTGAGCAAACTTCATAAAAGTACTCATCACAAACTTCATCAAGAAGATCATCTTGTGTTTCCTCCTCATGTACAACATCAATATGTTTTACCGCTTCGGGCTCATTAGACTTTTTTGACAACTTCCCCATGTTAAACACCACTCTCTCATCTCCTACCCGCATTGTAAGTTCTCCTTCCGCCACATCGATTAAAGTACGACCCGTTCTCAAAAATGTCCTACCAACAATCAAAGGCACTCTAGGATCCACATCATAATCAACTACTACAAAATCCGCGGGAAATGTAAATCTATCAACCCCAACAAAAACATCCTCCGCAATTCCCACCGGATAAGCTATAGTACGGTTAGCCAACTCAAGAGTCATCTTAGTAGGAGTGAGCTCGGGAAGTGAAAGTCTCTTCCAAACCGATAATGGCATAAGATTTATACTTGCTCCTAAATCCGCTAAAGCCATACAATTTTCCACCCCCGGGAAATTGCAAGGAATCAAAAACCTCCCCGGATCTCCAAGCTTAGTAGGCAACTTCTTAAGCAAAACCGCGGAGCAATTTTCATTCAAAGAAGCATTAGGCAAATCCACCAATCTTTCCTTGTTAGAAAGCAAGTCCTTAATCATCTTAGCAAACTTAGGCATATTGGCTAAGGCTTCCGCAAAGGAGATATTGATGTTAAGTTGCTTGAACATCCTCAAAAAGTTAGAAACTTGGATATCATCCTTGTTCTTAAGCTTTTCTTTTCTCAATCTTGAGGGATAAGGAAGACTTGGTTTTGGTTGTGGTTGAGGTGTGGATGAAGGATTTTCCTTATTGAGTGTTTCATGAATAGGCTTTGAAATTGGCGAAATGGGAGCATTTTGAGGTGGTGAAGTAGAGGTAGAGGGCTTGTCACAAGTAGGAGCACAAATGGGTTGAACAATAGTAGGTTTAGGAGGTGAAGGATCCTTTGTTGTTGTTCCACTCCTTGTTGTAATAGCATTAACATTGGCCCGTGGGTTTGTTTGTGTGTTGGAAGGTAAAGCCCATTGTGGTCTTTGATTTAATACCACCAAAACCTTATTGAATTGGTCATTCATTTTCTTCTCCATAGCTTGGAACTTCCTTTCATTCTCTTGATTCATTTTTTGCAAGAGATCCATTGTGTTAAACTCTTGTGGTACATAACCTTGAAAACCTTGAGGTTGGAAAGGTAAAGGTTGAGCATTAAATCCTTGATTTGGTGGATAAAAGGTATTTGCTTGAGGTTGAAATTGAGTTGGTGCCTTGTAGTTATTTCCTTGGTATGGTGGTCTTTGCCCTTGATTCCTTGGTAAAATTTGAGGTGGATTTTGTTGAATTTGGGTGGGTGGTTGGGGTGGGAAACCGGGTGGAGAAAGGTAGTTTTGAGACTTGTAAGAAAGGTTATTTGGATTGATATTAGGCTTGAAGTGTTCACGATGTTCCTCTTGGTAAGCATAACATTCTCCTTGATACCCTTGCACCTTATCACATTGTTCATAAGAATGGGGACCTCCACAAGTAACACAAGAAATGGTGATAGCATTCACATTATTTGAGGAATTGTTCAATGACAAGTTCTTAAAAGTTTGAAGCATTTCTTGTTGTACTTGCAAATTCCTCTCACTATCTCTATCCATCCTTTGAAAAATCTCTTCTTGAAACTTGAGGAGTTGGTTGTCACAAGGGGTTTGAGAATTGTTTTGGATAACATGAACCTTTTCTTCAAATGGATTGTTTGTTTGAACCATTGCCTTAGTCTCAATAATGTCCAAAGCCTCTTGGTATGTCTTAAGAAGAATATTCCCTTCCGCGGAAGCATTGAGTGAATCTTGGTGGTGAGATTTAAGGCCATCATAAAAGAGGTTGATTTGGTGAACTTGATCCAATCCATGATTAGGGCATCGCCTCAACAACTCACTATACTCTTCCCAAGCATCACTAAAGGATTGACTAGGTTTTTGTTGATAGCCCATAATTAAAGTCCTCAAAGCCATATTCTTATATGGAGGAAAGAACTTGTTCAAAAACTTAGTGGTGAAACCATCCCATGTGGTGATACTATCGGGTGGTTGGGTGTCTAACCAATGCTTAGCACTTCCTTCTAAGGAAAATGACACTAACATCAACCTAATCACCTCATGTGGAACCCCATTATGCTTAATGGTATTGCAAAGTGAAAGGAATCTCTTAAGGTGAGCATGAGGATCCTCATTTTGTTTACCAAAGAACGGTGATTGTGCAACCATATTGATCATAGATGTATGTAGCTCAAATGTGTTAGCGGGAAAGTCGGGAATCTTAATGGCACTAGAATATCCATGAATGTTGGATTGCATACGTTCATACAAAGTGCGATTATCAATAGCCATGGCTTCTTGTGGTGGAGTCAAAGCACGATTCTCGTGATCGGCTTGGTGGACGATGGTGGTCTTACTCTTTCTCTTTTTCTTCCTTTTCGGAGGAAGAGGTTGTACACCAATCGGTATTTGTGCACGCCCGCGAGTGAGCATGCAACTCAATACGAGGAATGAGAGAGAAGCTCTCGTGTGACTTTGAAGAGAAATGGATTATCCTCTTCGAGTTTCAATATTAAATATCCACAAGAAAATAACAATATATGTATGTACTAATTTGGGTGCAAGACCCCCAATGAAGCCTTCCTTCTTAGAATACTTACAAGTGAACGGGGGGTTAGGTGGCGCGAAGCACTTAAGTACCTATTGACCCTTAGATGGCATTTTATAGCACATCGCCTTTCTATTCACTTAAATGTTCGTATTCTTCGAATTGTTGCTTATTGAGAGTATTTATCTATTCTTGCTTTATTTTGTTTGATCGATACACGTGTCAAGGACCGGAACGCCCCTCAACACGGTGTATTGCCTCGGAAATACTTATGGAAGATATGTAGATTGGTTGTTCTTATACGTATACGTATTTACTTATAATAATATATATAAAATATTTTTGTATTTATGAGTTTTTTAAGGGAAAATACTATATGTATATAAAAACCGAGAGAATCCAATAATATATATTTTTGGGTGCAATCTCTTAGGAAAAAGATTGCTTTTTGGATTTTTTATTTTTTTGGTCAATTCTTTAGGAAAAGAATTGTTTTGTTAATTTTTAGTTTTTATATATTTTTATATTTTTGATTTTTTTATTTGTTTTTGATTTATGATACGTAAAAATAACGTTCACAAAGTGAACGGATCCCAAAAGCCAATGAAAACCGTCAATCGATAGTCTCTCGTGTAGTCAAAGAACCGGCAGCGGCGCCATTTGAAATTGTGTATAATGCAGTTCGTTTTTTCTCAGTTCTTGCTAATGGAAAGTCCAACCAATATCGGGTTTTTAATTGTTCTTGGTTGTTAAACTTGCTTGGATATTCTATTTGCTAATTCAATCAAAGCCTTGCAAAACGGAAAAAATATTACCTACTTATATGTAAAACATATTGCAAATACCACGTTTTTATTCAAGTAAAAATTCAAAATGCAAAATATGAAACCTAAAGGACTGAAATTGTAAAATCTATGAAAGATAAATGCTTGAAATGTAAACTCTAACAATTCTAGGGACTAAAAGTGTAAAACAGATAACTACAAGGATCAATTATGCAAAACTTCTAACCAACTAACCAAAAATGTAACAAACTAACAATTATCTAACTGAATTTAACAACTTTTAAAACTATAGGGACTAAACTCTTGCAAACCCTAAAAACATGGAAACTTAGCCGATTTTAAACACTGATTAAAACACTGGGGACTAATATGCAATTTCCAAAACTATTTAAGCAAAAACGGGCAAATCATGGAAATAAGCTCGTTTGAGCTTATTACTCAACCAAATTTGATGAGACAAATTGCAAAACTCTTAAAATCTCAAATAAGCTACGTGTGTCCAAGGAAACTGGCTAAAATTGAGAAATAAGCAAAAGAGTGCTTATCAATAAGCACAAAATAAGCTATAGCAAAATCCAATCAGTCACAACTTGATTTTTTGATTAAAACTGATTAAGCAACTGAATTAAGGAATGGGAAATCAAACTAGAACATTTTTCATCAAGAAATAAGCCTAGAATCTGAATTAAGCTAAAAATGGGCTTATGTTGACCAAGCGTTGACCAGCTTATTTTCAAAAAGCTGATTTTCTCAAAAATCATGTAACTCAATGACTTAAGAGGATTTGTGAAGAAAAATTGCCTAGTTTATGAAGAGAATAAGGAGATACAAAATTTCAGTTTACAAGTTACAGAAACTTCACTCAAGTCTGCTTATCTGAATATTGCTTATTTCTAACTGATTATTGAATACTGTAGAAAATCCTCTTAGATTCTGAAACTATATGATGTAAGCTAAAGCTGAGAACAAATTTGGTGTAAATTCATCAAGTATGGAATGAGAACTGATCAAATCAATATGACAAGTTCTAAAACTAAATCTGAATGAAGACTAACCCAAACATTTTTGAAGCCATTTGCCTTTTTGACTATATTTTTGACTTGAAAATGACTGAAAACACTTTAGTATCACCAATTGACTACAAATGGACTCTAAAACACAAGAACTCAATACTTGAAAAATCTTTTTAAGCTAAACCCAAACACTCCTTTAACTGGTTTTTCAAACTTTTACAAAGGCTTATTAAGATCTAGTTAAATCTGAATCAAATGTTATAACAAACTAGACTTAGTGATCAAAATGAAAGGCTTACAAGCTAAAAGCAATCAATTAACACAACTAGAACTTCAATTAAGGTACAAGGCTTAAACTGACTGAATTAATGCAGTAGACTAAAACTTGATCCAAATCAAAGCACAAGTAGGAAGGAATTAAGCTACAAACACACAAAGATCAAGCAAACAGCAACTACAAACAACTTTTATCAGGCAGCCATCAAATTTACTCTATGAAAAATAGCATGCATAAGACTTGTTGAGTGGAACAAAAACAAGGACTTTAAAACCTATTGGAGTTAACCACTGAGAAGAAGAGGAGCGCTGAGCTCTCTTAGCCTAGTGATAACCACCACCTTATCACTAGGAATCAATCAATCAACAAGAACAGCTACAAATCAACAGGTATCTATCATTCTGCTTGAATTCTTCAAAGATCAAAGGAATGAACTGAAATCTTCAAGAACAGCTAACAAACTTCTCCAATGTCAGTTATGATCAGTCTATGATCATAACAAACACAAAACAGCAACTCAAGTAGCAGGAAATGAACAGGAATTGGAAGAACAATTTTGGCGGGAAAGCTTGAATTCAAATTTTATTCAATGAAAAACGGTTACAAAGTTGTTGGAAGCTAGTAACTAACTAACTAACTCAAGAGTTTGTCAGACTCTTGAGTAGCTAGGGTAAAAATGGAGGAAAGGGAAAGAAAGTAAAGAACTATGTGTTTTTTACAAATTTAAGCTACACGTTACAAATGAGGTCTATCCATCTATTTATAGGCATGAAGGAAGAGTTAGTTGGGGTTGGTGACGTGTCAGGACCAATCCAACTTGCCACGTGTAAAATTCTGCATATTGCATTTGCAGGTATGAACAAGGAATTGGGCTTTTCTTCATTAATTGATTTCATGTTAATTGATTGGCACCATTGTGTTTATCTCTTCAAAACGATCAAGATTGGTGTTGAAATCTTTCCATGAAATTTCTTGTAGCTAAAACGCGATCCTGGTAAAAACTTTTGATGAAGAAGAAGCCACGTGTCAGCATTTGATTGGTTAAAAATTGGTCACACGGATTGAACTGTTGGGATTGGATAATAAATGCAAGGCGGCTGAGTGGATATTTATTATTCAATCCGTGTGACTTATTTCCTCTCTTCTCATTGGCTGGAATGTTGTCACATGGATCAAACTTTGCATATCTTTCAAATATTGGCAGAATTGGTCCTTCAACTTGGCAGATTGTATTTTCAAGCTAGGATCTTCATTCTTTTGACATATTTGGTCCTTCAACTTTCATTCTTGAACAAAATGGTCCTTTGACTGAGTTGACTTGAGAGTTGACCAAGTTTGACTTGAATCTTGACGTTTTACAATATTTTCACTTTAGTCCTTCAACTTTGACAACTTGTCAAAATAGGTCCTTATACTTCAAAGTCTTGTCACTTTTGATCCTTCTTTGTCTTTTTCATCCATTTGAGCTTGATTTTTCTTTGTTTGCTTGGAAATGTATCTTTTTACCTACACAAGTGTACACAAACACAACCATACCACATAACACTGTTTTTACAAGATAAATTGGTATTTTGCTTCATGTTTTAGGGTTATTTGTTGATAAAAGGATATGAGTTTAAGCTCATATCAAATATGCGATCTCAATGAGCGATAGCAATCCCAGATCAGAATAAGGGGGATGTTACTCTAGATCGAAAAGTAGAACCCTAAGGTTATTGCGATCAAAACAAGCTGTCTGAAAGTGGCCGTCGGAATGCGTAAACCTCAATATTGCGATAGAACACAACAATCCAAAAATGAAAATAAGCTGAAAACTCAATAAGCAGTGCCAATAAGCACTTGTCAAAAACTCTACAAGGCCAATAATAAAGAGACTCAATAAGCTACGAATGGAAAACTTATCAAATCACCAAATAAGCAAACTTTCTAAGGTTGACTTTTAAAGGATGAAACTTTATAAGAAAACTAAAAAGCAATAAGCTATATATATGAAATAAGCCAATAAGCACAACAATCTTATAGCTTATACCGTATAAAAGCTTAGTGAGGAATAAAAAGATTAACTTTTTAATCACTAAAACATCAAAATCAAACACAAATCTTTAAATTTCGGAACAAAGTATAAAGCAAAATCAAGAAAGAAAGAAAAAGATAAAAGATTAAAAGCTTAAATTGAACTTTTTGATTAATGGAATCCAAATACAAAGATTAAAATAAAGCTTAACTTAAAAGAAAAGATGAAGTTTTAGTGAGAGAAAGTTAAACACTTTCTCTCTCTAAAATGAAAACTAAAACAAAGAAAATTAAACTAGCTAATGACTAACACCCTCCTAATGTGTCATTAGGAGGGTATATATAGGGAGTGGGGAATGCATGTGTGCTTCCTTCTTTCTTTCTTTTCTTCTTGACTCGATCTAAATTCTTTGTCTTTCTCGACGTCGTCTCGGGATTTATCGATGTAAATTGAACTTATCTAGTAATTTTCTTCTTCTATAAGACTTGAGTTATTCGAATACATTAAACTTCCGTCTTTAGACTTTTTCTTCGATAAATCTTCAGAATAGGCCTTGGACTTCCGTTCTTTTTGCACTCTTGATCTTTTGACTTCATCTTTTCTCGTTTTCTTCGATAAAAGCCCGTGAAAGCCCGTGTTTTCTTCTTTTTTTCATCTTTTGGTCCTAAAACACAATAAAAACACAAACCACGCATAATTCCGACTTTTACGACATAAAATGTACATTTTGGTCTTGTTATTATTGAAAAATAAGTGGTAAAAGGATAAGTGTTGTCACACTTATTAAATCCCCTACACTTGACCATTGCAATGCCCTCATGCAATGCATTAATTTTAAAGCACGGTTTACATTTTCCATCATAAATAACCCACCTTGGCCTTTATTAAATACTAAACATTAAGGAAAATAAAAAGATAGAAACAAGTAAAGAAATCAAAAACTTACATTGGAGTTTTGGCTGCCATGAATGTTTATCATCCTCAAGTTTCGCGTTCCCCAGACCAAGCTTAAAAACAAGATCATTGTTATTATAAGTTAGCAAACTAACACGAATTCATGTGGGCCCATTATTTACTTAGAATCCCTTATTCCTAGGTGTATCTCTTATATTTTAATTTTGTCTTGAATGATCACGAGGATGCATTGTTTGACTTATTTCGATAGTTATTTAGGCTGAAAATAAAGTGGGACGATTTAATCAATAGTTAGCTAAAGGACAAAATCTTTTAAAACTGCTTCTCAGGACCTCTTAAAGTTCATATCTTGGCATAACTCGCTTCACGATTTGAGACCTTTCTCGGACCGATATTTGGCAGCGGCTTCATACTTCAAATCTTGAGAGACGTTCTTGAAATTATGGTCTTCTCTTCATAATAGGAATTTCTTCACTTGAAGTTTTTAAGAGATTCTTCATATTTGGACCACGAATTCTTCATTTTTCTCCAATCTTTATTTTGGACTTTAACGATCCGCCTCCTTTTAGGACTTGGATCTATTTATCCTCATACCTTGTTAGGGCCTTTTTGGATAGACTTCTCCATGATCTTTTGGGGAGTTTTTGCTTTTCGTCGTGTGTCTCGATCCTTCATATTGATTTTTGATAAATGATTCTTCACATCACTTTTGGATCTTTAGCAACAAAATGTAGCCCTCATGCCTTGTTAGGGCCTTTTCGGACTCGCCAATCTTCGCATCCCGCTTCAATAAGTTATGCCTTCGCTATGAACTCTAATTAATACCGAGCAACTTTTAAACGATCTTGGGCTAGAAGCTAAGTAACTTTTCAAATCGTACAACCTTATTTATTGCAGATAAATTTATTAGCAAGCGATGGGAGAAAAAGCTTATAATCAACTCACATAAATTCACGAAAGAATACCAAACTTATAATTGACTCTATCATCTCTCGTTCTCCACAGTTTAAAATCTCAAGGAATGAGACTCGTGGATGCTTAGCCAATTAAATCAAAGTTTTGGGTTTTCGAGTCGTCTATAGGATCTTGCATCTTCTTAGAATCTTTCAAGTTTAGAATTTGCGTTTTAAAGTTCCCTTGATAAACGACTCTCTAGGATCAATTATAGGAACTTGCGAAAAGTTCTTGTTCTTAACCTGTGAGAGTTAAGACTTTCGCGTTTTAAAGCTCCCTATATAAACGCCTAGCAAAACTTGACTTAAACACGTTAAGGATACTAGCTAGAGTAAACTTAGATAAGTAAACTCGGGTTGAGTCAAAATATTCATGACTTTGAAAAATTTAAAACCTCTTTATTAAACTTTTATTTTAGCAAGTAAAGTAAATAACGATAGCAAAGGAAAATTACAAGGCCAAAATAGATTAAAAATTTTGAAAAATGTCGAAAAGTTAGATTTTTCGGTTAAAATGAGGACAAATTCATGAAAAAGACCACTGACTTCTATAGAAGTACCCCCTACACTTAATATAAACATTGTCCTTAATGTTTAAGCATGTGGGAGAAACTCCCCTACACTTATGACATTGTGCACTTTGTTTAAATCTTGCTAGGGAAAGGACAACTATAGTGATTTCAATGTGAACATATAAGATATGAAATATTGAATCACGATAGTTTAGGATAGAACCAGGAAGACGGGTACACGGAATCAGGGGTCGTCAAAAGTCATCAAAAGTACTCTTTGAAGCTTGAATCCCTGCACAGAATAAGAAACAAGACAACAAACACATACGGGGCTCCCCCTACACTTATGATGAAAACAGTAAAGGATAAAACAACGGTTTGCCTCCCAAAAAGCGCTTTTTTTATAACCGAGTCACGAGCCTGACTCGACCCAGAACTAGTTTAAGGGAAACGTGGTGAGGGATGGAATCATCTCATGAGAGATGTCATCACCAAAGTACAACTTCACGCGCTGGCCATTCACCTTAAAATTAGGCCCATTTGGCTGAGAAAGCTCAATGGTGCCATAGGGGAAGACTTTGGCGACGGTGAATGGACCAGATCAGCGGCTCTTCAACTTGCCCGAGAAGATCTTCAACCGAGAGTTAAAGAGTAAGACTTGATCACCAACACGGAACTCTCGATTCTTAATCTTAGCATCATGGATGATTTTGGTCTTCTCCTTGTAGATCAACGAGTTCTCATAAGTTTCATTCCTCAATTCATTTAGCTTATTGAGTTGAATCTTCCGAAGATCGCCGACTTTGTTGATGTCGAAGTTAGCCCACTTCAAGGCCCAGTATGCCTTATGTTCCAGCTCGATAGGGAGGTGACATGCTTTCCCGTACACAAGACGATAAGGTGTACAACCAATCGGGGTCTTATATGCGATACGGAAAGCCCACAAAGCATCATCTAACTTGTCGGTCCACGAGGCACGATGCTCTCCCACAGTACGCTCAAGAATTCGCTTCAATCCACGATTGGAAATCTCGGCTTGCCCATTAGTTTGGGGATGATAAGCGGTGGAAAGACGGTGATTGACATCGTACTTAGCCATGACTCGAGCAAATTGATCATTGCAAAAATGAGTCCCGTGGTCACTGATGATAGCACGAGGAACACCGAATCGAGCAAAAAGCTGCTTCAGAAAGTTCACAACCACCCTCGCATCGTTTGTAGGGAGAGCCTTAGCTTCAACCCATTTAGAAACGTAGTCAACGGTTACGAGGATGTACTTGTTCCCTTTAGATGATGGAAATGGCCCATAAAATTGATACCCCATACATCAAAGTTTTCACATTCTTGTATGAAATTTTGAGGCATCTCATCTTTATATGTGATCTTGCCTTGGCGTTAGCAAGCATCATAATTTTTAACCATCTCGTGAGCGTCACGATAAATGGTGGGCTAATAGAATCCCGAATCAAACACTTTCTTCGCGGTGTAGTTGGGACCTATGTGACCACCGGTGGGTCCTTTATGGCAAGCTTCGAGAATGTCTAAAGCTGCGGGTCCATCAACACACCGACGAATAATCAGATCAGCACATTGTTTGAAGAGATAAGGGTCATCCCAAAAGTAAGTCTTAACATCTTTAAAGAACTTCTTCTTTTGTTGGGATGTTAAACCTTCGATGAGAATACCACCAGCTAAGTAGTTTGCAATGTCCGCAAACCACGGGGTGTCATCAAGATTGGAATTGATAGACATTAAGGCCTCAAGGGGAAAAGAGTCATCGATCTCTTGATTCGGATGATCCCCTTGATAAGGATCCTCAAGTCTACTTAGATGATCCGCGGCTAGGTTTTCGGCTCCCTTTTTGTCATAAATTTCGATGTTGAATTCTTGAAGGAGCAAAACCCAACGAAGAAGTCTTGGCTTAGAATCTTGCTTAGTTAACAAGTAATTCAACGTGGAATGATCGGTGTACACAATGGTGGTGGAAAGAACAAGATAGGGGCGGAACTTCTCAAAAGCATACAAGCTCTTTTTCGGTAGTGGTATAATGCAATTGAGCCCCCATCATTGTCTTGCTAGCATAATGGATTGGTTGGAAGTGTTTGTTCACTCTTTGGCCCAAAACCGCTCCAATAGCAAAATCGCTAGCATCACACATCAATTCAAAAGGTAGCTCCCAATTAGGGGTAACCAAGACCGGTGCCTTAGTTAGCTTGTCCTTAAGAAGATTGAAGGATTCAAGACACTCTTTAGAAAAGATAAAAGGAGTATCTTTTTCCAAGAGGTGGGTCATCGGGCGAGCGATTTTAGAGAAATCCTGAATGAATCGACGATAGAAGCCCGCATGACCAAGGAAACTTCTCACACCCTTCACGATTGAAGGTGGAGGCAATTTAGCAATAACATCGACTTTAGCATGGTCGACTTCAAGAACGGCTTTGGAGATTTTATGTCCAAGAACAATGCCTTCTTTTACCATGAAATGGCATTTTTCCTAATTTAGAACAAGGCGAGTGTCTTCACACCGCTTAAGCATGCGTTCCAAATTGGCAAGGCAAGAAGAGAAAGAATCACCATAGACCGAGAAATCATCCATGAAGACTTCTATAGTTTCTTCAACCATGTCATGGAAGATAGCCATCATACACCTTTGGAAAGTCCCAGGAGCATTGCATAAGCCGAAATGCATTCTTTTGTAAGCAAATGTTCCATAAGGACAAGTGAATGTGGTTTTCTCTTGGTCTTGGGGATCGAGGGGTATTTGAAAATAACCCGAGAAACCGTCTAAGAAGCAGTAATAGTCATTACCCGCTAGACGTTCAAGCATTTGGTCCATGAAAGGAAGGGGAAAATGATCCTTTCTCGTAACATCATTGAGTTTGCGATAGTCTATACAAACTCTCCACCCTGTAACGAGACGAGTAGGAATCAACTCGTTATTTTCATTGGGTACAACGGTGATTCCGCCTTTCTTAGGCACACAATGGACCGGACTAACCCATGGTGAATCCGAGATAGGATAGATCATGCCTGCATCAAGAAGTTTGATAACCTCTTTTTTGATAACGTCATGGATCTTGGGATTCACCCTTCTTTGGCTATGAATAGTGGGTTTTAAGTCGTCCTCCATGAGAATTTTATGTGTGCAAAAGTGAGGATCAATTCCACGAATATCGGAGATTTTCCACGCAATCGCTTTCTTATGATTTTTCAGCACGACGATAAGTCGGGATTTTTCTTCTTCTTTCAAGTCCTTAGCGATGATGACGGGTGACTTCTTGTTGTCTTCAAGGAAAACGTACTCGAGATGAGACGGCAAATCCTTAAGTTCTAAATCAGGAGGATTTTTGATGGAAGACGCTTTCAAATTCGGATCATCGATAGAGATATCCTTAGGAGATGGTAGAGAAATATGGTCCTCATTGAGAAGTTTCTCAATGGTACGAATGTCTTCATCCCAAAATTTTCTTCAAATTCTTTCAAAATAAAGTCACTTTCTCCAAATGGAGTTAGTGATGGAGCAATAGAGGCAACGGTTTCAACAATGGGTAGAGAAGAAGAACCACTTTTACAAGCGTCTTTGAAATGTTCTTCACAAGCCTCATCAAGAACGTCAATGAAATTAACACTCTCGTGTTCAGAAGGCTGCTTAGAAAGTTTACCCATGTTGAAGACGATTTTATCGTCACCAACTCTCATGATTAATTCGCCCGCGGCTACATCAATGAGAGTGCGACCGGTCCTCAGGAATGGACGTCCAACGATTAATTGAACACGAGGGTCCATCTCGTAGTCAACGACAACAAAATCCGCCAGAAAGGTGAATTTGTCGACACCAACGAAGACGTCTTCGGCTATCCCCACCGGATAAGCAACCGTACGGTTAACTAATTCCAATGTCATTCGGGTGGGGACTAGCTCGGGTAGAGATAATTGTTTCCAAACACTTAAAGGCATTAAGTTGATACTAGCACCTAGATCGGCAAGGGCCATACAATTCCCTACCCCGGGAAAGTTGCAAGGAATCAAGAAACGACCCGGATCACCAAGTTTGGTTGGTAATTTCCTTAAGAGGAATGTAGAGCAATTCTCATTAATTTGGGTTTGAGCGATATCAAGGAGTTTCTCCTTATCACTGAGAAGATCTTTAAACATTTTCGCATACTTCGGCATGTGAGCGAGAGCCTCAGCAAAGGAGATATTGAAATTCAGTTGTTTAAACATTTTGAGAAAGTTAGAAACCTGAATATCATCCTTGTTCTTCAATTTCTCTTTCCTCAACCTTGAAGGATAAGGTATATTGGGTTGAGATGAAGGCTTTGGTATGGAATTCTTACTTCCATCCTTGGGTGGTGGAGGGGTGGAAGTAGAAGGTGGAGTAATTGGAGAAGGGGACTCGTTTTCATTTGTCACAATCACCGGTGTAGGTGTAGGAATCTCGGGTTCCTTTAAACCTTTGCCACTTCCGGTGGTGATTGCTTTCATCTCCCCTCTTGGATTAGCAACGGTGTTACTCGGAAGAGAACCCGAACCAGAGGCTTGATTACTTGGGAAAAAACTAGCCATCATATCCCTTAAGTTATTCGTTTGATTGTTCATAGAGTTTCTCATGTCGGCTTGAAGAGCATTCCCTTGTTTCGCCATGTCATTCCTTAGCTCGGCTCGAATATCGTTCCCTTGTTTTGCCATGTCACCTTTCAAGTTAATGAATTGGCTTTGAAGATTCGTCACCATCTCTCTATTTGTCCTCATGTAAGTTTTGAGGTCTTGGTTCAATGCCGTGGGTTGATTGAGAGGTGGGGCTTGGTAAGCTGAATTATTTCCTTGAGGTGGATATGGGTTTCTTTGGGATTGATATTGATTGGTAGCTCGAGGTTGGCTTTGATTGTTGCGGTTGAAATTGTTTTGGTTTTGGTTTTGAGGGGAAAAACCGGGTGGAGATAGATAGTTATTCGAACGATAACTAAGCAAATTGCGGTCACCTTGAGGACATGCTTGATAGCCTCCCATAGAAAAGTTACCGTTGGCGGCATACACATTTTCCGGAGTGTCTTGAGTATAAGGACAATCGGTGTATGAATGAGAATCCCCGCAAAGCTCACAAGACGTGGCTACAGCTTTAGCTTGTTGAAATTGGTTAGTGGCTAAAAGTTCAATCTTTTTGCTCATTTCGACTATTGCGCGGGACATTTCGGTAATATGATGGTTTGAATAAGTAGAAGAAACATTGACTCTCGGATTTGATCTTGAGGATGCGGATGAATCCCAATTTTTGTGGTGAGTGGTCATGTTCTCAATCAGCTCTCTACACTCCTCAGGTCTTCTCTTCATGAATGTACCACCGGCGGCAGCATTAATCGTATCACGATCACGAAAAGTTAAACCATTGTAGAAGGTATCAATCAAAGTAACGGGGAGCATGTTATGGTTCGGAAAACGGTCGATCAAGACATTATAACGTTCCCAAGCATCGAAAAGCGGCTCATCAGGTTCTTGAGTAAATCCACTGATTTGGTTGCGAAGACTAGTGACCATGGATGGTGGAAAGTAGCGCGACAAAATTTTTTGAGTCATGTCATCCCATGTTTGAATTGAGTTTTTGGGAAGACGATCAAACCATTTTTCGGCATGATGGGATAAAGTGTGTGGAAATAGGTGAAGGCGAAGAAAATCCATGGAAGCACCGGGAAGTTTCATGCTTTGGGTGATGGTAATGAACTTGTCGAGATGTTTGTTGGCATCATCATCTGGTAATCCGCTAAACGGGCAAGCGTTTTGAACTTGCTGGATCATGTGATGCTTCAACGAAAATTCAGGAGCCGTGATTTGCATCGGCGCAATCGGTCCTCCGCGTCCGTTCATGGTAGGTTGACAAAGTTCCTCCATTGTTCGTAAATCAGGTGGGGGAACATTGTTGTTGTTGTTATTGTTATTCAAATTGGGTAGAGGTGGGTTGTTATTGTTGTTATGCACACCAGCCATATCTAAATCTTCACGAGTCTCGGGCTCAGAATAATTTGAAGATCTAGTACGCATACACCTGCAAAAGAAAAAGATACCAAAGAAACAGAGAATATATATATAATCTTTTTGGTGCAAAACTTAGGAAAAGAAATGCTTTTTATGATTTTTTTAAGAGTGAATTACATAAATCGTCCCTATGGTTTATCGAATCCTACAAGATTAGTCCCTCAGTTTTTTTCCATCATGATTAGTCCTCGTGGTTTCTTTTTCATACATATTCAGTACACCCATCAATATTTATAATTAATTACCCAAAAATATGAGGGGTATTTTGGTCTTTTTCAAAAAATATTTTTTGAAAAACTTTTTCGAACTTTTTTTTTTCCAGAATTTGTTTTTATATTTCGAAAATATTTTTTCGAAAATCTATTTTTTTAAAAAATTCGAAAATCTTTTTTTTTAATTCGAAAATCTTTTTTAATTCGAAAGTTTTTATTTTTCGAATTTTATAAAAAAAAGATTTTCGAATTTTTATTTTTCGAATTAAAAAAAAGATTTTCGAATTTTTATAAAAAAAAGATTTTCGAATTAAAAAAATAGATTTTCGAATTTTTATTTTTCGAATTAAAAAAAAAGATTTCCGAATCTTTATAAAAAAAAAATATTTTCGAATTTTTATAAAAAAAGATTTTCGAATTAAAAAAAAAGATTTTCGAATTAAAAAAAAAATTCGAATTTTTATAAAAAAAAGATTTTCGAATTAAAAAAAGGATTTTCGAATTAAAAAAAAAGATTTTCGAATTAAAAAAAAAAGATTTTCGAATTTTTATAAAAAAAAGATTTTCGAATTAAAAAAAAAGATTTTCGAATTAAAAAAAAAGATTTTCGAATTTTTATAAAAAAAGATTTTCGAATTAAAAAAATAGATTTTCGAATTAAAAAAAAAGATGTTCGAATTTTTATTTTTCGAATTAAAAAAAAAAGATTTTCGAATTTTTATAAAAAAAAGATTTTCGAATTTTTATAAAAAAAAGATTTTCGAATTTTTATAAAAAAAAATATTTTCGAAAAAAAAAATTTCGAAATATAAAAAACAAATTCTGGGAAAAAAAAGTTCGAAAAAGTTTTTCAAAAAATATTTTTTGAAAAAGACCAAAATACCCTTCATATTTTTGGATAATTAATTATAAATATTGATGGGTGTACTGAATATGTATGAAAAAGAAACCACGAGGACTAATCATGATGGAAAAAAAACTTAGGGACTAATCTTGTAGGATTCGATAAACCACAGGGACGATTTATGTAATTCACTCTTTTTTTAATATTTTTGTATTTTTGAAATTCTTTTAATATTTATGGATTTTTGAAAAATTTTGTGCTTGAAAATAATGTTCCTAAAAGAACGGATCCCAAACTCCAACGCGTCTCTCACTAAAAACTATTAATCTTAACCAAAAGAGCCGTCAGCAACGCCATTTAATAACTAGATTTTCACTTAGTTATGAAAGTTCGTTGAATCCGATCTTTTCGAATTGATTACCGTTAATTAGTGCGACTCAGTCGTTCTTGGTGGAAAATAATTTGGGTTGGGAGATTATCTATTTTTAAACTAAAAGCAAATAAATGTCGTTGAGCAAAATTAAAGCTTTTAAAAATTTACAAAAAATTACTAGAAAAACACTTGGAAAAAATAGAGATTTCGGGAAGCGTGCAATTTTTAGAAATTAAAACGTAATGATCTTGAAACTTAAAACTTTATAAAACTTAAAAACTTAAACTATCAGAATATAAGTTACCAAATCTGTCAGAATGTATGCAATCAAACCCATCGGAATATCAAAATAAAGCCATCGGAATATTGCCATCTGAATAATCATCAGAATGTAACAAAGTAAAATCCATCGGAATGTAGGTCAATCGGAATACACTATCTATCGGAATGTCCAAGGTATCGGAATGTTTCAGATCGGTGATGACGTATAGTGACTACGCTCACTATTCGCAACCCCAACCCATCATCTTTTTGCTAAAGAGAGTCCATTACGAGTGGAGCCATATGTTACGGACGACCCACGAGGATGTCCTAGCAGCAAGCCGCACGCGGTTGTTTAGTGAGCATGATGCACGAATGAGTCTAGCATAACATGATCATGGACCATATCATACTAGACTGGGGGACATGTCGACGTATAGTCTGTAGTCGGCCCGGCCCGACAGGCCCGCGGCCCACACATACCTAACTTATCCTTCAAGAAACCCTAGCACTATATAAACAGGGGTAGGGGTCTCATTATAATCAGGTTCTCTCTCTTAACCACACTTTTGATACAATATATCAATCAAATACTAACTTGACCGTCGGAGGTGGACCCCGGGGCTCCGGCCTCGGGTCCACGTCTAACCGGTTCTTCTTTGTTTGCAGCATTACTCAGGACCGGGGAAGACGACGAACGGCCCAGGAGAGTCGTCAGCCCGGCCTAGCCAAACTATGCTCCAACAAGTTGGCGCCATCCGTGGGACACGAACTCCACGGTCTTATTATCTTCGCCGTGGAAGTAATTCTTCCACTGACTTATTATCTTCGCCGTGGAAGTACTCCTTCCACTGGCTTATTGTCTTCGCCGCGGAAGTACTCCTTCCACTGGCTTATTGTCTTCGCCGTGGAAGTATTCCTTCCACGTGCTTATTATCTTTGCCGTGGAAGTATCTCTTCCACGGACTTATTGTCTTTGCCGTGGAAGTCCTCCTTCCACGGTCTTATTATCTTCGCCGTGGAAGTAATTCTTCCACTGGCTTATTGTCTTTGCCGTGGAAGTACTCCTTCCACTGGCTTATTGTCTTCGCCGTGGAAGTATTCCTTCCACGTGCTTATTATCTTTGCCGTGGAAGTATCTCTTCCACGGACTTATTATCTTTCGCCGTGGAAGTATTCTTCCACGGTCTTATTATCTTCGCCGTGGAAGTAATTCTTCCACTGGCTTATTGTCTTCGCCGTGGAAGTAATTCTTCCACTGGCTTATTGTCTTCGCCGTGGAAGTACTCCTTCCACTGGCTTATTGTCTTCGCCGTGGAAGTAATTCTTCCACTGGCTTATTGTCTTCGCCGTGGAAGTACTCCTTCCACTGGCTTATTGTCTTAGCCGTGGAAGTATTCCTTCCACGTGCTTATTATTATTGCCGTGGAAGTATCTCTTCCACGGACTTATTATCTTTGCCGTGGAAGTCCTCCTTCCACGGTCTTATTGTTTTCACCGCGGAAGTACATCTTCTCATCGTTTGCCATGGAAGCAGGTCTTCCACTGGCTCATACTTTTTTCCACGGAAGTACGTCTTCCGTTGGTTCATATATTTTTTATGGAAGTACGCCTTCTACGTTAAATTACTTTGCCCGACTATGGAATGATTTTTCAAAAATTTACATTTTTTGACCTTAATTGGACGGGGCCTGATCAACCGTGTTTAGTGCAAGAAAAATCGTGAAAATTTTTAAGTCATTATCTAAGTCGTGGTCATAAGACGGAACAATACTTCCGCATCAACTTGCCACAGAGGTACGCCTTCTGTTGTCCTTAAGCCGAATAAATTATTCGCATTATGCTGCCTCATTAGTGGGTATAAAAGGTACGCCTTTAAATATTCACGATGCAGCATACGGGTTCCACCTCCACATTTACAAAACCTTCTAATCATCCTCACGTTAGGGATGAATAAGAATGATACCTTGCCAATGCCAGTGTTACCCCGGCTATAGAACACGTTTTCTTTTTACGGGGTCTTTACCGTCAAGTAACGGGAAACCAAGCATTCGAGCACAACCACCCGTCTTACGTATACGTGTTTTCCCATTTCTTTCGACGTGGATATGCTTACAGGAAGCAAATATGGTGTAAAGTCTAGTAACCTCGGTGGCAATCTCGCATACTAGACTGGGGGGACATGATGACGTATAGTGACTACGCTCACTATTCGCAACCCCAACCCATCATCTTTTTGCTAAAGAGAGTCCATTACGAGTGGAGCCATATGTTACGGACGACCCACGAGGATGTCCTAGCAGCAAGCCGCACGCGGTTGTTTAGTGAGCATGATGCACGAATGAGTCTAGCATAACATGATCATGGACCATATCATACTAGACTGGGGGACATGTCGACGTATAGTCTGCAGTCGGCCCGGCCCGACAGGCCCGCGGCCCACACATACCTAACTTATCCTTCAAGAAACCCTAGCACTATATAAACAGGGGTAGGGGTCTCATTATAATCAGGTTCTCTCTCTTAACCACACTTCTGATACAATATATCAATCAAATACTAACTTGACCGTCGGAGGTGGACCCCGGGGCTCCGGCCTCGGGTCCACGTCTAACCGGTTCTTCTTTGTTTGCAGCATTACTAAGGACCGGGGAAGACGACGAACGGCCCAGGAGAGTCGTCAGCCCGGCCTAGCCAAACTATGCTCCAACAATCGGAATACATGTTTTCTATCGGAATGTCACTAACAAAAATTTAGCAGAGTTTCGACTTAAAATGACCTTAAGTCCCGTCGGAATATGCGATCGCAATGAGCGATCACAATCCCAGATCGGAATAAGGAGGATGTTACTCTAGATCGCAAATTAGAACCCTAAGGTTATTGCGATCGAAACAAGCTGTCTGAAAGTGGCCGTCGGAATGCGTAAACCTCAATATTGCGATAGAACACAACAATCCGAAAATGAAAATAAGCTGAAAACTCAATAAGCAGTGCCAATAAGCACTTGTCAAAAACTCTACAAGGCCAATAATAAAGAGACTTAATAAGCTACGAATGGAAAACTTATCAAATCACCAAATAAGCAAACTTTCTAAGGTTGACTTTTAAAGGATGAAACTTTATAAGAAAACTAAAAAGCAATAAGCTATATATAAGAAATAAGTCAATAAGCATAACAATCTTATAGCTTATACCGTATAAAAGCTTAATGAGGAATAAAAAGATTAACTTTTTAATCACTAAAACATCAAAATCAAACACAAATCTTTAAATTTCGGAACAAAGTATATAGCAAAATCAAGAAAGGAAGAAAAAGATAAAAGATTAAAAGCTTAAATTGAACTTTTTGATTAATGGAATCCAAATACAAAGATTAAAATAAAGCTTAACTTGAAAGAAAAGATGAAGTTTTAGTGAGAGAAAGTTAAACACTTTCTCTCTCTAAAATGAAAACTAAAACAAAGAAAATTAAACTAGCTAATGACTAACACCCTCCTAATGTGTCATTAGGAGGGTATATATAGGGAGTGGGGAATGCATGTGTGCTTCCTTCTTTCTTTCTTTTCTTCTCGACTCGATCTAAATTCTTTGTCTTTCTCGACGTCGTCTCGGGATTTGTCGATGTAAATTGAACTTGTCTAGTAATTTTCTTCTTCTATAAGACTTAAGTTCTTCGACTACATTAAACTTTCGTCTTTAGACGTTTTCTTCGATAAATCTTCAGAATATGCTTTGGACTTCCGTTCTTTTTGCACTCTTGATCTTTTGACTTCGTCTTTTCTCGTTTTCTTCGATAAAAGCCCGTGAAAGCCTGTGTTTTCTTCTTTTTTTCATCTTTTGGTCCTAAACCACAATAAAAACACAAACCACGCATAATTCCGACTTTTACGACATAAAATATACGTTTTGGTCTTGTTATTATTGGAAATAAGTGGTAAAAGGATAAGTGTTTTCACACTTATTAGGCTTACAACTTATTTATAAGCTAGCTTTTTATTTAAGTACTTTTAGTTTTTATCTATTATTTTTTAGATCTATTAGTTTTAAGCTTTAGAATTCAAAATACTTTCAAAAAAACCAAAAAAATAGTTAGATCTATTAGTTTTTTATATTAAATAGTTTAGATCTATAAGTTTTAAATTTAAAAATGAAAGTATTTTTATAAATCCTTTAAAAATAGTTTAGATCTATTAGGTTTTTAAATAGATTAAGTAGATCTATAATTTTTAGCTTTTAAATTTAAAATACTTTTATAAAATATATAAAAAATTCTAAATCTATTAGTTTTTATTAAATCTCTTTATCATATAATAATTATTGCTTATTATCCTAAGTTTTTATGTTTTCTTTGAACTTGGCGTATCGACCTATCACTATCGGTAAAGAGCTTATGGTTGATTAATTTGGTTCAAGTTTGATATGGTTGATTAATTTGGTTAGAGATTGATTTGGTTGGTCGTGCACTTTACGGGCTGGGATCCGCTTAGTTTTGGTTTGATATTGGTTGGCCGTGTACTTTACGGGCCGTACTTTGTTGATGTTGTTGATGTTGTTTGTTTAGAGCGGTTATCTTCAGACTACGGGTACTAAAGTTCTCCATTTTAGTTTTCTAGCTTTATCGCTTTAGTTTTATTAATTAGATCGTTATAGTTTAAATTGTTTTTGTTAATGCAAGTGATGCCTAAAAACATTATTAGTGTTAACTAATCTTTCTTAGTTTTGATCACAACAAACTATACAACACATTTAGTGTAAAACATAAAACGAATTATTTAACTAACACTATCATCAAGGTAATAATCATATCACTAACCTTTCTTAATCATACTTAGTGATTATCAAAATGATTATCCTTAAAACTCACTTTTGTTAATATGACAAAAGACTTTTTAATAAACTTTCTTTTTTAGAAAATGTTTTATTAAAATAGAAAATGTAAATTTGAAAATAGCATATTCCATATACTATTAGAATATCCTTTGAAGGCTTAAAATACCTCAGATATTCCTACCCCACTAACAGACAAAAAACGGAGCGTAGTCTACGGGCGGAACCTTAAGTAGCTAGGCGGTTCCCTAGCGATAAGGAACCGCCGGGCTAGTAAGGTACCGCGCCCAGATAGCCATTGTACATTGTCTCCTTTAAATAGTGGATCAAATCTCATTTTCCAATAATCCTCTCTGGACGTTTTTCCTCAGCCCCTTTCTCTTTTCTATAGCATAATCATTAGTAAATGATCACTTAATATGTTAAGTATGTTTACATATGATTATCCTCTTGATCCCCTCCTTTACCTTGTCCAAAGAGAAGATCACTCACTCACTAGTGTTGTGATAAAGGTGAATCCATGAGCTAGTCATATTCATCATGATACCCTTTTTGTTTTATGTTAATCCATTGTATTTATGAATACTTGGACTAGTTGTGTTCATCCAAGTTATTTGTGAATACTTGGATTTGTTGTGTACATCCATTGCATATGTGTTTGCTTGGATTTATGTTGTGTAGATCCAAGCTACATGTGTGTACTTGGATATGTTTAGTTGAGTTGTAATAGATTGATTAGAAGTTCTCACTAAACTATAAAGTGATGTGGTTGTGTCTTGTAAGTTCTCACTTAACTTGAAAGTGATTAGTAGTTGTGTTGTGTGAAGTTCTCACTTAGCTTCAAAGTGAAGAGTCGTGAAGATTGGTTCTAGCTTTGGATTAGAACTCGACATCTAGCCTTGTGTCGTAAAATGGTGAAGTAGGCAACGTCGTGAAGATTGGTTCTACCTTGAGATTAGAACTCGACATCTAGCCTTGTGTCGTTAAATTTTGAAGTAGGCAACGTTGTGTAGATTGGTCCTAGCTAAATATTAGGTCTCGACATTTAGCTTAGTGTCGGAAAATAATGTAAGCGACGATGTAAGATTTTCTCCGCCAAGAAGGGAGCTTATGGATATAGTGGAAATCTCGAGTAGGTGTACTCGAGGAGTGGAGTAGAAACGAGGATAGAGCCTCGTTGTCGAACCACTATAAATCTTGGTGTCTTCCCACTAGGTTGTCTCCTTCCTTACTCTTTACTTATTTCATTATCATTACACTTACCTATTATCTTTGCTAGTGCATTTGAATTGAACCTAATCATTATGCAACTTAGCTTCAAGTAAAAGATAGTTTAGATACAAACCAAATTAAAAGTAATTTTAATTAGTTTGCCAATCGAAGAGAAACTATTCAACCCCCCCCCCCCTTCTAGTTTCTACAATTGGTATCAGAGCGATGGTCACTCAAGATCTTTGAAGTATATTGTACTTCGAAACTTGGATCGATCCATTGTCTCCTCAAATTAGAAGGTCAAGTTGTACCAAAAGTTTCTCTTTGGTCTAAACTATTTCATATTGCATTAGTAGCATAAATACATTTATGATACGTAAATAACGTAAATTAATTGATCATATTAGCATAAATTAATCTGTCAAATTAGTAAAGTTTCTCTTTGGTCTAAAAGTTGGAAAATAGGTCTTTTAATTGATCATATTGCATTAGTAGCATTTATACATTTTAGACCTACCTTTGAAATGTATCTACTAGTTTGCTATCTTTCTTTGTGTAGGTACTCATGAAAATCAATCATTTAATTGGTTGTGAATTGAGTCACTTGCACTTGTAGAAGATTCATCTTCATCGATCTTCAACATCCTTGAATGATGACATCAAGATGATTGGGAATGATACTAGTCATTGAAGACCTAGTATTCATCATAGTCACTCTTGGGGCTTGCATTGATGGATTGGAATGCTTTTTGTGGCCAAGGTACGTTTTCGTTCTTCCACACGTCCTTTGATCAATCTTTTGATCATTACTTGACTATGTGCTTGTTCTTGGCATCCTTGCCTTGACATTTGCTTGTAATTTGTGATTCCTTTCCTTTATCCTCTCAAACCTTCATTCCTTGGATACTTGACTCACTATGGTGATGTAGAATGAGTTAGTAGTAGCTTAAAGTATAAAGCATGATATCCATGGTTTGCACTCATACGGTTAGTAGGCCCTTTGTGGGAGAGAAAGTGAATCAATACCTTGCTCATACTTTGGTCTAGACTAAGGCTATTATTGAAAGTGATCTTAGTCTACGCATCAATATTTGCTTTGTGGTTATTCATTACCAAAGCCGTTTAACACTTCGCCGGAAAGGCACGTCTTAAACCACTATATATGACACAAGCTCTTCGTTACCACTATTTGAAGATTGTCATTAATCCCTTGAGCATTAGTCCTAGTCATGATTCAATTCCCTTGACTTCTCTCCACTTTGCTGTTTTGCTACGAGTAGTCGTTTATCCATTTCGGTTCTTTTCGATCTCGATTCAACTCGTAATCCTTCATTAAAGCATATTGCCTAGTGTTATGATGATCCAATGTTATTCTAAAAGGTTCATGATATAATTTTAAGTATTTTAGAAAAACTTGGTTTTTAAAATTTGGCGTTTTTCATTGATAAAAACCAGCCTCTGTAGGCGGTTCTTTATCTCTGGCGATTCAAACCCGCGGTTCTTTATCGATAAGGAACCGCAGGCAGTAAAGTTTGTCAGAGCGCCAGTTTTAATAAAATAACCTTTTTTCAAACCAAACCTTCTCTCTCCCAAAAACACATAGCCGACGTTTTTCATCTTTTCCACCATTGTTGAAGCTTCAAAAACCTTCAATCAACCTAATTAATTGATTCCAAGTTGTGGGTTTCACTCATCCTTCATCAAACATCAATTAATCGTAAGTACTTTCTTTCAATTTCATCTATTTTGTTCTAGGGTTCATCCTTTCATAATTGAGGATTTTTAAAATTGAAATTGAATTAGAACCTTAATAGGAATATTTGTTGACATGGTTACTTTACTATGATTCCTTAGGTTCATATTCATTGAGATTTCACTAAAACCCACTTGTAGAACAAATCCGAATTTTGACTAAATGTTTTTGGTTAAAAGATTGAATTGAGATGAAGCCATGAATAAATAGGTAGTTGCATTGTTAATGCTTCCCTAAAAACATTGTTTTGAAAAACCAATGTTCTAGTCCATTGTTGATCCAACATAGGTCATATGTTCTTGGTTAATAATGGAATAGACACATTGTGAACATGAGAATGTTATGGATTCAATCCTTTTTTTGTCAAGAAATTGA
Organism: Glebionis coronaria; assembly: GCA_025667525.1. Classification (NCBI taxonomy): domain Eukaryota; kingdom Viridiplantae; phylum Streptophyta; class Magnoliopsida; order Asterales; family Asteraceae; genus Glebionis; species Glebionis coronaria. The sequence goes on from JANFOE010000175.1 coordinate 707,338, forward strand.
TTTAACACATTCTCATATTTTTGAGCTTTAAGTTTATTTTTCATATGAGTAACTGGAAAAATATTGTCTTATGTTTATATTAGGTACTAATCATGACTTCTCAATATCAAAAGGATCATCAATTCACTAGACAATACATGCCAAACCTTTCCCAAACCTATGCTTCCACTCAACTTCGAAATTCATTTCCATCCCTTTCTACTCGTTGTTTCCATGAGGGTAGGGTCGTTGACGAGGGAATAACGGGTTATGACTATATCCAATCTATGTTTGAGCTTTCGGGGTTTGATTGCTTGCTCAACATAGAAAAGATATTTACCCCTTGTTTATTCTTGAATTCTTTAGCACCTACTCCATGCTTGAATACAATGGAGAAATCTTCATTCGATTCGTGTTGAATGATCGATTGATTCAATACTCCCTCGAAAACTTTGGTGAAATTCTTGGTGTGCCATATGAAGGCACTTGTCGTTTTACGGATAAATGGAGACTTGGTGCTCTCTTGGAATCCTATGATAAACCTCCAAATGACCTCACCGAAATTGATCTAGAGTTTATCCTTGACATCATTTCGAAAGAGCGTGATGGAAACGTTGTGAGAAGCCTTCATTCAAATGTGCGAAATGTGAATCGATATGAAGTGCTCTCTAGCGACCTTAAGGATTTTATGGTCCAATGGGCAAATATCCTTAGGGAGAATGTCTTTTGTCTTGGTGGAAACCGAGATCATATCCCGGCTTGTATGGTGCATATGTTGAGTTGCATCTTTACATCTACCAAGTACAATTTGGCATTCTATATCGCTCGACGAATAAATTATGCCCTTTCAAAGCCCAAAACAAACCTTCCCTATGTTATGCTTCTTACTCGCCTTTTCAAAAGGGTTGCTCATGACTTTCCCCACCTTGATCTTTCTCGCTTTCACCCGGTTCATCGGGTTATGTTGCCTATTCAAGAGGTATATGCAAGAAAGCCAAGAAGTGATCGAGGTTCGCGAAAATCCGACCATCAAGAGACGGATGATGAGGACACCTATATGACAACAAGTGATGGTGATGGCATAGGTACTAGTTCTCACTTAAACTCTTCGAGTAATTCCCACCCATCCTCAAACTCATTCGTGGATGGACTTGAAGACTTAGCTCCCCCACCTCTTTACTCCTCTAGTGAAGTACCGGAAGATCTCAACATGGAGCATCTCTATCGTGAAAATCTTAGGACTAGAGGTGAATTGCATGAACATAGGGTTGAGTCAAGGAAGGGATTCAAGTATTTGGGGAATATGATCAAGGGATTGGGCAAGAAGAGAAGGTGAAGGCTTCGAAGTATTTCAAAGAATACATGTTGGTAAACATGTAATGTTGAACAATTTTTTTTTATCTTGGATGTGTATTAACTAAATTCTACTTGTGTGGGTTATTTGTGTATTATCCTAATGATTATCTATGCCATTGTGATTATGATTTGCATAGCTTTGCGCATCCTATGTGTTAGTTAGCTTCCTAGAGTTTGTTCAGTAGTTAACTTTGGCTTGAAAATCCTTTGATAAAAATCTGGGCTAACCAAAATTTGAGAAGATACCACTTTTGAACACCACTGGTCGCGGTTCCTTATCAACCCGCGGTACCTTATCGATAAGGAACCGCCGCCCTTAGATAAGGAACCGCCGGCTACTGTGTCCGACAGAATCTTTTGCTTTACACCATTTTCTTCAATCTGTGTAAACATTGCATGATTCTTTGCAAAAATCTGCACATTTCCTAAACTAGGTTACCTAAATTCATTATTCACCTAAAATGATTTTAACCCATTACTAGTTTGGATCATCCCCTCACCCATTTAAACCCACCTTGTTAGTCATGTTCTTCACACATCAAAACATCCTTCCCTAACCCTTAAACCACCTTTGTCAACCATGGTTTCTACAAAAACCTCAAACACTTCCAAAACCTCCACCCCAAGGAAAACACTTAAGATTAGGATTAAGATACCCAAGCCTAACTCCTCACCCTTTAACACACCCAAAAATGAGATGGTTCCAATCCTCATTTCCTCAACACCTTTACCACCCCTTGCACCATGCAAGACAACCTCCACCCATGGTACTAACCACTCTATTGGTTCTACCTCCTCTTCATTCCACTCAAGAATGAATGAGCTCTCTTCACCTTTCACTCCAAGTGCACCCTTGGATGTGACTACACAACCACAACCAATCCAAATCATTCCTTTTGTGAATGAATTTGATGACACCTTGGTGACTTCACCATTTACCCCTCCAAACTCACTCATTTCACCAACCTTGGAGAACATACCTCCACACTCACCCATTTCTCCTTTGGAGAACTTGCCTCCACACTCACCCACATCACCCTTGGAGAACATGCCTCCTCCACCTCCACCACACTCAAACATTTCAATTTTGGGTGTCCCACTTTCTTTCCTCTTAGGTGATCCTTACTATGGGTTTCAAGAGACTCATGGTCCTAATTGTCCCTGTTGCCTCTACAACCACTACATCATCCATAACCTTAGGATGGAAATGTTTGGACTACATAGGAGGTTGCAAGAGTTCTTTCTTGCCTTGTTCTCCATGCCTCCTCCTAGGAGATGAATGATGAGTTTTCTAAATAAATGTTTTTCAACAAAACCAAGCCAAAGAAGACTACTCATCTAGATTTAATGTTAAGCTAGCTTTGTATTAGTTAGTTGTTTTTCTTTTCATTTGTCATTGTATTTGCTTCCTTCATGAGTGTTTCATGAAGTTGATCTATGGATTTGTCTTTATGTGTTTCTATCCTTATGTGCACATTAATCAACTTTAATTTGAAATTAAAATTGAACCTAAATCTATCACAATCTCTAAAAACTTGACTAAAATTGGTTCAAAATGATATCTAAATATTGTGTCACCCTTTGTCAAGACATTCTTTGTGAATGTGTTGCTTTTATGCAACCCTAGCATAATTTAGTGCTAATAGAGGTAAAATTCCAAGATTTGCAACTTTTTGAAAAAGTCTTAGTTTTTCTCAAAACCCTGGAAAAACTTGGTTTCAAGTCCACTGCATGCGGCTCCTTAAAGTCGCGCGGTTCCTTAAGTGATAAGGAACCGCCGGTCCTTATAAGGTACCGCGGACAGCAACTAGCTTTTGACTCGTTTTTGGTCAAAAAAAAAATTTTAAAACCCTATACCCTGTCAAGATTCCTTGTTTACTCAATTTGGCTAAACATTCCTTGACACTTCACATTTTGTATTCAAATTCTTACCTTGATTGCATTCTACTTATACCCCAACCTTGAGATTTCATTCTCACACCTTCCCAACCTTGAGAATTCATTCTCACACATCTCCAACCTTGAGATATCATTCTCACACCTTCCTAACCTTGAGATTTCATTCTCACACCTTCACAATGCCTAACTCCTCCATTCATAACCTTGACATTTCTTTGTCACAACCCCACTTACCCACAGCTTCCTCATCCAAGCTTTCAAAGAAACCGAAAATCTCGGTTCGACCTATTTGGATTAAGAAGAATGAACCATCTTCTTCCAAACCACCCAAAACCCCTACCTTCTCTCCAATCAAGTATTGGAATGAGACTTATACCATTAACCCCATCACCGGAGCAAAAGAAAATGTTCCCCCACCACCACAATCCTTCAACACCCCTCAACTCAATGACCTTTCAACCTTCCCAAACCTCACAAGGCATTGTGAAAACATTTCCTACCCTATTACCCCACCACCACCAAACCCTAGGTTTGATGCCCTACCCCTATCAACCGATTTTGTGTTGCATCATGGATCCTCGTGTGCTTGTTGTCGATTTCAACAAATTGAACTTGCTCATGTATATGAGAAGTTAAATTTCCTTGAATTCCTCCTCACTCGACCTCCTCTCCAAGTGTTTGTTCCGGTGGACAAAACTTCGAATGATGCATCGTCGTCTTATTTTTTTCCAACTAAAGGACTAACTACTCTTAGAGTCTTTATTACTTTAGTTGTTTTAGAGTCTTTTATTTTTTTTAAGTAATCTTGGAAAATTATCACTATTAGAATAGCTTATGCTTTGTGGTTTATTTTCCATATTTTTTTTGCTTTAGATACTCATATTGTGTGTATGACTATCTACCTTGTTGTGTCTTTTATTTTATGTAACCTTTGTGTTGTTTATGTGTTATTTCCTTAGTTCTCTTTTGAGTTGATCATGGTTAATTTTTACAATTGCTTATGGGTGATTCCATCAATTCTAAACTTTAACCCCTTGACAAGTTTATCATCTTCATTGGATTGAAGTTTGATTTTGTCAATTACCTTTTTTGGACATATTTAGCAAAATACTTGCTTCTAATTTGAGATTTCTTCTCTCTCTCTCCCTCTCAAGTTACTTAGTAGGTAGTGATCATATATACATTGGTGTTTCTTTTCTTTCTACTAACCTTTGTGTAGCATGTCACCTTAGCTCATTTACTTGGTGCCCCAAGCAAGGGGGAGCAACCACCAAGGGGGGGCTACTAGCAAAGTCCGATTTTCTTCAAAGACTTGTGCTAACCTTTTTGCTACGACAAAGGGGGAGAAATGATAGTGATAAACTCGTTAATAATTCGATATTTTGTGTTTCTACGTAAATGAGTTTATCGTTTGTCGTAATCAAAAAGGGGGAGATTGTTAATGCAAGTGATGCCTAAAAACATTATTAGTGTTAACTAATCTTTCTTAGTTTTGATCACAATAAACTATACAACACATTTAGTGTAAAACATAAAACGAATTATTTAACTAACACTATCATCAAGGTAATAATCATATCACTAACCTTTCTTAATCATACTTAGTGATCATCAAAATGATTATCCTTAAAACTCACTTTTGTTAATATGACAAAAGACTTTTTAATAAACTTTCTTTTTTAGAAAATGTTTTATTAAAATGGAAAATATAAATTTGAAAATAGCATATTCCATATGCTATTAGAATATCCTTTGAAGGCTTTAAATACCTCAGATATTCCTACCCCACTAACAGACAAAAAACAGAGCATAGTCTACGGGTGGAACCTTAAGTAGCTAGGCGGTTCCCTAGCGACAAGGAACCACCGGGCTATATAAGGTACCGCGCCCAGATAGCCGTTGTACATTGTCTCCTTTAAATGGTGGATCAAATCTCATTTTCCAATAAGCCTCTCTGGACGTTTTTCCTCAGTCCCTTTCTCTTTTCTATAGCATAATCATTAGTAAATGATCACTTAATATGTTAAGTATGTTTACATATGATTATCCTCTTGATCCCCTCATTTACCTCGTCCAAAGAGAAGATCACTCACTCACTAGTGTTGTGATAAAGGTGAATCCATGAGCTAGTCATATTCATCATGATACCCTTTTTGTTTTATGTTAATCCATTGTATTTATGAATACTTGGACTAGTTGTGTTCATCCAAGTTATTTGTGAATACTTGGATTTGTTGTGTACATTCATTGCATATGTGTTTGCTTGGATTTATGTTGTGTAGATCCAAGCTACATGTGTGTACGTGGATATGTTTAGTTGAGTTGTAATAGATTGATTAGAAGTTCTCACTAAACTATAAAGTGATGTGGTTGTGTCTTGTAAGTTCTCACTTAACTTGAAAGTGATTAGTAGTTGTGTTGTGTGAAGTTCTCACTTAGCTTCAAAGTGAAGAGTCGTGAAGATTGGTTCTAGCTTTGGATTAGAACTCGACATCTAGCCTTGTGTCATAAAATGGTGAAGTAGGCAACGTCGTGAAGATTGGTTCTACCTTGAGATTAGAACTCGACATCTAGCCTTGTGTCGTTAAATTGTGAAGTAGGCAACGTTGTGTAGATTGGTCCTAGCTAAAGATTAGGTCTCGACATTTAGCTTAGTGTCGGAAAATAATGTAAGCGACGATGTAAGGTTTTCTCCGCCAAGAAGGGAGCTTGTGGATATAGTGGAAATCTCGAGTAGGTGTACTCGAGGAGTGGAGTAGAAACGAGGATAGAGCCTCGTTGTCGAACCACTATAAGTCTTGGTGTCTTCCCACTAGGTTGTCTCCTTCCTTACTCTTTACTTATTTCATTATGATTACACTTACCTATTATCTTTGCTAGTGCATTTGAATTGAACCTAATCATTATGCAACTTAGCTTCATGTAAAAGATAGTTTTGATACAAACCAAATTAAAAGTAATTTTAATTAGGTTGCCAATCGAAGAGAAACTATTCAACCCCCCCCCCCCTCTTCTAGTTTCTACAGTTTTTAATAAAATTATATTTTTCCATAAAAAACCGGTTTAATTAGTTTTAGCTATTATTATTGTTTTAAAATATAGATTTAAATTTCAAAAATTAAATTTCATTTAGATAAGCTCATTATTAGTAAAAAGTTTACACCTTTTTGTGATTATTAAGCTTATTAGTATATAAAGCTTGTAGCTTTATCATCTAAAAAGATAAATAATCTTAAAAGGTTGAAGCTTTATGCTTAAAAGTTTATCTTTGTGATTTCATTTTTCGTCATTATTACTTGATATTACGTGCTTGAATTAGATTAATTTCGCATTTAGATTTATTATTATTTTTAATTATTGTTTATTTTTGTTGCATCTAGATCTAAATTTGTAGTTTAATTTTATATTCCATTTTAAAGTACTTTTACGTGAATTAATTGCGCTTTTATTTTTATGTAGTCCTTAGCCTATATATTTTCCCCATTTTTAGCTTAAATAGACATAGATTACCAAACTATTATTATTAACCAAAAACAAATAAATCTTGTGTTAAGTTGTGAATCAATTCGAGTCGAGTCGAGGATAAAATGATATATATTAGAAAAATGTAATATTAGCTGGTAACCCTGGCCGGCGGCCAGAACATCTGACCACTCTTCATCCGGCGGCTGGAGAGTCAGCCGTGGCTTGCCACTGACGAAACAAACACACCCCGACTGAGTTGGGTTCCCACTGTTTTCTATCTTGTCGCACCGAGACCTAGTGTCTCGGTTGACACTCCAAAACCAAACCAAACTACACCTGACGCGAGTCGGGGTCCCTTTCTTTTCTTGCGATCGAGCCAAACAACCACACCGAGACCATGAGGTCTCGGCTGGGTAAATGAGGACCACCAAGATCTTTTGGCTCTCAGTTTGTGTGTCGGCCGAACCAAAAACCAACCAAACCCAAAACCTTTTTATGATTCTTGAATTTATATATAACATGTTTAATCATGTTTTTAATCTTTGTATCACATGAACATAATTAATAGAAAAAGATAATAAAAAGATCAAGGTTTTGATGTTACCAACAGCGTGGATGAAAAAGGTTTATGAACATGAACACAATTATCCCAAAATCAAAGATCAAAATCAACCAACACCCTCTTGGTGTCTTGTGTAGCCGGCGACAAGGAGGAGGAAGAAAGCTAGGGTTTTTGTAAATTTTGCTAAAATATAATTATGATAAATCCTCTTGTAGTTTTGTTTTAGGAGTATTATTGGGTCATGGGCCAATAGCCCACTCCCTTGTTTCCTTGATCTATGTTGCGGCTACACTAAAGCCCAAAACCAATTCGTAGCTTTCCAAGTTAAATAATATTCGTGTGTGTTCGTATTTAATTGTCGTGAATTTAGTGTCGTGTTCATGATACATTTATAATATACGTAAATACTTGTTATTTAATGTCGTGACACGTGTAATAAATTATAAATGGAAAGTTTTATTTTATTCGTATTTTGGTGTAGTTACTGTTCATTGTTACTGTTCATGGTATTTTAATGTGGGTTTTAAAGTAGCTGAGACATCAAGAGGTTTATTAAATATGTTCACTCTAGAATCATATATGATTCGTATCGTGAATCATATATGATTCTTTGGTGAATCATATATGATTCTTTGGTGAATCATATATGATTCTTTGGTGAATCATATATATGATTCTTTGGTGAATCATATATGATTCTGGTTATAAGTACATGAAATGGGGTCAAACTGGCAGATTAGGTGAAACAAGTTAAAACTCATCCAAGATGTATACATGCATAAAATATTCATGACAGCTTTATTAGAGCAAAAAGTCTTGTTCTTTGCTCCCTACTAGAATTTGCAATTGTTTACTTGTTTGATTTTCCCATCCACTTGCATTGCAAACACACAACTACAAAAAGAATAAAATGTATCAACTAACTGTGAAATTTCTTCATTCAGCATAGCTAAATGCATTTCACTAAATAGGGATAAAACAAAAACCATCTGTTGAGAAAATATTAACAAATACTACACATAAGTCATCTAACTTCTCTTACCTGAGAATCAATGCTAGATGATACCAGCACGTAAAGCACATCCGAGAAAGCAAGACCTGTTATCCATTTTTTGAGGGCGAGACACGCATACCCCTGATAATGAATGGGATACATGAGCATTGTATACTTATATGTTCAAATGGATACAATATAGATTAGGTACCAAAACCATTATAGATTAGGTACCAAACCATTATGGTATAGATTAGGTACGAAACCCATTATAGATTGGGTACCAAAACCATCCGCTGATGAGTTGTTCTAGTACACATATTAGCATACAATATAGATTAGGTACCAAAACCATGGTAGTTAAGATAAACTTGTCCATGATCTTTTTGAACCTATCAGTATTTGTTTCAATTACGAATTTTCTTTATACTACTTGTAACATATATGAGCATTGTATACTTATCTACGATATACTATGATAAAAAATATGGGCTAAACTATGTACTAATTTATAATATGTAGAATGAAATATGATAATATAAACAAGGCAAGATACTCGGTTACTAGAATGTGCCGTTAGACATACATCAGAACCTAAAATACAGAAACATATACGAGGTTTATCAACAAAATACCTTGAACATCTCGACAAGCCAAAGAGGAAGGTTCATCACACTGTTACTAGAGAGATGGCTTTCAGCAATTGCTGGTAATCGTGGATGAAAAAAGAACTATATAGTCCCTGCATTCAATAGTTGAATTGAACACCCGCAAGGTAAACTAGAAAACAAACGAACCATGTATCGCTTTAGTGTATCCCACTGGTCATTGCCTTTGGAATGATATGTTGCAGGAGGAGCTTCATCCTTTGATGATATGAGCAGACCATGTTTGTCGGTATCATTAATAGTGACATAACGATTTAACAATACACAAGCTGAGATGGCATTTAAATGGGCTTGCGCTGTTTAATCTTGCGAAAGAAAGGTACTTACCTCATTGAGTATTTGATAAATTCTGAAACTTTAAGGATGCACGTTCAAAATGACCCAATAATCATGACATTTTTTTAACGACAAAGACACAAGTACACAAACTACTCTATAATCAACATATTGTCCACCACGTTATTGTTGATAGGCCACCTGGGGGGTTTCTGGGTGTAAGCGTGTTTGTAAATAATCATATAACAAAACCCCTTTTTTTATAGCAGATCTTAAACCAATAATTTGACCCTTAAATAATCAAACAAGTATAACGGTCTTCACCATATCCTAAAATAGTAAACTAGTTATCTACTAAAGCAATTTGAATCATTAATTAACTAGAATCATATATGATGCTATGAAATACATTAGTAAGTGTAATGATTTGAAAAACCTCTGAGTAACCAGCAAGTCGTATCCAAACCAAGAGACCTATCATACCAATCTACCAAGCCTCATTCACAATCTCCTCATTGCTCACCATTTCACTCCCATTTTCAAAAACTACATCTTTCAGTTTCTCTACTTTAGGACACTCCGCTGGATAACCCGAAGACACGTTATCTAAAGCGAGTGATGGCGGAGGGACAACTGGAGTCAAAGGTGAGAAAAAGATAGTTAAGGATAGTGTAGTGGTGGTTAGGGAATGGAGAAAAGGCGGGGATGCAAGAGAGTAGGTGAGGGGGTTACGATGGTTGATGGTGGTATGTGATGGTGGTAATGGGAGGAGGCAGATGAAAGACACATGGAGGGAAAATGACCACGTCACCCTTCATGTGTTGAGACTCAGTTATAATTAAATAAATAAATGTAATCCAAGCCATTGATGTATATAAAAATGAAAGGCCAAGATTGTTTCATCGGGTCTATGAACAAAGCACGATATATATCGAACTTTTTTCTGTGTCCTCGTCAATCTCATTATTATATTTATAATAATGTATGGACAAAAAAGGTCTCTACTTTTTAAAATAAAACTAAAAAATATTTATAATTAATAAAATAGTAAAATTTGACATTTTTACGGTAACATGAAATGATGAGTTTGATGATCGCATGTCACATGTGTAGTCTTATGCTTAAATTTCTAATTTTTAAAATCGATTATAAGATAATAGAAAATAATTGATTTTGATTAGTATTAGTAGTGATTATCTTTAATTTCTATAGTTATAATTGAAAAGGATTGTAAAATCTGTAATAAAAACCACTGTTCTAAATAGCTCGCTATATCTTGCTTTAAGGCGCGCTAAACCTTGTGGTGTGGCCTTCACGCTACGCAATAGGTTAAGGCGCGCTACGACATTAGGTGCGGTAATATTTTGATTTAAACTCTCGGAAATGAATATTGTCACATGTAAAAAGTGTTTTATAGCTTTAATTATTATGTACAACACTAATTATGAACTTAATATAAATATAATATTGAAATACATAAAATAAATAAATATTTTTATATGTTGTGTCACTATAAGCCACGCTTTAGAAACGCTAAAGCTTCGCCTTAACGGCTAAAACATGTAGCTTGAAATGCCGTCGCGCCACGCTTCACGCTATTCATAACCTCTATAAAAATACACGAAATGGCGAAACTTTAAACTTACCATTATTCCCGCTACATTCTCGACAATTGTTACCAATCTGAACAGCTCACGCAATTTGCGGAACTGATTGAACAGCATACGATTCCATTCCAATCCATCATACACACTCCCTATCACCCTCACTCGCACCCCTCACACGCACCAACCCCCCGAATCACAAACCCCACACGTATACCCCACGCGCTCCAAACTCACCCTTAACAACCCCACCGCCTCAATAAAACACATCACATGCACACACCGCGTATCATTTAACCACTTCTATTTACACTCACTCATAACAACCCTTTCACACACACACTTCACAAAAACTTAAAAAAAAAAAAAATACACACAGCTAATAATGGCGAAAATGATGATGATGATGATGTTGGCGCTAGTGCTGTCAACGGCTGTGATTGTTTCCGGTAGACGTCCGGCGGTGTCGCATCCGTACGTTTTGGAAGGGAGAGTTTATTGTGATACTTGCCGTGCTGGTTTCGAGACTTCTGCTACTACTTACATTCCACGTAAGTCTTCTTCATTTTTCTCTATTTACGAATCTTCATTTCTGTTATTAAATCATTACTATTATTGTAGATCTAGATCATGACGTGTACATATGTGATTTAGGTGTGTTTATTTCGGTATTAGCCCCAACCTAAACCGGAAACCATAAATATCTACAAGTTTAAAACAGAAAATCGAACATAGTAAGGTTGGTTGGACTGGTTCGGCTTTCGGTTAGGTTTACGGTCGATTTTGCTAAGCCGAGAATTAAGTATGAATATTTGAGTGTATGTATTTGAAGTTCTAGTAGTGGTTACATTCAAGAAACTGATGATAATGTAGTATTAATTATGGTTGTAAATGATCGTTTCATCAAGTAGTTTGGTAACAATCTTGTTTGAGGGTCGGTTGATAAAGACTGAAGATTTATAATTGTAAATAGGTTAGCTAGATCTTGTGATATGCATCGACATGTGATGTGTAAGTGTGCTGTGTATATGCGTGAAGTTAGTGTTTAGATAATTAATGTTTCGTCCAAGTAGTAGGGGAATACTTATGGATCTGAAGTTGTGTATTTAATAGGTTAGATATGTTTGATATACATATTTATGAATGTTATTTTGCGGTTCATTTTAGTATGTGGATGGTGTTTATATATTTTTAAGTAATGTGTTATGAATTATGGAGTATAATGTTGTTAAGTTGGTATAGAATTAAGTGTTATGTTTAGGTATTACACAAGACGGACTACTGAAGATGTAGAAATGGTTTTGCTATATGTAATTGGTAATATACGATCTTGAGCGTGTTTAGAATTACGTCGTTTGGAAACATGCTATAAGTTTGTGATCTTAGTGGATCTGAACATGAAGCGGTTCAGTATTTCAGTATAGATACAGATGGATCTGGTGGTCAGTTTAAGCTTCAGCTACGGGTTGGAACTTCGATTTTGAGTTATATTAAAGCATTTGATTGATTGATTATATGGATTGCCAACTTATCAATATGACGATATCCTTTTACATCTAATATAGTTCTATTAATCATAGAGGATCTATATAATCAGAGTTTGCGGTTTATACAATGCAGCGGGATTACCTCTGAGTTTTGGCTTTTGATTTATTTATTTGTGTCTGTAGCTCTCCCTGAAAGGTGCTAGGCTGAAGGGAATTGGTTAGCACACGCTAGTAGATTCATAACATCCTCTAGATCATAATGTCCTTTTTTTCAACAGCCTTTTCTCTGTGGGAAACCCATGTTCCTGGTGGGGAAGTTCCAGTGCTCTACTATGCATATCGTTTAGCTTTTTGAAGTATGTTGAATGATAATCTTTATTACCAACTGGTGAACATCCTACATGCAGAAAATTGCTTGTAGAAACCATGTTTTGCACTAGGCAAACACCGCACTATTGTAAATTGAATACAGTTATCTTGGTTAAAATGTCTGCTGAAGTTAGGTTAACTCACTTTGTCCTGAAAAAAGATTGTAAATATCTCATTTTGACATTATGAAAAATTGACCCGTTAGTCCTCTAAAATCTTCACAAATATTTTATAAGACCATGCTAATGGTAAAAACTTAAAGTTCTTCTAGAACTGCATTTTTTCCCCTTGAAGTATGTTTTGCGTACCATGCTAGCAAAATGATGCAGGACAGTGGTTGTATGCGTTCTGTCTGGCATAACTCGTTTTCTTATTAAAATTCTATCATATATGGTTGATAGAAGGGTGTGTTTGGCATGAGGACCTTCCTTCTCTCTGAAGGGCTTGACATTTTCCTGATATTAATCAAGTCTGGCAATGTTTGTTGGTGTAGGTGCTAAGGTCAGAGTGGAATGCAAGGATAAGGAACAGAAAGTTATATTCACCAAGGAAGGAACCACAGATGCCACTGGAACGTACTACATCCATGTTAACGAAGACCATGGTGATGAGACATGTGACGTGGTTCTTGTGAGCAGCCCACTCGGTGACTGCAAGACAGTTGATCCAGGACGTGACCGTGCGCGTGTGGTACTCACCAGCTACAATGGAATTGTCTCAGACTCACGTTTTGCTAATGCCATGGGATTCATGAAGGATGATATCATGTCTGGTTGTACTATGTTGCTTCAGTCTCTCATGGAAGAAGAGAATTAGAATGGTGGTCAAGCGCAGACTAGTTTCTTCTGTAGTATGCTGTTCTGTTCTATGGTTCACATTTATGGTTGCGGCCAAACATTCTAGTTTTTCTTTGTTCTCGAACTTCCAAATCATGTATGTCGTGTAGCATTCTTTTGTTCTTCAGAGATTGATGTTTTGATTGATATAAAGGAGTAACCACGAAACATCTTGTTTCAAATGTTCATGTGTTTTGTTTGATTTCTATGATTGACTGCAACACGCCCACAGATACAATGATAGTCAATTGTTTCAAGCTTGCTTTCTTGTTTTCCTGCCAGGAAAAATTGGAGTACGTGCATTTAGTGAAGTAAGCCTTGTTTGTTGAGGAGTCTTTAGGCAACGATCACTTTGTTCATTATGCTTGATACATGACCAAAGATTGTGATTTTTCAAGTTGTCTTCTCGCTTTCCCTTGATGTTTTCCTTTTCGTATCTGTCTTAAGCCTTCTCATTTTCCGTTAGGTTGATGGGTTATGGTTAATCTAGTGTAGATTCATGATCGATGAGGATTGGTTTATAACTAAAGTTCTATGAGAATGTCATGTAAGTATTCATATGTTTTAATGAAAGGATACAAATGATTGTAATTTTATTGGCTGTTTTTTTATCTGGGGAAAGTGTTGCTTAGTTAAAAGGAAATGGGGAATAACCGAATAAACCTCATGAGGCGCAAAAGCATATTCTGAAGGAAAAGTGATGCATTTTGAACAGCTTTATTGATAAAACATTACAACCCACTCTGTTCGAGATGTCTCTCGCATTTTATCAGTGGTTGCAACGACTTGTTGGTTTATATGGGGATCTCATAACAACTTTGTTCTTAAAAATGTGACCCCATCCCCACATAACACCTTGGCATCTGTTTACGCTCAACTTAACGACTATCAGAAGTTTGTTAACCATCAATCAAATTCAAACCTTACCTCAGTAGCCGCCAACTTTGATCCATCTTACACACTTCTCCACAGTGGATACCTCCCATGACTCTTCGGTGAAGTTAAACTGTGATGCTGCTCTCAAGAACTCGAGTGCTGCTTTTGGTATTATTGCTCGCGATTCAACAGGTCTTCTCCGTTATGTCCTCGATAAACGTTGCAAGCCATATCTCCTCTTCATGCTGAGATCATCGCAATACACTCTGCCTTCTCGCTAGCATTTAATCATGGGTGGTTTAATGCAATTGTGGAATTTGACTCCCAAATAGCTATCGCCTTACCGTCTTTAGACATGTTCCCACCATGGAGTTTAGCTGCTCTTGTGGATGATATTTGATTATTGGCAAAAGACTGTTCTGATAGAGTATAATTTCTTACTTAGGAAACAAGGGTTCTGTTGTGGTTTTTTTTACCACCAAATTCTGAAGTCTGATTCCTGGTTAAATTTTATTCAAACTGAAAATGACAGCTTATTGATATTATCGCAATTCGAATTTTGCCTGTTTTCATACTTGGTCATTTACTATATCAATTGTATTTTGTTGGCTGTATACTGTGTTAATTAATTGTTGTTATAAACAAAATGCAAGGATGAACCTGTGCTCTTTCGATGTTCATTAATATTTGGTGATCCTTGTAAGAATACGTCTTTCAGTACATGGGTCAAATATCAAATTCGAGCTCTGGATCAAGTTTTGGAATCTAAAATTAGATCTCGATGACAAGTTATTGACAACAATTGAATTTAAAGGTTTTTGTAGCAAACTATGTTTTCGGCTACTGCTGCACTCTGTGTAGCAAACTATTTTAGGTATTTTTTTTTTCTGGGCTAGAAAGCGAACTAGCTTCTGATTTTTGGGTATTTAACGAACTTTCCCATATAATTAAAAAAAAAATCACTCTTCATTTTCTTCTTGGTGACCTGCAAGTCAAAGACACACTTCACTCGCAACACACAAACACACTCGCCGGAGAAAAAAGAAAAGGAAAATAATATGGATAACGCCTACCTCATGGGAATGGCGCAATTTCGGGGTACCATGGCGTCACGCCATAGGTCCTGATATTTTCCTATGGCGGCCCCTTACCGTGTGCAATATTTCTTTTTACCACAAACATTGATGAAATGGCTAATTGAACAGATTGCATCAGCATCGACATCGGGGGTACCATGGCGTCACGCCATAGGTCCTCATATTTTCCTATGGCTGCCCCTTACCGTGTGCAGTAATTGAACAGATTGCATCAGCATTTGTTGCGTTCATACATTTCATTGCTCAAAAGATCTCACTAATCAGTAAAACTTGTTTTCTTGCTCTAAACAAAAGTAAGCCAGTTTGTTGCTGAACACAACTAAGGCAGAGCTTTACATAAAATTTACTACTCTTTGCTCATATTTGGAAGTTTAATGCTGCCTGTCATAGGGCATTTTCTTTAAAACATCTGCCCATGTCCTCCGTCCCTCACAAAGCTCCTTCACCAGTGCTGCCACTTTTTCCACGCTCACCAAAATTTGACACTGAGTATCCCGCTCACGAATTGTCACTGATGATGTTGAAACCACAGTAATATTGAATGGCACGCCATTTTCATCTGCTCTTGTGTATTGTTGATGTATTGTTGTATCATCTATATATTAGTAAGATATTAGGCTCTTATTGTTTGTGCAATCACGTCAATTTTACATAACTGGGCCAAGTTTTTAAATTCAGACATACGAGTTCATCGAAAGTTTTATTGGTGTAATCAGAATATAGAAAAGAGGCTTATTTACTTCTAATACACTATCCAATTTGATCTTATATCTGACAAAACCCCATCTGTTTAATGGGTTCATGCATTGATAAAGGTCAAAAGGCCTAAAATCCACCCGATGTAGCAAAAAAGATTCATGTCAATTATTGATTGTCAAAACAGCTGTTTCACAATTTATAAGTTAGCAGTTTGGGCTACATTTAAGGTAATGTTCAGATTTAGCTTGTTTCACCAATTAGAGAGACGTAACCCAAACTGACCCATTCACTAGTGGATGGGTCAAAATCCCACCTTTGAAAATGAAGGCAAAAAATATATCAAAGACATACCCCAAGGATAGACCACGCTTGAAACTCCAGCTGCACGTAGCGAATTGTTAATCTGTTTAGCAACTTTCACATATTGCTGATCCGGAAACAATGAGAAGATGGGACATTGTATGGGTGCCACAAAAGGGTTGAAACCGAATACATATATCTCTTCTTCTCCAGCTTTGCTTGGTCTTGTGTAGAAAGAATGTTCAAAGAGACAATAGATGATTCGCTCCATTACAAATGAAAATTCAATCACAGCAGATTTAAAAGTCCTATGGTGCACTTTATGCGTTTCCTTTGATATGGATACCATGCTTTTCGTTATTGTGACGATCTTCTTAAGCATGCTAACTTCAATTCCACCTTCCCTTTGGACTCTAAAGCAGCCTTCATTTCCATAGCATCTTTTTCATTCATTGTCTAAAAAAAAATAGCAGGAAAACTGTAATTGTTACAACCCGTTCAGGTGAAAATGGGTCAACTTGACTTGTATAATATTGTTAAAAGCACAAAAATAGCACACTTGATTGTTTTTCTTTTTTCCTTTTTTTTCATGAAAAGGTTTAATCACACAACACTAAGAGTTTACAACATTAAGACTGCATTTTCTTTAACATTGCAAGCTAACCAATACCTCACACGCTTATCTAAAGGCAGTACCAACCAAAACATCCCCATTATCCTTTCTAATCACTTCATTCGGCGGATCATAACTTGTAATGACTTTTCTATAAGCTTCAAACAGACTAGCAGGTGTACTTCATTCAACACCAAAGCCAACCCAGTATGAATACAGCTATGGACAAAGATATTACATTTCCTTTAGCAATATAGACTAAAGAAGCGTTAATGGGTCACCGGTTTTGGCCCGGAAAACAAACTTTATTCTTGTATAACAAGATTCCTTTATCATCATCATTAATAAGAATTTTTTAGATTAGATGAAACGTGCCAAATTCTGACAATATTATGTTGTTGATAATTTCAAGAACATGGACTGCAACTACAACGAAACCATCGATGTAACTGGTATTCACATTAGTTTTGCAAGATGTAATGTTAGAAGAAATTTTTTTACCTTAAGTGCTTCAACAACCTTTATCCAGTCACCTTCAAATGCAGGACGAAGCTCCTTGTGAATGGGTTTTATAACCACTTTCTACAAATGCACGACTTATTAGCAGCTTGCTAACCGTAAGCGACAACTTCACAAGTACACAAGTTACCTCTACTTCGTTAGGTTGTGCCAGTTTCTCTTTTGCTTCAAGAGACGCTCCAAATTTATCCTAGGCAAAAACATGTATCCAAAACTTCAATAAAAAGCTTGATAGTATTACTAAATTCACATGTTAATTAACTAATAAGCTTACATGAGATCTATCAGCAATCCAAACACACTCACTCCAACCGCAAGAAGTCTCAATTTCAGCCATCCAGCAATCTTCAGCATAGTGATCCATCACATTTGGGAGATTTTGTCTGAACCGTAAACGTTTTTCATCTATCCCTAAACGTGTCAAATATAGATATACTCTCCCAATGAAGTATGCAAGTGACTCATTCTTCACGATCCCCTTAAAACAGATGTTTAATAGTTAAACATAGTATGTTTATATGATATAATAATTAGAAAAACGTGGACATAATATCAAATGAAAACTAACCTTAGAAACTGCTTCACCGAGACAAAGTTTCTTCGCACACTGCCCTGACATTTGTTCGTCCCTTGGGAACATAAGAAACTCTAGGTTTGAAACTTGGGAATACTTTTGATGTGATTTGTCATCAGGATCGACAAAGTGCTCTATCAGTGCAAGTGTGAATCTGCTGAGTAGATTTTTATGAGGAGAGATCTGAAAGGTGGGAAACATCTATAAAAATTAATAGCCAAGCCCGTACCAATATCTGAACGGTGAGTAACATCTATAAAGTATGCAAGTGACTCAGCCAATCCCTATACGATGCAATATGAAAAAATGACGAGCATGCTAAATTAGCAGAAGACGGTGCAAGCAAGAGAAAAACACATTACCTCACTTCTGTGTGCCTTGCCAATTATAGCGCCAGTAAATGGGAGCTTGAACCCATTCAGACGGTGTATGTGTTCAAAGATTTTACATATGCCTTGTGTTGCTGTTACAAGGCACTCGTACCTGAATGATATCAAATGAAAAGCGTTGCAACCATAAGTCAATGGTACATGTAGGAGTCAGAGGCAAGAGCTTGAGGCAATAATATCAAAAAATTTCTCATATATAAAACAAAAATTTTGATATACAGAAAAAACATAAATTAGAAGGGCAACGAACCACAATAGTATTTTCAATACATAACATAATTATCCCAATCTGTGTTGTTCAAACACATAGATTATCATTGTGATAGAATTGGTTTCATAATCATAATTATCCCATATAAGAAGGTTTGAAATCATTGTCGTTGTAATTCTGGCGAGGCACACAAAACATATCTGAAAGCATATCAGATCATAAAATGCGCACCTCATCTTTTGCAAGACATGTGATAAATATTTATGAGAAAAAATACCAACTCAGGGTTCACATCAAGTTGAGTCTCAAAGAGAGGATTCCTGGTATAGGTTTCCACTATGTCATACTCATTCTTGGCACCAAGTTTTTCAGGAAAAAGATCATTGAGAACTGCGAGAATGTGTTTAAGTTCACGAGTCTTGTCATCTTTAAACATATGATCAGTATTTATATCGACTTGACTTGAAGCTTCCAAGATGGAATCTGGGGCGAGCAGTTTTAGCATACGATCCTCCATAACAAAATGCTGAGAAAATTTATCCAAAAATATTAGAATTTTGTGAGTAACATCAAATTATACAAATATAAGCATCAAGCGGTAGAACTCGGCTACGAAAGATTGTCCTAGACTGATGACTAAGTCTCATGCCAAAAACAAACTCACTTTGTATGGTCTAGTAAGATGAGAAACCAACAAATTTCATCAACATATTGATTATAAGCTCAATTATTATGGCTTGGGAGTTTATTTAAGCTTATTTGGATGGCATATGACCTTATTGAATTTTAAAAAGCTCATAAGGTCAAAATTTTGGGATTATGAGCTTATCAATGTGAGGTTATGACTTATTGACGTTTATAAGCTCAAGTTAATAAGCTCATAAGCTTTTCAAAAGTTAATAAGCCCATAAGCTGGCCAAATGAGCTTAAAATTGAGCTTAGTCAACTCGAGCTTATGATTTTTTTTTGGGGCAGAAGGTTTCAAAACACTCGAGCTTATGAGCTTAAATAAGCCATAAGCCAAAAAAACTGACTTTAGTATCTTTTCAATAGTTTAATACAGATATCAGGGACAAATATGCTAAAACCCACACCCATTTTCTTGGCTTATCAGCTCATTAGCAGAAAGGGTTGAACTGAAAGCATATTTTTTAGTAACTTAGTTTTATAAATTGAATGAATTATTAGAAGTTAGCGAAAAAAAAAAAACCAATTCAACAATGTAAATGAACAAAAAAAAACACAATGAGATTATCCACATCCAAATATGCAAACATCCCAAAGATAGGGCATCATTTCTTATTAAAACTAGTAAGACCATAACAATTCACGGACCAAAATGCCGAATTTTATAAGTCCAGAATGAAGTGAACAAAAACGCAAAATTCGTATATATCAACCCTTAGTCTAAAATAGTCAAGTTACAAGCTATTCCAAACACCCCCAAATTATAATACACTAATAATTTTTTTTAGGTAACTACCATTCCGCCATTTGACTAGTTTGAACTCAGTGCCACACATATTAAAATCAAATATTTTCAGGAGGTTGCCTTAATACAAGTAATTAGTTGTTACGTGACAGAATAACGCAGGGACTAGTTATGACTACTATTAGAAGATGGAGGACCCAAAGTATAAACTTTGGATAACTAGCAAGTTGTTACAGGCAATCAGCCTATAAGAACCTATCCATCTCATTTTAGAAGTTAGCTTATGATTTGATAACTGTTCTCTTCCTAATTCACATCTCTATTGTAATGGTTCATATCGTTCAATTAATCCAATAACGATTCAGTTTCAGTTCTTGTTTCTTGTTATAGAACTCTAGTTGAATTGTTGCATTGTAAAATCATAGTTCTCATTCCGATTGGGGTTTCTGATCTATGCACGTTACAGTGGTATCAGAGCTGCCTTCCTGGCAACTCATACATTGTTTCCAGCGAGTTTGTTAGCTTTTCGGTGAGTTGTTAATTTTTCGGCGAAGTTTGTTGGTTTTCCGATGGAGACAGAGATTGACAAGATTATCCGACTAACACAATCTTGCACATCGTTACAACGAAGAATCGATGGTGAAGGAACCGGTCATAATAGCAATGCGCACAAGATGCTTGTTAAAATGACAGTAGGTGATTTCCTTGAACAGGATACTATTCAAGAGTATTATGAAGCGTTTAATTCGTGGTTCAGTAGGTTGGATTTAGAGGAATGGTTCTTGGTTGATCTTTTTATTTGTGGGCTGCCATTAGAATTTGGAAATAGTGTTAGATTTTATCAACCCAAAACCTTGTTAGTTGCGTATCAATTGGCTAAGTTTCAAGAGTTGGTGAATAATATTACTCATTCGAAAGAAGTAATGGAAAATAGCGTTGAGTTGGAATACTTGGATGATGAATTTGATATGGGTATTCTTGAAATTGAAAATCAGAGCCACGATGTTGAATATGGTATAGAAGAATATGGTGTTGATGAATCTTGTGAGGGAATTATCGATGGTTCAAGTGGGGTTGAAAAGGATAATGATCGTGTCTCAGTTGGTGATGATGATTGTAAAGAAAACGAGTTGGGAGTAAGTGTAATGGATTATGGAAATACATTTGAAGAACTAGACGAAATTAAGGAAGAATGTGAACGAGAAAAGGAGAAAGTAATATGTTTTCGTGATGGAAATTCTGATTATGGCGGGTTCGATGAAGAAGTGATTGTTGGTAGTTATAGTACTCAACTAAGAGCCATAGGAGGGATGGAAAGGTTTGCGATGAATTGTGTGAAGAAGAAAGGATTTGAGGATGTGGTTGTAAAGGTTGTGTTGGAGGAGGGTGAGAAAGTAGTGCGTTTAGGTACTCCAGGTTACTGTGTTGATGCTAAGAGGGTAAGCGCCAGTGAAAATGATTATGCTTGGGAAGGAAAGATTGGAACTTTAGCTAAGCAACGTGAAAGAAAGGTTGGAAATAAGAGTGATGATGTAGAGGTTAATGCTTTAGATGGATTGAATGTTACTAAAATAGTGGAAGGTGTTGGATCTGATGACGGGGAGTATAACATAGCTCAAGATATAGAGGTTAATGCTTTAGATGGATTGAATGTTACTAAAATAGTGGAAGGTGGTCAATATGATGACGGGGAGTATAACATAGCTCAAGTTTGGAATGCGTCTGAGATGAGTGGGAATGATGAGTATCAAGTGAGTATAGGTGTCGAGCAAAGAAGTGTAGATGTTCTAGAAAATGGTAGTGGTAATAGTGGTGAAGTGAGTGATATGACCAGTAGGTTGATAGGTGGTAGTGATTTGTGTAAAGAAGGTGGTGGTGAGTTGCCGAATTCTAGTGACTTTGTGAATGGAGGTGATGGAAGTAAAGGAAGTAATTCTCTAATCTTTGAAGAGTCGTATGATGGTTGGTTTGAGAACCAAATGGAAGCACCTACAGATAATGGTTACGTCTTAGATAAGTTGAAGCTGGATAGTGGGTATATTATGTGTGGAAACGGGGGAATAACAGAAGTTGTATGGGAACCGTTGGTGAAAATGCGGGTAAATGGGAGTATTATGGGGGGAAAGAGTGGAGATGCATATGATGTAGCTCTAGATGGGGGTGAACTTTTGGACTGTGTAAATGAAAGTAAATTGAAGATTTCCCACAAGGACAAAGTTGGATCCTTAAGTGATGTACGAAATGAACGAAATGTTATGGAAATTGAAGAGATAAGTGGTATTGTGGTAAGAGTTACTGGATTCATTGACATGAATGGGTCTTCAAAGGGTGTTTTAGTGGCTGGTTTTTTGGTTGAAAGTGACTCCGTGTTGAAACAAGGTAAGGGATGCTCGTGGTGGTTATACCGCTTAAAGGACCCATGTGATACATTAGCTTATGGGGCAATGAATCTGAGCACAAGTCTACTCGATTATATACCTATCATATCTGAAACGTGCCGTTGTGTGACTTGTATACAAGAGGGTCGTCATCTACGGAATCAAGAAAACAAACATAACGATGATCACTTTATACATGGGGCGAGTGGAGTTAAGAGGGAGCCATCAGTTGCAGGAAGGAAGAATACAAGTAACCTCAAATATATGTTCCTGCCTTTCGAGGATACTAAAACGAATGGAGCTGGTAGTTGTTATTGGGAATTCAAAGGATTCCAGTGGCGTGGCAGGAAAAAGGCGTGTGGCATATATTGCCAAGTTAAGAATAATGAATGGAAGTTTGATATTTGGAGGTGGACTAGAAGGAAGAAAAGGAAAAAAAAAATAAAAAAAAATGCCTTATATTCTGCAAGTGTGGGGTTTTTCGAATGATTTTGTGTGTTGGAGACTTCTAAAACAGGTTATGGATTTCTGCAACAACTCAAATGAGTCGACAAGATCAGTACATGGGGAGTAATACATCTAGGAATTACTCGTCTCAGTAGCATGAATGCACGACCTGTACATCGAATGACGTAGCCTGAATACTAAATTCAAACCGATTCTTGAGGTCAAGAATCTTTTTAAGGGGAATGGTTTGTTACGTGACAGAATAACGCAGGGACTAGTTATGACTACTATTAGAAGATGGAGGACCCAAAGTATAAACTTTGGATAACTAGCAAGTTGTTACAGGCAATCAGCCTATAAGAACCTATCCATCTCATTTTAGAAGTTAGCTTATGATTTGATAACTGTTCTCTTCCTAATTCACATCTCTATTGTAATGGTTCATATCGTTCAATTAATCCAATAACGATTCAGTTTCAGTTCTTGTTTCTTGTTATAGAACTCTAGTTGAATTGTTGCATTGTAAAATCATAGTTCTCATTCCGATTGGGGTTTCTGATCTATGCACGTTACATTAGTTTAAACAGAGCTTGTGGAAACAAAAAAAAAGTAATAGTAATAACAAGGATGAGGAAAATAGTAGCAGCAGGGTAGTACCTTGGTCCATTCATTAACGACATGACCGCCGACGAGATGTGAAGAAGCCCCGTACTCGTAGAAAGCAGCAGCATTTGAGTCATTCAACTTGGTATAAAACAAAAAACGTTCAAGAGCATAAAAAAGAGACTTGCGAAAAGCCTTTTTCAGTTTGAGTTGATTTTCAATCCACGATTTTACGATTTTCAACACATTTTTCTCCTTAGTGTTTTTGGTCTCCATGGCGTTGTTTGTCTCCCTGTCAGGGGTTTGGTTGGTACTAGTGAATGTTGCTTCACTTTTGGAGCAGTTAGCGTTTTGTTTCAACAAAACAAATTTTATTTTTTTAGAATAACAGTCCTTAAACAATTAATTTTATAATTTTATAATTTTTTTAATAATAACCTCAAGTGAGAGTAATATGGTAAACTCAAACAAAATCCTTTATCTAATTTTGGAAGTTTTGAAAGTGGATAATAATTTTAGGACAACCCAAAATAGAATAGTGAAAAATAATATTGGGACGGAGGTAGTATTAATTACCGGTAACTGAAGGATTTACATGGTAGCCGGGTATGACAGGTGGCACACTTTATTTAGAGCTACGAAGTGTAAAATTTTTTAAAAAGTATTAATTTTTTAGTATGTGCAACACGCAAAAATATATTTATATTAATTCCGTTTAACCTAAAAAGTCTTTGGTTCAAATATGCAATACCTGACGAAAATTTCTGAATTCGCTCCTAACTACTACTACTACATATTTTATGGTTTATTATTTGTCTTAGAGTATGTTTGGCGAAATGGATTACATGTTGGAGTTGTGATTTGAGATGAGTTGTAATTGGGGCTAAAATTTTCTTACGTTATAAGTGGGAATCAACGTTGTTTTTGTAAGCTTATTTGAAAAATTGGTTGAGGTTGTGACTTATTATTGTAAAATTATTAAAAGAATTATATAATTAAATAAGGTTTTTTATATGTTATTTATTTTTTGAGTAAATAATTAATTTAATTTTTGAGTAAATAATTAATTTATTTTTCAAGTCATGGGCTAAGAATTTTAGCTCTTTTTATAGGTCGAGACTTATGAATTATAAACATCTTTATAAGCTCGTGTGACCAACAAAACTTATTTTATAAACCAATTTATTTTAAAAACTCAAACTCGAATAATCTCCATTAATCTTGCCCTAAGCATGCCTTTAAAAGGTGTTCGAATCTATATTTGTTTAATGAAACTGGATCTCGAATACTTGGTCAAGGGAGCAAACAAGTATGCAACTTCCTTAACATTGGTAAAGGCTGCAACTTGGGATTTGATACCTTGGTTAGAAGAAAAAGTTAATCGTCTCTGGATTCCACAAAAATATCCTGAATATGATTGATATGCAGAATTGGGTGCTTCACATTGAGATGAGCGTGTGCGACGCACCTACAACTATGCATGTGTGCACAACTCAGGCTCTCAAGTCTTCTCTCTAATTCGAATCAAAAGCATCCAAGGAATTAGGATTGAACCCAAAACAGGCTATCAACATTTGACAGAGATCAGACTCATTAGAGAAGATGAAAAAGTCTACACTATCCAGGAAGGAGATTTTCCACTTCTTCGTCTCGAGGACATTGAAAACATGCTGCTTTTGCTAACTCACAACGCCCTCAGACACTTGACGTCTGAAGAACTAATTGCCCTGAATTCATCTCTTCGAATGTACACACGTCGAGTTGTCATCAAGAAAAGAGTTGAAGATCTGCAACTTGGAGTAGAAAGTTATCAAAGGAAGCTCAACCTTTCAAAACCACGTACTAAAGTCTTCCAGAGGCATACAAACAAATCTCCTTACACCAGCACCACTGACCCGATGCCCGACATTTTCTACCTGAATGGTCGTGGTCTTATGAAGTTCCTGAGAATTCCAGAGATCAACAAATTCAGTGACGGGTCTCTTACCCATATTCGGGACAAGTTGGTGCATCTCAACAAGTATAAGACTCTTCCAGAGGTCACTGTAGATTGGGACAAGGTATATCAACAGAGTGCTACCTATACGATCAAAAAGATTGATGAGAAGCTGAGGGGAAAGACGTCTTATAAGAAGCTTAGAACGATTCGTTGGTGGAAGACCATATGGAGCGCACCACAAGTTCATGGAACGATCCATTTAAATGGGTCGTACTATATCAGGTTCACTCCATATACTCACTTGTGAATATGTAAATATTGTGAATATTATGCTTTTGTGGCCTGTTGTAGTGTGAAAGTATGATAATGTTTCAAGAATTTCTCACGAGATTTTAAATCTTTCAAAATCTATCATACTCAAGCACTACAACTAACCCTCATTAACTTGAGGGGGAGCATTAATATGTTCTATGACCATAGATTGATTTCATTTTTACCCAAAGACCGGTTAATCCATTCAATATCCCAAATATTAATGGTTAACATTTTGGATAAGGGGAGAAAATGGGATTAAGGAGACTTAATGATATTTGGCTAAAAAACGAAAAAGACTTAAAAAATAAACCAACTTAATATGTGTAATGCACATGTTAAGGGGGAGCGTTTTTTATGAACAAAACACTTAAGGCACAAAAACTTTGATTATAATATCACAAGTGCTTTAAGTGATTTTCAAGGATTTTTCATGGTGACAATACTTACCCAAAACACACTTAATTCACGACGGATATGGTGAAAAAAGGGTGGTAGGATTAGGTATTAGTCCAATGATTCATCAGAACTGATGGAATCTTCCCAAGGACAATTCCCTAGATAGAATTAGAAGTCCTAGGAAAGTTGGAGATGATTGTGAATGTAGCAGAGTACCGACTAATTACTGATGCTAGCACTGGAACAATCACAACAAGGTGCTAGTGATGATGTATTGGTAAGTACTGAAGGGGTTGAAGAATGAAAAAGAAATGTAAAGATAAAGGGTGTAAAGAAAGAAGCCCTCCTTACAACTTAGGACAGAAACCGGGTCAACACATCTTTTATTGGGATCATTTTTAAATGATTATCAATGTTGAAGACAAGATATCATGGACCCAGTGATGTCATGCACAACCCCTCCCAGCTAACTCAAATATCTCTCAAAAGATGTTTGTTTTGATCACACGGAGCTCAACACGTTATCTATTGGTTTATTCACTCCGAATAGACTGATATTGAATAGGTGGCAATCCTCTCCAGCCATCGCTCACTAAATCAAAACGCACTATCGAGTCTAGAGCCACGAGATCATAAAAAGTCTCATTAGGACACTTTCCATTTATTCCTTGCTTCTTCACACACTGTGAAAAGTAAGAGATCTTTATGAGTCCTACGCAATATTCTTGTAATATTTCCAGAACATCCGAGTAATACGCAAGTACTACAATGAAGATGGAAATCCTGCTTGAGCCAACATCAAACAAGCTCATGGTAGGTGACACGTGCGGTTCTTTAAGAACCAATCTTGTGAGAAATGGAAAGAAACAGTAGTTTAAGTCTTAATTGAACTTAAACTCGTTCCAGGCCTCTACGCATTATCGTATGATCTTGCCAGAAAACTCAGAGTGACACTCTTTAGTGTTCACAGTGACGAGTGGAAATCCTTCTAGTGTTAACATCAAACAACACTTGGTAGGTGACAAGCAAGATTCTATTTGAATCTAGCTCGTGATAACTGGAAAGCAACGATGGTGAAAATCTTAATTGAAATTCACTTGTTCCAGGTTTCATGAATTGACGGCTTCAATCATACGGATTTTTAATCCAAATGATTTACTCTTTATGTTCGCAGTCAGCTTTGGACGGTCGAATAAAGAGAGCGGGTTTACCCGCGAAATCTTATCAAGGAGATCTTTAATTAGAGCTACCTGTCACAAGTACGATATTTATTATCGTCCAACGGTCTTCACCGACCGGAGGTAAAATGCTACCGAGTCAGAATAAAATGTCAAACCCATTTTATTCGTGTCTTATTATGTTGCTGCATTTGAAGACGGTGGCGTTGCGATGTACCAGTTGAAGTCGTCCTCACATACTTATTCCTTCTGCATCAAATATGTAAGCAAATTCAAGAAAGTCTGACCTAAAAGTCTTCCGCTGTATCGACACTGAAACTTTCAAGAATTCAACAAAGGATAGGTATGTAGGACATGAAGTCACGAAGAGGCAAATATCACAAGAAGACAAAGATTGCACGTGAAAGGCTAAAAGAACATGTTCCAAGCAAAAGCCTGATGTTATTCAACACATATTCACAAAAAGAAGAAAAGTTAAAGAAGAAAAGAGAAAGTGGACTACGAGCTCAAGAAAAAGATCTAACATGCTAGATTGACCTCCCTTTGGGGGAGATTGTTGGAAATATGTTTTTCGTATAAAGAAAGTTTCGGTCACTCCAACAATGTAGTTATAGGCTCGTAGTATTGTTTAAGTACTATTTATGTTTAGCCCAACCCATGAGCATGTTCATGGGCCGGAGGCCCAAGTCCACATAAGGACTTGGGTATATAAACCCCTTTCCACCATGGAAAGTGGTGTTGGTTTTTTTTTACATTTCTCACATTAATACAAGTTTCTTTCTTTCTCTCTCTAGTTTCTCGCTCTAGAATAACAACAACCCTCTTGATTAGTTATAAGATTATCACTTTTCTACAAAAGTTTTCATTGATCTGTATTGAAGCACATCAAGACGACAAAGTGAATAACCTGAAGTCCTCAAAAAACATATCTTGTTTCAGGATAAGAAGTGACGTGCAGTAGAGAAGTCTATGTTCTCCAGCTTATTTGCTGCTATCTCTCTGACCCTCCACACAACCTCCTTTTGCATTCTATTAATGACCCTAAAAAAAGCTTCATTCACATTCAAATGTTTATCAATTATACAGAAACTTAGAATATGACCAAATGGAGAAAGTACCAATTATAAACACACAAATAGAGAAAAAGATGTTTGAATATGACCAATCTATCAAAAGAACCCGATTTCAGTTTTTTAGCCTGAGAAACAAAACAAAAAAAATCAGAATACAATTAGGGTTATGAG
This sequence comes from Glebionis coronaria, assembly GCA_025667525.1. NCBI lineage: Eukaryota > Viridiplantae > Streptophyta > Magnoliopsida > Asterales > Asteraceae > Glebionis > Glebionis coronaria. The sequence continues at coordinate 736,043 of JANFOE010000175.1, forward strand.
AAAAGAATTTTACTTAAAAGAAAAAAAGAAGACGATCATTAGGGTTTTAGAAGAATGAGGATACATGTTTTTTTTGATTTTATTAATAAAAAAGATACGTATTTCCTTTTAAACAAGTGATAGATTTGAATGAATATATGATACATTCTAAACTATTATTGTTATTATCTTAAACGTTTTCTAAAACATGTATATCTAAATAAATATCTTACAATTGATAGAAGATATTGATAAAGTTTTTAAAAAAGAAAACAAAAACAATTGGTTAGCCTATTTGGTAAAGCTGGTTGTATGTGAATCTTGAATGTGAATTCACAGACCAGGGTTCAAACCTTCTCAACAACATTATTTTTAACAAATTTTTCGAAATTTCCACAAACCAGGGTCCAGACCCGGCTCCGCCTTGACCTGAACCACCAGTCCAGACCCGGCTCGGCCCAGTCATTCAAAATGTAGTTTTCAGAACTGCGTTTTCAAAACGTGATTTTGAAACAAAAACGCGTTTTTCAAACACTGTGGCCCGCCCAAAATGTGTTAAAAAGGAAAAAAGTGAGATTTTCTAGCAAATACTCAAATCCTATTGGTTAAAAGATGTGACTGTGATATGACTGGGATTAAAACTGTGGTTTCAAGTCATAATTATATCTATATATAATATATATATATATATATATATATATATATATATATATATATATATATATATATATATATATATATATATATATATATATATATATATATATATAGATTTTAGTTAAAGTAGTGTAGTATCTTATAATTGTTAAAATAAAAAGTATTTTGGACCTTTAGATCTACTAATTTAATTAAGATGACATCATTCTCATTAAAAGAACATTAAATTTTTAATTAATTGAATTTCTATGTTTCTTAATAAATTTATAAAAACAAAGGTCTCATTGATTTCATTAAACCATATTTATTACACTTATTAATTGTATTTTAATTGTACACTTGATATTAGTTGGAAAAAAACACTACTATGTTTTTCTCAAAAATAACTATATTTTACTAATATGTACTATTAACCATTTCGGAGTTTTAGTTTTTTTCTTATGTTGTATCACGTATTAATTTATACAATTCAAGACAAGTTATTTTGTGTATATTATATTAAGTTATAGTTACGGAAATCAATTGGTACATGACGGTTTTTTATATGTTTAGGTTGTGTACGAGTTAAATGTTAAATATGTACCATCATATTTGTAATTTTGGATGTGACGTGAATTGTATGTATTTTTTACATGAGTTGATAGATATGTACCTCCATTTTTCTTGTTGATGTACCATCTTATTATTTTGTAAAATATTGAATATGTATTTGTTTACTTGTAAAGAATATTATTTAGACATGATGTATCAAAACTTTGTTATGTATCTAGTTTACCTAATATAAAAAATACAAATGTATAAAAAAGAATAAATATGAAGATGTATCAAGAAAACTGTTATTATCTAAAAGTTTGCTTAACTAAAATTTAAATATTGTTTAAAACATAAAATAGTATTGGTTAAATGAAAATTAATTATAGGTTTATTTATTAATTGTCCCTTGACTAGATTAGTTACATTAATACAATTCATCTATTATTAATTGAATTTAATACTAACTAATTAAATTTAATAGTTCGTAATACTTTTCATTTTAACAATTTTAAAGAGGTACACCACGTTAACCTAACTCTATATATATATATATATATATATATATATATATATATATATATATATATATATATATATATATATATATATATATATATATATATATATATATATATATATATATATATATATATATATATATATATATATATATATATATATATATATATATATATAGATTTCGGTTCAAATGAGAACTTTTTAAAATTGAAAAAATAAGAACCAGCTAAAATCTCACAAATGACACTCTACTTCAAATAATTTTTAAACGAGATTAACTAAAATTAAGTTTTTTAATAATTTGATGGGCTTTCTTTTGAAAATTGACGAATTCTAGGTGATACATCTTGATTTAAGGTGTGATTTGTATCATGTCTTTGTATCGTGTATCATGTTATTTAGTGGTGGTTGTGTATCAAATGTACCAATTTATGTATAAGATATTATCTTGTTGAGATTTTGATGTATGTGTATCACATTTTTTTATTGTGTATCAGTAATACGTTACATACTAAGTCGTCGTTTATTAGTCAATAGAATGTTAAGTTGTATAAATAATGTATATTTTGGTGTATTATTGGTAATATGATTATGTATCAATGTTTTATTGGTGTTTTAGATTAGTTCTCATTTTTACAACTTTAAAAAAAGCTCTCATATTAACCTTCCTCTCTCTCTCTCTCTCTCTATATATATATATATATATATATATATATATATATATATATTATATATAGTTAGGTTATTATAGTGTAGTAGCTTAAAGTTGTTAAAATGAAAAGTCATCTTAACCATTGATTTTATCAATTAACATGTGATTTATTTAATATTTAAACATAAAATAATAAATCTTATATATAAAATTTGGTATTAAAAACACTAAAAAATTTGATACGTAAAAATTTATAGCTGATACATATGATACATAGTTTTACTTCAAAAAATATTATTAGCATAAATAATCATTTATTCGTAAATTCAGTGATACATTATCACATGTTGCATTCGATATAACAAAGAAAATTGATAAACTATGATACACAACTGATACACGAAAAACTAGTAATATTAAAAATTGTGAACTAGCTACTCGTACACGAACTAAATCTTCCAAAACACTCGTACACGAACTAAAAAATCATAAACGAACCAAAACTAATCAATAAATGTGATATTTGCCCGTTTTCCATTACTTCTCATTTTAACAACTTTAAGCACCTAAACCATTTTATCTAAATTCTCTCTCTCTCTCTCTCTCTCTCTCTCTCTCTCTATATATATATATATATATATATATATATATATATATATATATATATATATATATATATATATATATATATATATATATATATATATATATATATATATATATATATATATATTATATATATATATATATATATATATATATATATATATATATATATATATAAATGTATATATAATATATATGTATATATATGTATATGTATATATATGTATATATATATAGTGTAACTTTATTCACAGAACCCATCTTAGTGATAGAACTTGCAAAACTCTTGTTTTTGAAGACAAACATGTATGTTTGATGGAGTACATGTTCAGGAAGCATATTTGGAGTTCTTTTTGTCAAAATTAAATAAAATTTAAAAAAAGATATCCAAAAACATACATGTTTGAGGGCGTGCATGCATGTATGTGCACGCATTCAAAAACATACATTTTTGAAAGCGCGCATGCATGTATGTGCACCGATATAAAAACATACTTGTTCGCTTTCATAAACATACATGTAAGCCTTCAAACATACATGTTTGCCTTAAAAAACAAGAGTTCTGCAAGTTCTGTCACTAAGATGGGTTCTGTAAATAAAGTCCCCCTATATATATATATATATATATATATATATATATATATATATATATATATATATATATATATATATATATATATATATATATATATATATATATATATATATACATATAGAGGGAGGTTAATGTGAGAGATTTTTTAAAGTTGTAAAAATGAGAACTAATCTAAAACACCACTAAAACATTGATACATAACCATTATACAAATACTACACCAAAATATACATTATTTATACAACTAAACACTCTACCGACTAATAAACAACGGATAAGTGTGTAATAAAATACTGATACATAATTAAGAATGTGATACATATACATCAAAATATCAAAAAGTTAATATCTTATACATAAATTGGTACACTTGATACACAACCACCACTAAATAACTTGATACACAATACCAAAATATGATACGTATCACACCTCGAATCAAAATGTATCACTTAGATGTCGCCAATTTTCAAAAGAAAGCCCATCGAATATTTAAAAAATATATTTTTACTTAATCATGTTTTAAATTTTTTTTAAAAAGCGTGTCATTTGTGAGATTTTGGTTGGTTCTCATTTTTACAACTTTAAAAAGTTCTCATATGATCCAAATTCTATATATATATATATATATATATATATATATATATATATATATATATATATATATATATATATATATATATATATATATATATATATATATATATATATATATATATATATATATATATATATATATATATATATATATATATATATATATATATATATATATATATATATATATATATATATATATATATATATATATATATATATATATATATATATATATATATATATATATATATATAGAGGAGCGCTATTGTGAGTACCGCTCTTAAAATAAAAACAATAAAAACCGATCTGGACCATTGAATGTATTAATGATGATACCACTTTATCATAATTAACTCAATGGCATGTTCGTTATTAAGTTAAATATGAATGGCAAACTAAAACTAATACGTAGTAATTATATGGTATAACGTATAAACCAACATTTGTTTGAAACACCACTTTTTTTTTTCTTTCATCTTTTTAACATTTTTTCCTCATGACTTTTTTTAGTACAAGTATTTTTCTTTTATTAGTTAGTTAAACTTTTGTAATCGCCTACAGTTCTAAAACCTGATGATCCCTAGTGACACATATTTTTATGTCAATCGTTAAAAAAGATCATTATGGCAAAAGTATTTTTTTTATACCTATTGATCCCTAGTGACACATATTTTTATAACACGTGTTATAGTGATACGTAAATTTTTATGACACATTTGAGTAACAATTTAAATAATTTGATACTTTTAATTTCATAATACATATTTAGTGACAAGTTATTTTTTTACACATTTTTGTGACATATCTAATCTTTTGGTATATTTTTTAGTGACACATTATTTTTAACTGACAATGTTTAGTGACAATTTTTTAACAATTTTAATTTTAGTGACACATTATCTTTTGGTACATTTTTAGTGACACACCACTATTTTTCTATATTTTTAATGACACGTATATTTTACAACACAACGTAATTTTTTTTTGACACATTTAGTTCTCTAATACATTACTAGTGCCAATTTAAGTTTTTTTTATACATTTATACATCTAATTTTTAATATATTTATAGTGATACAATAATTCTTCAACCATATTTAATTGACAATCTAAGTTTGCGATAGCTAATTTCATGATACATATATAATAGCATTTTAAATTTCTAACATTGACATGATAAAATGTTAATGAAAATATAACTTGAACACTAAGTGACTTGGTGATGCACATTACAAAAATAATACATCAACCACTAACTTTGAAATAACATTAAAAAAATAGGTGCACCATTTGTTTTAAATCCATAAAAACTACTAAGAAAACCATTTAACTAAAACGTGTGGATCTTCGTTTACGGTGATAACTTGCAAAATTAAGAACAAAATCTGGATGACATAGATTATGGTAGTTGGGAGCCTAGGATCTTTACCCTCAAAAATTGAAGAAAAAGTGATTCAGACATTTTGAAAGAGATAGCTAAAAATATTTAGTTTTACATAAAAGAAAATAAAATAATGTTAAATGCTAGTATATGTACGATTTTTTTTCTTATGTATAAACAATGATATCATTTAAAGCTTAAAAGATAATTAAGAGTGGTTTAATGTCTTTGGTACCATTTGTGGTTATTAATAACTTTTGCTTATTTAGTTTTCTAATCTCCACATGTCAATACATTATTAGTTCTTATAGTTTTTATTTTAAGCTTGGTCACCACATGAACGTAAATCTCTCTCTCTCTCTATATATATATATATATATATATATATATATATATATATATATATATATATATATATATATATATATATATATATATATATATATATATATATATATATATATATATATATATATATATATATATATATATATATATATATATATATATATATATATATATATATATATATATATATATATATATATATATATATATATATATATATATATATATATATATATATATATATATATATATATATCAAATCAAATCAAATCAAATCAAATCAAAACTCCTTATATAGGAAGGATGGTGAAACAATTCCTTAAATACAAAATTATATAAAAATGACACATGTAATTTATTAAAGGGTTTCTATAAAATGCTTCAAAAAGAAAATAGAAATTCTAAATGATGCCTTAAATACAAAATTCAATAAAAATATATATAGGAATTACAAATAATGCCTTAAATACAAAATTTTATAAAAATATATAAGAAAGGATGGTGAAACAATACCTTAAATACAAATTTCTATAAAAATGATTCCATAAAATGCTTCAAAAATAATATAGGAATTACAAATGATGCCTTAAATAAAAAACTCTATAAAAATATATATAGGAATTACAAATGATGCCTTAAATACAAAAATATATAAAAATGAATAAGGAATGATGGTGAAACAATGTCTTAAATACAAAATTCTATAAAAAATGATTCCATAAAATGCTTCAAAAATAAAATAGGAATTATAGATGATGCCTTAAATATAAAATTCTATAAAAATATATATAGGAATTACAAATGATGCTTTAAATACAAAATTCTTTAAAAATATATAAGGAATGATGATGAAACAATGCCTTAAATACAAAATTCTATAAAAATGATTCCATAAAATGCTTCAAAAATAAAATAGGAATTACAAATAATGCCTTAAATACAAAATTCTATAAAAATATATATAGGAATTAAAAATGATGCCTTAAAAAAAATTCTATAAAAATATATAAGGAAGGATGGTGAAACAATGCATTAAATACAAAATTCTATAAAAATGATTCCATAAAATACTTCAAAAATAAAATAGGAATTACAAATGATGCCTTAAATTCAAAATTCTATAAAAATATATATAGGAATTACAAATGTTGCCATAAATACAAATTTTTTTTAAAATATACGGATGGTGAAATAATGCCTTAAATACAAAATTGTATAAAAATGATTGCATAAAATGCTTCAAAAATAAAATAAGAATTATAAATGATGACTTAAATACAAAATTCTATAAAAATATATATAGGAATTATAAATGATGCCTTAAATACAAAATTATATATAAATATATATGGAAGGATGGTGAAACAATGCCTAAAATACAAAGTTCTATAGAAATGATTCCATAAAATGCTTCAAAAAAAGGAATTACAAATGATGCCTTAAATACAAAATTCTATAAATATATATATAGGAATTACAAATGATGCCTTAAATATAAAATTATATAAAAATATATACGAAAGGATTGTGAAACAATGCCTTAAATAAAACATTCTATAAAAATGATTCCATAAAATGCTTCAAAAATAAAATAGGAATTACAAATGATGCCTTAAATACAAAGTTCTATAAAATATATATAGGAATTACAAATGATGTCTTAAATACAAAATTTTATAAAAATATATAAAGAAGGATGGTGAAACAATGTCTTAAATAAAATTTTTTATAAAAATGATTCCATAAAATGCTTCAAAAATAAATAGGAATTACAAATGATGCCTTAAATACAAAATTCTATAAAAATATATATAGGAATTACAAATGATGCCATAAATACAAAATTCTAAAAAATATATAAGGAAGGATGGTGAAACAATGCCTTAAATACAAAATTCTATAAAAATGCACAACAATAATATTAATTTCAAAAAAATTAATGTAAAAACGTTATTCATAACATTAACATATACAAAATTTATTGCCTCATAAAATTTAAAAATACATAAAATATTTATACAATATTATTAAAATTCTAAAAAACAATTAATGTAACGAACTTATTCATACGGTTAACGTATGCAAATTTAATTAACTCATAATATTCTTAAATAAATAAAATATCTTAAACTACGTTATTTTTGTCTATTCTATACTACATTATTAAAATACCAATGTCATAACTAACACTACATATACTAAACTTCTAATACAAACACACATAAATTCAATTTTCATTAAAAAAATATATACATAAAGCTAGCCCGTCCACCGGACGGGTCTAAAGGCTAGTATATATATATATATATATATATATATATATATATATATATATATATATATATATATATATATATATATATAGGAATGGGATCGAGAGAAAATCTAATCTCGGTGGAATACCTAGAAAACTAAACAGATGCACCAAAAATAACAAACGGATGCACTAAAAATTTGTCTTTAGTGCATCCGTTTAGTGCATTTAGTTTAGGGCATCTGTTTGATATTTTAGTGCATCTATTTTAGTTTTCTAGGTTTTCTACCGAGATGAGGTTTTCTCTAAAACCCATCCCTATATATATATATATATATATATATATATATATATATATATATATATATATATATATATATATATATATATATATATATATATATATATATATATATATATATATATATATATATATATATATATATATATATATATATATATATATATATATATATATACTAGCGGCGTAACCCGCCCAATGGGCGGGTTTGTTTCATAAATCTTTTTCTATGTGTACGTTTATGTTTTAGGTTTATGTGTTTGCAATTGTGTTTTGTTTTTCCGTTTTTTTAGGCTCTGACCGCTCATCGCACTTGTTTTGTTACCTTTTGTTATACAGATATTTATATTTAATTTGTGTATTACTTGGTGGTTTGTTTTATACTTTTTTCAAGAGTACGTTTGTGTATTAGTTATATCTGTTTAATTGGGACGCGTTATTAATAAAAAAAAGTTAAAGGGAACTAATTTTTCATATTTTAGGCCTTGACCCACCCAACGAACGTGTTTTATCTCATGTGAATCTTTGGTCGTACAAATATAAACGGGTGAGTTTGGTTTGTAAAGCTTTTTATAAAATAACTTACTTCGATCTGTTATATTGGTTGGTTGTGGGCATATAGTTTTCTGTGTGATAAAAACGTTTTTGTTACAAGAAACTAACATTTGATATTGTTAGGCCTTGACTCACCCAACATACGGGTTCTGTCCAATGTTAAACTCCGGACGTACAAAAATCAAACGGTGTGTTTTGGTTTGTAAATATTTCTTAAAACGTTTGTCGATCCGTTACATTGGTTAGAAGTGGGACATATAGTTGCACGTGTTATAACATGTTTTTATTAAAAGAAAAGTAACCTTTAATAATGTTAGGTCTTGGCTCACCTCACAAATCGATTCGATACAATATTAATCTTCAAACGTAGACTAATTCTATGAACACAATTACATTACTTCTTTTAAGTTATAAATGTGAAAGTTGTTAATCAACTTATAAACACAATTACATGTGAAATCTTAGAGAACAAAGTAGTTGTTCCCACTATATTATTACATAATTATATGTGAAATCTTTCAAAACAAATAAGTACTCCTAGTCTCCTACCAAGTATTAAAATCTTAAAGAAGGATAAGTAAATATTAAAGGAAGAAAGTATGATGGGTTATGGCTCAAAAAGTAGTTTAGTTACCATCTTATTGTAACAAAAAGATAAACCAAATCATATTTAATAAATCTGTACTATCTTATAAAGCATTTGGGACCTTCCTAAAATAGCAAGGCTGAAAAATTCAGACTTTTTTACTTACTAAATAAAGCAAGTTGTTGATATTTTCATCAATATTATATATTATAACATTTTTCAAACAACCTTTTCTAACAACCTTTTAAAATAACATTTTAACCCGTTTTTATAGAATTTCTCTTTGTATAAAAATGATCTAAAAATTTATTTCAACTTGATACCAAGTACAAATAATCCTTTATAGACACAATTTTCAACATTTTAGATAGTTATCGTTTTAATTGCAAACTACTAACCAATAACATAACAATAATGTGAATTAATATACTTAAGCATTCCACTTATGTCTCCAGCTTAGCGATATATGACACTGGGATCATTTCGTCTCGAATCTCGAAACTGAATCGGAATCATACTGTACCGATTTTCGTTCGGTACGGTAACGGTACTATGAAATATGATATAAAAAAAATTTGGTACCACTAATTCGGTACGGGATCGATACCAAATCGGAAAATTCCAAGAAAAAAACAGGAAATTCTCGATTTTCCGGTATCGGTACCGATATCCGAATCCTGTTCGGTACGATACCAATACAATTAATTTATGCTTGGAAAAAATCGATACCACTAATTTGATACAAGATCGGTACGATACCTGTACGGTGCTCATCCCTACATTCATTAGTTATAAAAGTGAATAACGAAACGAAGATACAAACTGAAAGCTAAACATTAGTATGCCTAAATAGTTGAACATTTATTCAAGTATATTAATAGTACCAAGTTATATCATTTGGAAATATAGAAAAATAAAGAGCTATATAACACAAAATCATTAGTTTTGACTTTTGAGCAGGGAAAATGTCAAAATCCATACATATTTAAAAAGAAATACCGCAAACATTAAGTCATCAAAACAAAAACATCAGAAAAAGATTAGTAACACATGAACCATTTGTTAAACGACATTATACTATTCACATATTGTGATCATCAAATGGAGGGATGAAGTATTTGAAGCACCAGTCATCGGCATCGACCTTGGAACCACATACCCTTGTGTTGCTGTTTGAAGCATTCGAGATCATACCCGATTATCAACGCAACAGAATCACGCCATCTATTGTTGCTTTTCCTGATGCACAACGTCTCGTTGGCGATGGTGTTAAGAATCAACTACCAATGAAACTTGCTAACACAATATTCAGTTTCCTAAGAGCAGTCATGGGGAGTGTGTTTCAGCATGCCTGAGTTACAACAACATCCATACGTCTACGATCACTCAGATATCCCACATCTGGAATAAAGTTCATGTCCATTTATTCATTTAGAACTATACAAATTTATCCCAACTATATAACAGCAAAGGAATAAATACCTCCTTATTTGAGTTGGACGTGACCATTGATATGATAATGGCTTCTTAATTTTTCTCAGCCTTGAAAGCCATCCATTGTGGAATATTCAGTTCCTTTAATTTGTCCCTTAGTTCTCAGCATCGTTAGTGATACAACTATAGTAAATCAATAGCCTGTTACCCACCAGTGTGTGCTCGTGTACGTATACAACAAAACAACATACGATCATTGATAGAAATAAAACTTGAAAAATGATCATGTATTAGATGCAAGAGAGACAATGTTTTAGTTCATTTATAATACCTCACTGCTCACGCCCCTATGCCAACAACAGGTTCATTGATCTTGCAAACGTTGCATTTTAAGCGATTTGCCCAATTGATGTAACCAAACCTGTAGAAAATTATAAACACACCTCCTGCATGATAGTAAAGTTAAATCAGTTTTGGCTTTTAAAAAAAGCAAAGAAGAATAGTAGCAGATTCGGAGAATAGTAGCAAATAATTGCAGACCTGCATTAACGAATATCAGTTGTGATGGAATGTATTTTTATGCAGATAGAAAAAGAATTTAAAGTGTATAGGGTGCGAGATGACAGATTTTCTATCAAGTCGAATTTGGATTTTGTCGAATTTATGGGACATTTCATCCCAGCTTGTAAGCTCAATGCCATCGCGGCGCTTTAGATAATAAATTTGGAATAGTTAAAAGTGGTATTTTGTTTCTTGTACATAAAAATTCTCTTGGTCATTAAGCTTTTCATCGTTCATCTTTTATTTGTGTTGTCACTTCCACCCATCCGCAGGCCTCCTACTCGTGTCAACTTTAAGTTCAGTTCTTTTACCTGAGTGTGAGCTAAAACTCTGATGATTTACTTCTTCATTTTCTCCATCTGAGATTGAATGTCTCTCTTTTCTTAATGATCTTTAAAAATGTTTATGAGCATTTGAAAGTAGCTTACTTGACCTAGGTTTCTTGACCTCTCACGATATGAGTCATCCCAGCCTTGTAACCCTAGAAAACAGTTAGCTTGCAAGGTCTAGTTGGGTTGTCCTTGGGAAAGCCTTCACTGCAACAAACATTTATTCAATGAGTTTGCAACATTTTATAGGTTGCAATTCTATAGATTAAAACATTTTAAGCTTAGATTAGCCATTTGCAATGCGTTCGGGCTAGAATTGGTTAAATTGAAATGTGATACATACTCGGGTGACCTATAAATTAGCTTAAGTACTTAAAAGTCCATAATGGAAAAAGTTATATACTGGGTGGCTGCCACACACATTATCTAGAACAGCACAGAGTACCACACATACCACTTTGGTTTTATGACTAAAATAACAGATTCAAGCATCCTATACAAAATATGTCCTTGTGAAAGAACAGGCCCATGTTGCTTGTCATGATTCTACCCAAAATCAGGCCAATTCAGAAGCGTGTCTCTTCATCATACTCGAATACTAATCCGTGTCTTAAAAGAGCATGATACCACCTTTATCCGAGTGATAAAATCTCTCACCTGCCACATCCCACAGTGACAATAAAATAACAGTTAACAAATAATGAGAGTTTAGGTACCTGCAATTATCAAAATTTGGATCTAGAGGCATGTAACACATACCGTAACTTGTATCATAATATATTTTTGTAAAGAACATTGATTTATATATAGTTAAATCCAATCTACATTAGGAGATGCCACTTTTCCTGTGAGCAAGTCAGCACAGTAAACACCCATCATCAAAGCTAAAGCCAGTGCAAGTTCCAAAACCAACTTAACCTACAATAGTAAGAGCAATCAATAACAAAAGTATATGTCACTCATATTTATCTGGTTATTTTACAAGTAATAAGAAGACTGATAAGGGGTGTTTGGCGTTGCCTCTACAGTTTGACCTTTTATTAGTTGAAGATATCAGAAATTATTAAATTTCTTTCAGGTTGGATTAAGGGGGGCTGACAGGCAGATTGATTAGTAATGATTATACTACATTTCATTAGAGCAAATCAAATAAACATCTTCCTACAACTCTATTAATCTTAAAAGAGCCTTTGGAGGTAGAACCGGCCCATATAAGCCAAAATATGTGAAAAAAATCCAATGTACAAAAGCTATTTATCGTTACATATATATCTGTTATTGTAACGTCAATTTTCATATGGATTTTGAAAAAGTAGTTCAGCTAGTGTGAACTTATTCCTATGTTTCTGTAGTTGCAGTTCCACTATTATCTGCACTAAGAGAATCACCATTGTCCGCTATCTAATTTGATGGCCGAGAAGCTCCACTACTCAAGATGGCTCCTACATAGCCTGAATCTATTTTGATGGCCGAGCATTGCTAAATCACTAAGGTTTTAAGGCTACTTACCATCAGCTTGACATTCAACCATGTGAATAAATTTGCAATACTTTTGATCCCACATCCGGATGTACCTCATCAGCAGCCGTAACCTGTGGTGATATTGATTCAAGTAATGTCTTTACATTCTGCAACATATATTGTAAATAGATAAAAAAAAATTCACAAATTGATGTGGATCTAGTGTGTTATGATGATTTTAACTTTTGTCTACAAAGTATTCACAGAAGCTTGCGAATACCTTGAATCGTTACATGATCGGGGTACTGTTTATGAAGCATAAACGTGTTTGTTTGCGTGTAGAACGAAGGCATGGTAAGACATATCAAGGTTTTAAGAAGAGATAAAGCTAACTTGATTAAGTACATCAGCAAACTGAACTTTAATAGCCCGATCACTTTTCTTTGTCTTAAAAATCTGTTGTCATTACTTTATTTAATGGATCGCTCAATGTATGATATCCTTTCAAATGGATACAAAAGTAATTCAGATGCTTGCAATTTATTAAATATTAGAAAATGAAAACTTATTTGAATCATAGTGAACTGATACATGCTCTTCTTATGTTGGAGTATTTTATGAGCATCAAGGAAATTAGACTTTTCCAATCCCTGAAACTGTGTATAAGTTGTAATAGACTGATAAATTTCAGATACACACATAAAAGAAAACAACCTTGTCACAATAACATTGCCCTGCAAGACCAAGAAATGAGCATGACTTGATAACTCTTTTAGATTGTGGTGCTTTTTCAAACCCAAATATCATTAAATTAGAAATAATTAGAGATAATGGATTATTTTCCATTAAAAAGGAATTAGGCAATTGCTTAAAGATTCTGGTCTCATTAAATTAGAAATAGCATTAAGCCCGAAATACCGACAAAACCCAATAACATCCGTTTTAACAGAATATTCTAATTTTCGGATAAAAACTTTTTGGGTATTAATTACTGAAATTTGCAGGAATATGAATGGAATTCTATCATTTTTAACTAATGGGCCTATCTTTTAGAGATGAGCACAGTACTATAATAGAGAGAGGAATAGATAGCAGAATCATGACGTACCTGATAACAATCATTCACTGGTGGCTCTATGATCAGCTACAATAATAAATCTCAGCATAAAAAAAATACTGACTTTTAATGGTCAAGACATAGTTAACATATATGTATGTACATACGTATTCTTGTAAATACACACATTCCAGCTCTTTCAGTGGAATCCGGCACAATGAATTGAGTTGCGTGGTAAGGCCACCAGTGAGAAACTCTGCAAGATTGCAAGCCCTTTCTTTCATTCGCCGGTGATCTGTTGAAACTGTCTTCTTCGCAACGATTGTCCAGCCAATATAAACCACTATCTTCCTTGTCAGACTTGCGACTCACTTTCTCAAAACCTTCTGTAGTAGAATTCAGAAGTTTTTTGTTAATGACATCGGTTAACTAATAAGTACTCGTGTAGCTAACCAATAAAGCATCTATTCACCTACATACCCGTGTAGTGGAACAAAGAACCATAATAGAAGATAACAAAAGATAACCTACAAAAAGTGAAACTTACCACAATAGCTTTTTATTACCACAGAAGCTTTTTATAAAGCTGTAAATGACAGTAGGCAGTTAAAACAATTTAACATGTCGGCCGTATTTTATTCAATGAAAATGTTGTGCGTGGTAATGATAAATGTGTCGGACCAAGTCATGTTTATATCCAAAGAAGTCACTAAAAAAAGTGGCTAAAACGGTAAAACTTAACAAAATGGGCTGAGCCCCGCGTCTGATAATTATTCTTTCTTCAACTATCATACAAAATATTCTCTTGATATTCTTCTTCAGATAATGTCTTGTCGATAAGAAATTCTTCATATATAAATATATAATAGTCCGTTCCTTTTAAATGAAACCAAAAGATGGCTTTCGGTAAGAAGCTTACCATTTCTAGCAGCAACATATTCTCGGCAGCCCCGACACACTGGACCACAATCAAGGTACAAAATGAGGCAGGAGCCATGGCTAATACTTCTTAGTATTGGATGCAATAAATATCAAAACACCATCATGATGAGTTTATGATAAATCTTATGTCCCAGAGTTTGAATCATCACAGGGAAGCTTAGGGACCTGCTCCTACGCATTCGGCTTGAACTTTGGCACTATCCTTCCAACTTCCATACCTCATTTGTTTTTGTGGAACCCTACATTATCAAACGTTCGTTATTTTATGAAATCAAAAGGAAATGGAAAAATTAATCGATCCGTACCAATAGTGCACACCAAGTACAAACACAAAAAAACTACTCACTATAGTGTGAAGACAAATGTAAATGTACCCTTCACATAAAGCGTCGCACTATATTACAGTGTTTCCGTTGTTTCTTAAGATCTACATTCTTTACTAAGTCTCTTCCACTTCTGTGAGTAAACACATCACGACTAATCAAAGGACAAAGTAAAAAAAACGCACATACCTTGGGATATCAATAATAATGATGGACTTTTTACTTCGCTATGGACGAACAACGAATGATGGAAACCTTGAAAATCAAATAAGAGGAAACAACCTGCAAATGGTCACAAATAACTATAATGATAGATATAGTACCATAACTTCAACAGTTATAAGGTATAATGTGCCAAACAGATTGACTTGAGCTTCCGGATCGGGTTTTTGCTGAAAATGCAGGATACATAATTTAAACTAAGATGTGCTGTGGCAAAGTTTCCTAGTTTATTTTGTAGAGCTAATGTAATAAAATAGCATTCAGGCCGAGATTGGTTCAATTTGTGTATCTTTTATGTTATTATTATAAGGGTAGTACGCGAATTACGCCTAAAAATACAGCACAGTTAAAAATTTCAAATTTAGAGTTATAATGCAGAAACTTACACATCATAGTAGGTGGTTGCTGGATGCTACCTAATCTCTGAATCGGCTGCTGCTGCATCACCGGCATCAAATGCGGCATTTGATGCTGCCTCACTTGTTAAACTCACATTGTTCGCCTTAGCTGTGCTGAGGACATTGGCAGGTGGGAACTCGGTTTTGCCAAAGGAACAGCCGGCTGTGACGGCTACATCAGCACCCGCTCTGGTGCATCTTTTCATACTGCACCATCTCTAACTGAGAGTTACTTCTTCATCAGAATAACTCACTATTGAAGTCTCTTCTTGCTTGCCCTTTGTGGTACAGGTCTGGCCTTAGCTCGTCTTGCTGGTGCTTCTTCTTTGGAGCTTGTGCTGTTTAAAAAACTTCTGTTAGTCACAAACTTGACATGCAAAGACTGAATGGTTATTATGCATAATCAATTTAAAACTGGTTCTACCTGTCCATAATATAGGGGCCAAAGGCAAGTAACCATATTCTGTTATGTGAACCATTTTGCTGGCATTTCCTTGCGGTTTTTCTTCTCCCCTGCCACCTCATCCTTCAAATCCATTTCATTATTCAAACCATTGTTTTTCAAATGGCATATTAGTTGTGCTAAATGTTGTTTTTAGCTTAAATTTCTTCAAGAACCTCTCTTGTCTTCCTGTGTTCATTTGATCACTGTGATTCATGTAATACTGCACAAAAAACATGGGGTTGCCATATAAGAGCTTTACAGATAATAAAATAAAAATACAATATATGCATTAACTATTTAAATCTTGTTAATTTACCGTGATGCGCTTCCCATCCTGTCTAGATGCCATCAAAAATTCCTTGTATGCCTCAGTCCACATCCTTACTGACAGTTAAGTGATTCATCAGTTGATATAACAACTTATGAGTATCCAATACGAAGCCTATAACTCAATTCGCCATCGCAATTGCACTGATCTTTAACTGTAAGCATATTTAACCGTAAATATATGACTAAAATTAATTAACCTAACGAAGCCTATAAATAAATTAAACTCATAATCCTACAAAACCGAGCTGATAAGCTCCTCAAAAGGCCAGAAAGCCGACAATATGAGCTCACACAAACACCCTTGATTTGCATTTCACGAACGAAACAACCAATATTTAATTATACCTGCTTACGAAATCAGTCGTATGTGCTTTCATTTGGGATGTGGAAGCTTAAAGGAACCGCCTCAACATGTTAAGCAACTACTGCAACTGATGTAGAAATAATGGTCAGTCCGAGTGTTCAAGTGCCTTGGAAAACAGAAAAGTAAAGAGACCTAATTATTATCTCAAAAGAAACAACTATTCCAAACATAAAGTAACACACGTTTTATAGAAGAATGCTATATCCTACATCGTTTTCTAATTTGCAGTTTTAATGATCTGAAATTTAGAACCACTCGATGAAAAGAATAGTATACCTTTGATAACTCCTCATCTGTAACCTCTAACTTCATCTATATTCGCACTTTAACTTCAGCTAACGTCTCACCCTCGTGAACAGACAGCAAAAAATGTCTCCCCAATGTCCCTCGCCTGCTAAAAATAACACGTATGTAGATCTTAACTGTTAACATTAGAGTAGCACAATGAGCAACCAAAAAATCACTACCACGTTCACAGTGCCTGCTACCAAAGGAACTTGAAGGAGGGTTGACAGCTCATCTAAGTCGGCAATGGAGGTAAGCAGGTGGACCTGCACAACCATTATTTTTCGTGAGTGCAATAGACAATATCGCTAAGTTTATTTAACGGGTCAAATGGGTAAAAGTAAAGTAGAGAATTGTTATAAAGAAACTGGTTAAGATAATATAGCCTCCTTTCGTTCAGAAATTATATCATTAGTTTTGCTGGAAACAAACTGGTCTCGCATTATATAGAATTACGGATTTCATCCTTAACTTTGTGAAGTTCCCAGATGTTTCCCACCTTCATAACTTATCATAGGACAGTCCCGGTTTCCATTAAACCTAACCCATGTCAACACTTTTTACCCATTCCTTTTTCAGTTAACTAAATATATAGTGCATGATTTAGGGATCACTGGTCACATAAATAAAGTTAGCAGTGTGACAACTTTTATAAGTAGGGAGCATTTGGGTAAAATTGTAGTTAAGAACAAATATCAGTAATTGTATATTAAGGATTATTAAATGAACAGGAACCAAATTTAACAAAAAGTAGACAAAATGCGAAAGGGTAAACCGACCTGACCGCATAATTCAAGAACCTCTCTGAAGAAAGTGATCAGTCGTTGACTGAGAGAATGTGGATTTCCAATGTTACAGTTAATTATCTGCAAATATTTGTAGCATATCAGCACTGAAACAGAATCTGTAGCGTTCTAACTGAGTAAAAAGAAAGCAGCAAGGAAAACTATACCTCCTCAAAAGGATGAGTGCCCGGGTTTGCTTTCAAATCTTGTTGCCTTTAAATCTTTCACCCAAAGTGCCTTTAAATTTTGAAGGGGTTTCATATCAGAACACCAAGTACACTTGCTCTGTGGGTACCATAAAAAGTGAAATTGTAAAACGTGACCCAAACTCATATATATGCTTCCACAAATCTATATAGCTCAAGCAAGCACTCACGTCGTATCAATCAGGAAGAGTCAATTTTGGAGAACTTCTCAAGAACATATAAAAGCTGGGTTCAACATATTTGCGCTTCCTTTCATCCTTCTATTCTCTCTTGTTGTTCTGCAACTCCACAAATCCCAACAGCAATTTATAATATCAATACAGAAGATCTAAAAGAAACATTTTTTCATATTGAGAGTACAAAAAGTTACCTTTTTAATTGATTCAGTAACCTTGTCTCTGTCCAAATCTAAAGTCGAAGGGTATTTCTGTACCCCAAGTGGCAAGCTGCTTTTCTTTAGTGGGTTCAGTCACATCTGATGAGAAAAAGAACTCTATTAATATAATAGATCAAACATACTATATATGTTTTCTTGTCTTGAAGGCTCTCTGATAATTATGAGCATATACTTCTCTTTATCTGATAATTATCAGCAAATCCTTTTATTTATCAAAATTGCATTGAAAAAATTGAAGTATGAATATAAAGAACTTACGGGTAGTCAAATATAATGCCCCTTAAATGTACTAAAAGACACTTTAGTTGTTTATGTATTTTACCAGTTTGCTTTTTAAGGCAAATATAATAGCTCTAACATGTTCTGCTGCGTTACTCATAAATCGTAACAAAATTATGCTAATACAGTTGACAACTCTTTAATTGATATATGGGGCTTACTCTATTTGCACGAGTGGAACAACATTCCTGCTAGCCGTCTATTCAGACTATCTCTTAGGCGCTAAATTGGTCCTCAAATGTCCTGATGCCATAGTTCAACCTCAAGAACTCCTTGGGGTAGCTAAATCTCAGGCTGATACCAAGTTCTAATATAAATATCGAGAAACCTAATCTAAAACTGGTTTTAATGTTGAAGAAAAGCTTACTGTGAACCCAATTCTCACAAAAAATTTACCAAGCACGGTTCTGGATATGTAATATGAAATTGTTGACTGGTAATCAGATTAGTACTATATAAGGTATATTAGTATATTTCTGAGTAACCAAGAAACCCCTTATCTAAATAGTCTACAAACTTTATCTACAACATACATACAGAGATATTATCATACCAATTCGTCGGTTTTTGTTGTGAAATTTACTTCGGGTACGGGAATGATCCATTATCTTGAGTAACAGTAACCTGAGCAATACCAAACACCCCAATAAAGTTGGAGCAATATCTTTTAATTATATAAAAGAACGTGTGTATCTGTAATGTAACTTGATGTTATATTCGGGTATTGGGTGAGCTGCACAAAGAGCTCGAGCTAAGCCTATTTTAGCAAATAACAACTACTTCCAAATAGCGTCAGATAATTTATGTAATATAGTTAAAGGAAAGAAATACCTGTAAAATGGGTTTAGGTCCATAGCAGCAGTAATACTGGGCAGATAGAGGGAATTTGTACCTCTAGAGCCGAAGAAAAGTTCCACATATCACCTGTACATAGACAATTTTGGATTATTTTTTTTGTTTCTAAAAGTATCGATTTAGAAACGTAATACAGTAATACAATATACCAAGTAATGAAAAACACTAAATGTAAGAATGTGATGAATGCGTTGAATCAAATTGCCTTAAAATATTGCCACACTGCTCCATTATTTCTATCCTGCTCAAACCAATCGAGATCAAAATCAATCAAAGATATTCACAACAAACCTGTATTTAATCTTTTTGCTTTTCCATTCATAATTTTATAGTATTTTCACCTAAAGGGCTAATCCTCCATGGTTATAAATGTGTAACTCATATCACATCTATTTTGCTAGAAATTAAGAATAAGACTACATATTTACATTAACCCTTTTTGAGGTTGCTTATGTCAAAAGGAATTACCAAATAATGGAAGTAGCAGCACCCTCGTCAGCAGACAGATTTGAACTTGTTGTTTCTATTTTTGAAGCATATATGGTTTTTGTGACATCAATATTATAATCTGGAACCGGTTCCTAAGCATTTCTTGTTCTGGATCCGCGTGTGGGGACTTCCAAATTCTCAACAGTGGGGCCTGCGAATATACTAAAAGTTCTCAATATATTCTCTGTAACCCACTTTCGGAGAATATAACATAATGAATAATAAGATCCATTACATACAAAATGACGATCAAGGTTGAGGTAATTCCACTTGCTCTAAGAAGTTTAGAGAGAAGAGATACTGTTCGTAACAGTTTACCTGCTTGAAGCAGTGGCCGATGTCCCTGCTATAGAAGTCACTTGAAAGAAGTATGTCCATTAGTAAGCTGATGCCCCCACAGTTTTCTATAACGATATAGTTATCCACACGGTCTGCAACAACTGAAGAACAACAATGAAGGTGCAATAGCAGCAAACGGAAGAACTTGCTGTTAACTGGAATCACGTGAAATTAGTGAGACACTCTCTGCAATACCTGAAGAACAGCAACCAAAAAATTAACACCATAAACCAAAAATAAAATAATCAGTAATACTAAAAAGTGTAGAAGATAAAGTGTTGGATTTCTTCTATTGAAATTAACGTTTTCTAGTCAAATGCTTTTCGTGAACTACTGCTTTTGTGCGTCTGCTAAAACATATAACCATATTCTTAGTCTCTTCACCATTCCATATCCTCAAACACCTGTATAAAAAAGAAAATAAAAGGGTCATATCTTATATCTCCTGAAAAGATAAAAATTCAAAAAAACATATGCATACAAATATCTAAAAGATATAATTCTATGAGATTTGAGAAGAAAATACATGAAGATAAAAAAATAGTTAAATAAATACACGAAGATCAAAAAAATAATATAGTTGCAATAAGGTTTTGAGAGAAAATATACCTTTTAGATTAAACAAAGAAGATGATAAACCTGAAAAACAAACATATGGATCCGAATCTAAAACAGTTCATCATTACAGTTTTTAGAAAGTTAGGGTTTTAATATACCTTCACAAATTAAAGAAGATGATCAAGCTGCAAAAAAACAAATCTGCACAAAAAACAACCAATAAAGACTAAAAAACACAACATAAATACAATTATGAATATGATCATGAATGATACAATGAATAACATACATGTGATCTCGTTTAAAGTCGTATGTTAGGATCCAGGGTTGGAAAAAAGAACCTGTAGAAAAGAAACAATAGTTACGTATATTATTGATATTATGATTATGTAAAAGTTATATTAGAAGAAAAGATAATATTTGTCAAAGCTATATTCAAGGGAAAGATATGTTTTTAATTCAAATCAGGGAATGATATTAAACTTATATATTTGGTTTTTAAATATCAAACACAACTTCTAGCTTAGTCTAGTGGTTGTGTATGTTGTTATTATATCCCCAACCCGGGATCGAACCCAGCTATGGACAATAAGTTTACACATTTTAATATTTATAAAAAAAACCTACAAAACCCGATTTTTTTCAGACCCGGCCCGTCCCAAACGTGAACCGGACCGGTCCAGACCTACAAAACGCGATTTTCAAAACGCAGATTTTATAAGCGCGTTTCCAAAACGCGATTTTCAAAAAACTGCGATTTCAATCCCGAATTTCGTGGAATTTGGAGATTTTCTAGGAAATTCTGAAATACTATTGGCTAAAAATGTGACTGGGATATGACTGGGATTGAAACTGTGGTTTCAAATCATAATTATACCTATATATAATATATATATATATATATATATATATATATATATATATATATATATATATATATATATATATATATATATATATATATATATATATATATATATATATATATATATATATATATATATATATATATATATATATATATATATATATATATATATATATATATATATATATATATATATATATATATATATATAGTGTAAGGTTATTTTCAGAACCAAAAAAATGTACAGAACTGCGAGAACTAACAATAACCAATCAGAATTTAAATAATTAATTATCATTTACTTTTTAGACACAAATTTCGGAAGGGCCTTTTAGGTATTTTGCAATATATCAAATTCAATAATATTAAAAGTTTCACAACTATTTCTAAATCTATAATTTATCTAACCTTCTCTCCAAGCCAAAAACCGCTGTCCCATTCTTTTTTCCTCAACTCCTTTTTTATCTATAATAAATCTTGATGTCTATCATGATTGTCCTTATGGTCAATTTAATAATGATCACAGCAAGACAACACCTACCAGATCTTTAAGGTACGATATTTTATTTTATATTTGTTGGTTTTTCAATTTTTCCAATTATATCTTACAAACCGTTTTCATTTATGACCTTTGTAAGTTTTTATTGAAACTCGTTTTATTATTTTTACTTGATGGATGAATAAATTTTAAAATGAATTTTTAATTGTCGTTAACCCACGATTTCTAAGTTCTATAAATACATTTTCCTTTTTTAGTGATGAGAGAAGTGAGAGTGATATTCAAAATATTTTTTGTGACATTTGCCATCTTAAGTTCCTTGTAAAATAAAAATTAGTTTGAATTGTTTTGCTTTATGTGCTTTGCTATTAATCAGTTCCCATAAGGCTGTTAAATTTTGCAATATCAGGCTTGTTTAATGAGTAAATGTTTTAGGATTTTTTATAGTATTTATTTTGTCACGTGTGGATCTTGTTTAAAGGATTTAGATGCTAAAAAGATAATAAACCCGAATATAAGTTACAAAGATGATGAGGATTTGAAGTGCATATATGCATATGTGGGGATTTGATTAGATTGATTAATTGTACAATTTGCACATCGCATACTCAGAAATCAGAAGATTGCATATATGTGTACTCGAAGATCACATGTGCAAGATGAGGATTGACCGACCCATCTGTAGTGAGATTAGTTATGGTTAGTTTATCCTGTGTTCCTCGTCGAATCTTGTCCCATAGGTGTTTGGTTTAGTTTTATTGTAATAGATTAACTTTTAGTAAAGTAAGTCTTGTATCTTATGTGTTTCTTCTATATTACAGGATAAGTCGAGCAAACTTGTCGATTGGAGAATAATAACATACTACAACAAAATACATGTCGAAGAAAATATGTGTGCACACCTGAAATACATGTGCACACACCATAATGGACTACAACAAAACACATGTCGCCGAAAATACATGTGCACATCGAGAAAATACATGTGCAAACAAGATAAATCAAGCCACCGTTATGATTTCGGATGATGACTATTTTTTACATTGATACCTAGGCACACTTGAAAGTAGATCCACCATTAAAGAAAAATACGTGCACGAGTGCATAATCGAACTCAATCTACATTCTCCTGTTTTGTATGTGTAAATAGAGTAAAATGTATTATGGAAGTTTAAAGTTTATGTTTTTAAGCTTTTGTTTTAAAACTTCTAAATGAACTTTGTAACCATTTGTGTTATATGATCTTGTTAAGATTTTAAAGAATGAAACTATGCATATGCAAGACACACGTTAAGGCTTAAGGTATGAAAATTGGGCAATTTAGTTTATTGTTTTTCAATCGTCCAGGCAAAACTCAGTTTTTAACTTTTAGTTAAGAAAAGTAAAACTGTAAAAGCCAACTAATGCAAAAGAAATTTGAATTTCCTAAAACATAGGAGTTATAAAAATGAAATTAATTAAAAAGGAAAATTGCATTAAATACCTATTTTTCCCCTGTCTTCAATTTTAAGCCAAAAAGTTTATCTTTAATTCACACCAATGCCATTATGCATTCATATGATGTACCTTGTGTATTATTAGTAGTATTAAAGCGGTTCTCGCAGTTCTGTACATTTTTTGGTTCTGAAAATAACCTCACCCTATATATATATATATATATATATATATATATATATATATATATATATATATATATATATATATATATATATATATAAAAGGATGGGTTCTAAAGAAAACTCCACATTCGTGGAAAACTTAGAAAACTAAACTACAAGGTAGCTTTTATAATTTCGTGAAACTTTAGGGGGTATTTGCGCACACCTTTTAAACATCGAGGTCAACTTTAAAAAAAATACTACAAGACATCCATTTTACGACATACTGTATATCATTGTTCATCACTTTCGAGAAACACAAAACCACGGATCAATAAAACCTCCATCTCTATTGCAACCATCATCAAGCTTTTAGTCATCGTCTCTGCCGTCTTCATTTCCGTCATCATCTCCACCACTCCACCGTGACCGAAATAGCTTAAACCCTAACCACACTTACCGTCGACATCATCTCTACCTTCACCAGAATAGCCACATCAAGTCATCCTTCATACAGAAGAAGAACAATGA
The DNA here is from genome assembly GCA_025667525.1 of Glebionis coronaria. NCBI lineage: Eukaryota > Viridiplantae > Streptophyta > Magnoliopsida > Asterales > Asteraceae > Glebionis > Glebionis coronaria. The sequence continues at coordinate 761,165 of JANFOE010000175.1, forward strand.
AATCAAACAAGAGATATTACACAAGTGTAAGTTTTTAACTAAAGTTATTTTTAACTTTTATATTATTTAAGTGCATGATTGTCCAATTAGTGTTATGGAATGATGGACTTTATTTGTATACATAATGTTACAGTTTAGTGATATGAGACTATGAGTAAATAACATTTAATATCCTTGATGGTGGTAAATTACACCCTTTAGGAAAAAGGCGTAAAAGCGGTCAGTATTAAAGAAATGATTTAGGAAAATCAAGTGTGTTAATGACCTAAATAAGTTCGTTTCCCAAGGAGTTATATGTGTGTGAATAACTTGTTAAATGTTTTGAGATTAATATTGAAAGAAAAGATAATGTGAGAAAAGAGAACGACATATACGTTAAAATTACACTACGACGACAAAACGAAAAACCGTAAAAAGTGAGAAAATAAAAATTAATTCTAAAAATTCCTAAAAAACTACCAAAAATAGCTAAAAAAATCTTAAGAGTTTACAAATGATCAGAACTTTTTCAAACCTTTTAATTAATTAAATATTAAATTTTAAATGCTAATTAAAGCCCTAAAAATCTAAATAATTAATAAAAAGCCCAAATAAAGATTTTTCACTTTGTAAAACTCTAAAATGATTTAATTAGAGTAAAAAATATTTTTATGAAATTTTAAACTAATGAAAACTATTTTTAAATGGTTAAAAACTATTAAAATATTAAAATAATTCTAAAAATTAATAAAATGATGAGAAAATTAATCTAAGAGTTTTAAAAATCCTAACTTAATGTATTTGACCTAGGAAAAATATAAAAATTGCAAAAATATTAAAAATGAAATTTAATAATAAAATAATATTAAAAATCCAAAAATTATAAAAATTTCTAAAAACTTGTAAACTAGTTTATTTCAACCTAAATAAACAGTAAATGAAAGTGAAATTACCAAAATACCCCTAATGTGCCCCCAAATGGGCTAAAATAAAAAACAGTCCAAGTTATTAGGCTTTTTGGCCCAATAAAATCCAACTCAACCAAATAAGCTGAAAATCACTAGTCTAGCTTAAAATTAAATTCTAAACACAAAAGTCTGAAGGCCCAAAAGTTGAATGTGAGCTTATCACAACTTAAATGTACAACAACTTATTCTTAATGAGCTTTTTGTCCCATTAAGCTATAAGACAATGCCATAAGCTCTAATTTGACACACAACCTTCTTTTGAGATGTATAAGAGATTTTTGAGTAGAAATTTTGAAAAAGCACAACCAATAAGCCAGAAATTAGCAAAGTACAAATCCACTAAACGAAAAAATAGTCGACTTAGAGTTTTAGACCACCTCAGAACTTGATTCAACTTGCAAAAGACTCTAAATGACTTAAATAAGCCAAATCAATCAAGAAAAGTCAAATAAGCAAAGCCAAATAAGCAGAACAAGCCAATAAGCACTTATGTAAAAGTCAAACAAGTTGGTTTTCTAGTCAAACCTTAAAGTCAACCACCCTAAAGCTCCAGAATGAACAAATGGGTCAAATGATGAAGACCTATTACCAATTTAAAGTTGTTGCAGGTTAAAATAAGCTAGAACAGCTTATTGATAAACTAAACCAAAAATAACACTAGCAGTGGCTAGTAGCAGGGGAAAGGAGTTCCCACTGCTTTGACTATTTGACCTTTGATTATTGAGAGATTTACTTAGATTCAGTGAACAACAAGGGCACCCTTATAACCAGTGGGTTATAAGGAGTCAATAACAAGCAAGAAATCACAAAATTACTCAGCCAAATGATACAGTTTAATCAATCAGTGCCCAGATATCACACAGACATGAAAAATAAGCAGTTATGAAGAAATAAGCAGATTAAGCAATAATAATCCAACCAAATTGAACCATATGCATACACAAGCTATAATAAACTCCAATAAGCACAAATAAACTTGTTTCATACACTGATTCAAAGATTAGAGACAGATTAATGCTTATGCAGATTACTAATGAACAAAATGAAGAACACAAAACCCTTTGCTGAACTAAATGACTACATATCCAATTTCAACACCTCAAATCTATTACCCAGGTTGTATGAACTTAGATTTAGAACTTTTTGACCATATTATGCCCTTAGATCTAGGTGTCCCCAAAATTTCAGTCAAAAACAACAAGTAATTCAGATTTTATTGCCAATTTATGGATTATGGTGAACTCAAAACTTGCAGATAAACACCTAAAAGCACATATAAAACAAGAACAAACAATAAACACCAAGTAACACCTACTCAAGTCAATCTAAACTTCAATATTGCAGTAATCCCAAACACCTCTTATTAAACTGATTTCACAATTTTTCAAAGGATATGTAAGATTCAAACCACAAATCAAGATCAAATCAACTTAGCAACAACAAGTAACCACCAATAAACAAGATTCAACAACAAAAACACACAATCACAGACTTAATCTCAGATTCTTACCATATCATGAAAAATATGCATAAAAAAAAGAAAAGGTTTAGAGTTGTGCACCTCCAAAACTGTTAGCCTCAAAATATTGAGTCAAACAAGAATGTTCGGTCATAGGTTTCTATTGTAATATTTATTAGAACGTTGTAATAGATAGTTAGTTAGTCGTGGTTCACGGGCTTGGATTTAAGCTACTTAAAGCCCAAAATACAAGCCCGGTCTAAACAATATAACCCATTATGGTTACATGTAAGCCCGACTATATAAAGCCCTTCCTAGCATGTTAGGAAGGGTGGATAGTCATTAGTACTCTCATTATTCTAATCTAATATTCACCAAGTTAATCATCTCCTTCTCTCTACCTTCTCTATACTTTCTCTCTCTAGGAATCCATCTCTTTTCATCTATTTTCTATCATTAATCATCATAATAATATGGGACAACAATTGGTATCACTCGTCACGGGGTAGATTGTGTTTGGTTGTTTGATTTTAGTTTGATTCGGTTGATTTTTCCATATAAATCATCCCGAATTAAATTTGTTTTTAGTATTTCGGGCTATAAATCTTGATATAATTCATTTATATCGATTTGGTAGGGATTTGGTTTGGTTTTTGAGGTAAAACTCGCAAGTTTTTGAGATGTTTGGATTCATTTTTGAGTTACGGTTCGTTCACTGTTTCAAGATCATTCCGAAATAAGGTTTTCGGATAAGGGTTTTAATATTCTGAAGAAAGTCTTTTCTCTGAATTTACTTTATTCCGAAAAAGCATCTTTTCCGAAGAAACGTTTATTCCAAAGAAGGTACGTTTCTCTGAAATTTTCATTTTCTCTGAAAAAGCATATTATTCCGAAGATATTTCTCTGAAAATATCACATATTCCGAAGAATACTACTTATTCCGAAGATTCTCATTTTTCTGAAAAATTCCCATATTCCCAAGACACCATTTTTCTGAAATCTTCACTTTATCCGAAAACAGTGATTTATCTAAAAAAGTGACTTATTCCGAAAAAGGTCCTTTTTCTCCGAAAAAGTGTTTATCCGAAAATTTCTCTGAAATAATCCTTTATTCCGAAAATCTCCATTTTTTTGAAAACATCCATTATTCTGAAGTAAGACCATTTTTTCTGAAAACATCAATTATTCCGAAGAAGTTCAAATCTCTGAAAACTTCAATTATTCCGAAGAAGGTCCACTTCTCTGAAAACATCATTTATCCCGAAGAAGGCCACATTCTCTGAATATGCCAGTTATTCCGAAAAAACCCAAATTCTCTGAAAACGACAGTTATTACGAAATTATCCAATATTCCGAAAATTGAATATTTTTACAAAAGTGAAAATTTTTATCGTGTGATTTTTAGCCTTCGAATTTTTGGTTTCTTGTGAAGACAATTTTTAGGGGATTTTAACATTTTTCATCGACAACAACAATCACAACACATCTACTTAAGATCCATTTTCATTTCATCGATTTCAAGTCTCTAGATATGGATTCTACTCAAGAGTATCATGTCGCAAACAACAATATCATGGTGGCGGGTAATAAAGAGAAACCACCAATGCTTGTGTCTGGTCGGTATGCTCAATGGCAATCACGTTTCATACGATACCTTGATACAAGACCAAATGGTGATGCCTTGAGGAGATGTATTACTCATGGACCATATGTATTCAAGAAAATATCAATTCCTCCAAGACCAGCCACAGATACTACTGATCCAATACCTGCAAGTGAATGTGATGAAACAAGAGCGGATCTCACACCTGAAAATTGTGCTTGGCATGATGCGAAGAAGGAAGCCATCTATATGGTTCTAAGTGGGATTGGAGATGATATTTACTCCACGGTTGATGCATGTCCTACAGCACATGAAATGTGGGCTGCTATTGAACGCTTGCAACAAGGAGAATCACTCAACAAACAAGATGTCAAAACAAACTTGTTTTGGAATTTTGGCAAGTTTACTTCAAGGGATGGAGAATCAATTGAATCTTACTACTCCAGGTTTTATAAAATGATGAATGACATGACAAGAAATAATCTGCAAGTCTCCACCATGCAAGTCAATGTTCAATTTCTTCAACAACTTCAACCCGAGTGGACACGGTTCGTCACTTTGGTGAAACAACAAGAAAAGTTAGACGAGGTCTCATATCATCGACTTTTTGACATCTTGAAGCAATTTCAGAATGAAGAAAATGAGATTCGAGCTGAATGTGTTGCCAAGACGGCTAATCCACTTGCTTTAGTGACTACCACTCAACATGTTCAAGATCATCGCTCACGTGCTCCTATGCCATACTCCACTACATCTCCCTCACCACGATATTCCACTTCATCTAAGTCTTCATCATTCACACGATCACGAGGAAAAGTGCCAAGAGCACCATCACCACCATCTGAGTCATCATCTGAAGAAGACAGCGATGAAGACCAAGATCAAAAGAATCGAGAGATGAAACAACAAATTGCTTTCATAATGAAGACTTACAAGAAAATCTACAAACCCACCAACAACAATCTTCGAACATCATCTAACACAAAGAACCAATATGTTGAGAGTCCTCCAAGGTATGACACACGTCGACGTGGTGAAAGTCCTTCTAGGTATGATCGACATAATCCAACGCATGTTGAGGGTTCTGCAAGGTATGATCGACAAACTACCAAGTATGATACTCAGAGGATTGCTGCTGCTACTGGGAATAGGGAAACTGTTGGAAGTCAAGTGGTTCAGCAAAGTGGGATTCAATGTTTTAATTTCCAAGGTTATGGGCATATGGCAAAGGAATGCAGGAAGCCAAAAAGGGTTAGAGACTCTAGCTATCACAAGGAAAAGATGCTGCTATGCAAGAAGATGGAAGCAGGGGTTAAATTGTCAGCTGAGGAAGGAGCAATGCTTGATGACACTGATGATGAAGATTCTGATCAAGAACTCGATGCACATTACTCGTACATGGCAAACGTTGAAGAAGTTCTCAAAGTCACTGAAGATGACAATGGCCCTATCTTTGACACTGAGCCAATCGATAAGGTACACACTACTGATGAATATAATGTGTTTGGTGATATTCATGAGCATAGTGATCTACCCAATGCCATTAATGACACGTGTATGATGGAAATGGTTGATAGAAATACCACACCCGATTCATCAGACATGTGCAATAATGAGTCTGAGGATGATCAACATGCAAATGAGTATGATGAAGAGGAACGTATTGCGCTTGCTAATTTAATTGCCACTTTACAAAAAGATGTCACTGAAAATAAAAAGAGTCAAAAGCAATTAAAGAAGGAAAACGCTACGCTCACTCAAAATTTTGAAGAATGCAAAGCTGCTCTTATCAAATTGAGTGAGATGATTGAAAACTATAGAGATGAGCTCCTTCAGAAAACTAAAGAGCTTGAGGGGTACAAGGGTAGTGCGTTAAAAAGTCAAAAGGACGATTTTGAAAACAAATATAATATAACTCTTGAGTTATTAGCCAAAGAGAAGCGTCAATATAATGTTTTCTTAATGGATGAACGTCAAAAAACGTACCTTGCCAATACCAAAGTTAATGAACTTGAACAAAAGCTCTCTATGACCACTACCGATACTACTAAAATTCTTGAGGTTAAGAAACAAGAGGTAGATGCGTTAAAACAAGACTTCAAAAGTAGATATGATAAAGAAACCGAAAAAGTAACGAAACTAGAAGAACAAGTCGAATTTTTGAAGAAAGTTGTTTATAAAACGCATGATTCTATTCAAACCGTAAGAATGCTAGCACCTCCGTCGATGTTTAAGGGTCAAGCTAGCTTTGCAAGTCCTGAGTACCTTGCCAAAGCTCAAGCTGCGAACCCGTGTCTTTATCTTGATGAGACTGAAAGGACCGATCTTGATTGCATGCCTGTTAGTGCCGATAGTGAAGAGACTGCCCTTTGGGATGATGATAGTCGACCACTTGTCAATAAGGAGTTTGTGAAACCATATAATTATGCTTACATGAATAGTCTTTATCGTATTTTCAACAAACAAACTCAGAAAACCCGTGAGGAAGTGTTTTTAGAATGCAAACAAAAGAGAATTCAATGGAAGAAAGCATTTCCCTCTAAGAAATCTAATGTTTACAAATACATTAACTACCTCCCTCTAGATGAGTCCAAAAGCAAGAGTAGGAAAACATTAGGTATTCTTAAACACCACATAGATAATGTTAAATCTATTGTTGAAAGAGATTGGGCAAAACGTGAAAATGCTGAGTGGCAACGCCCGATTCCTCAAGATGTTACCTTGCTTGTGAAAGAACTCTTAATTCCAAATACGGCGTTGATTAAAGAAACTGTTCTTTAGTTTGAGGAGTTCATTCGGACTGAAATGTATGATGATTTAAAATATGTTGAATCTCTAGAGAAACACATTGATGATCTTCAAATGGAGAAGTCTGATTTTTCAGATGAATATGATTTACTCTTGCAAGAATGCGTTTCTAAAGATGTTATGTATGCTTATTTTACATCTTGTGCTGATATTGATGAATATTCTGATGTTGCATGCAAATATCTTGATAAGATCAAATAATGTGAGCGTCTTGAAATTGAGCTTTCGAAACGTAAAGAAAATGTTGATAAAAAGGCTTTTGAGTTACTTCAACACAAAATTGATTTCCTTCAAAAACATTGTCATTCTCTTGAACTTGCTTTGCAAAAAGACGTTGGTAGTTTTCCACATGATAATAACTTGCAAGAAAAACTTTCCAAAACGTTTCGAGAAATGAATGAACAGAATTTGGAAATTAAAGGGTTGAAAGCTCAGTTACAAGACAGGGACAGAGCGATAGTAGAGTTGCAGAAACTCGTTGCTAAAATGGGTGGGAAAGTTGTGGAATCTAGCATTAAGAAACATGTTGTTAGACAACCCAATGCCTCTAAAGAGAATAGATCCTCTATCTTGGGAAAACCATCTGCTTTATCAAATTCCTCGTTTGCAAAACCTGTGTTTGCCCCTAAGATGGATGGAAAGGAAAGGTTACCACATAATCAACCCATAAAGAATGTCATAGCACCAAGCGTTAAGCACAATAATGTGATTAAACCAGGGATGTATAGAATGACCACTAAGCCCACAAACAAAGTTACTCAATCGCCTGAGACTTCTAGAAACACTAATATTCATGTGTCTTCTACTACAGGAATAGTCCCCACTACTAGTGTTAGCCGGCCTCAGCTTAAGAGCACTCAAGTGAATGATAAGGTCTGGAAACACAAGAATCAAGGGAACATGAAGGAAGTAGAAGAACACCCTAGGAATTTGAATGTTTTTAAGAATAAAAAGTCTGTAATCGCATGTAATAACGATTTGAATGTTTTGAATGATTTGAATGCTATGAATATCAAATTCGTTTGTGTCAAATGTGGAAAATCTGCTAATGCTAATCATTCTATGTGTGCTATGAATACTGTCAAAGGCGTAGATACTAGAACTAAGAAGCAAGTTGCTATGCCTATTAGAGCTAGTAAACCCAAACGCAATGTGAACCATTCTGGTGCTACCCCTACTAAGAAAAGTAATGCATCAGACTCCACCACTAAGAATCCTAGAAGCAAAATTAAGGAATTATATGAGTCTGCTAGCAAGTCTTGGAAATGGTGGTTTGCTAATCAATGTCCTCCCAGATATAAATGGATGCCTAAAGATAGGACAGAAAATGTGACAACGAGTGTTAGTATGCCTTTAAATGTTGCTAAGGACACTAATGATTCTACCATCATAACTATTGTGGTATCCAATTTAGCAATTGCTCTATCGTGTTCTAACTCTTCTGCAGGTGATACAAATAATTCTCTTCATACTGGACTCCGGATGCACGAAGCATATGACGGGGAATCTCAAGCTTCAAATTAACTTCGTGGAGAAGTTCCTGGGTACGGTCCGATTCGGAAATGATCAATTTGCACCGATCCTAGGATATGGAGATTTGGTTCAGGGGAATATCACAATCAAGAGGGTATACTACGTCGAAGGGCTCAATCATAATATTTTCTCGGTTGGTCAATTCTGTGATGCAGATTTGGAGGTTGCTTTCAGATAGGAGACATGATTTGTTCATGATTATGATGGGAATGACTTACTTACCGGTACACGAGGTACTGATCTTTACATAATCTCAATAAAAGACACAACTTCATCAACTCCAATTTGCTTCATGGCTAAAGCTTCAACGACTCAGGCATGGTTATGGCATCAACGTCTTTCTCATCTCAACTTTGATACCATCAACTTGCTTTCCAAGAAAGATATTGTGAGAGGCCTCCATGTTTGAAATTCATCAAAGATCATCTTTGTTCTTCTTGTGAACTTTGTAAAGCTAAACGAAGTAGCTTCAAAACAAAGACCACACCAAGTTCTAAAGGACGGTTAGATCTTCTTCACATAGATCTGTGTGGTCCCATACGTGTTCAGAGTATCAATGGAAAGAAATATATTTTGATAATTGTCGATGATTACTCAAGGTACACATGGACTCACTTCTTGAGGTCCAAGGATGAAACACCCGAAGTTCTCATCAACTTTCTTAAACTGATACAACGTGGTCTTCAAGCTCAAGTTAAAGTGGTTCGTACTGACAGAGGTACAAAATTTTTGAATTCAAATCTGAGAAACTATTTTGAAGCCGAAGGAATTGAACATGAAACATCTATTGCTCGAACACCCGAACAAAACGGCGTTGTTGAAAGACGAAACCGTACTTTAGTTGAGGCTGCTCGAATATTACTATCCGCTTCAAAACTTCCACTATACTTTTGGGCCGAAGCCGTGTCAACCGCATGCTACACACAAAACCGCTCCTTAATTATCCCAAGACACGAAAAGACACCATATCACATAATTCATGATCAAAAACCTTCACTCAAACACCTTCATGTTTTTGGATGTACTTGTTACATTATACGAGATGGTGAAAATTTGGATAAGATGAAAGAGAAAGGTGATGCATGTATTCTTGTGGGATATACAACTCAGTCTAAGGGGTATAGAGTATACAACAAGAGAACAAAATTGATTGTCGAGACTATTCACATCCGATTTGATGAATTACAAGAAATGACACTTGAACAAAACAGTTTAAGTCCCGATCCACAACGACAAACGACTTCCGTTTACAACCGCACGGAACTCGGAACTCAAGACCACAACAATGAACCGTCAAGTTCAACGCTGGTTCCAGAAAATGTTCCTAGAGCTGATATGACAGTCGACACGACAATTGAAGAGTTGGAAATGTTATATGGACCAATGTATAATGAATACTTCACGGGGGAGAAACAAGTTGTATCGAAGTCTTTCGCTGTCACTCATGATAAGAATGATGATACCGATTATCGTCAACAAAAGGATACAACTTCATCTACTTCAACACGGACTGCTACAGATTTACCTCCTCAGAATATCACTTCAACAATCAATCCTACAACATCCAAAACTATTGTCATTGCTCCAGAGAACACAAATCAAGCAGACAATGCATTATCTGACGAAGACGAATTTATCAACCCATTCGGTACACCGGTACACGAAACTGGAGAGTCTTCTACTCGCCATGTTGATCCGTCAAATATGCATACGTTCTATCAACGACATCCTTCTACACATCATTGGACCCGAGATCATCCTTTGGTTCATGTAATTGGAAACCCTTCACAGCCCGTTCGTACAAGACGACAACTTAACACCGATGGTGATGTTTGTATGTTCGCACTCGCCATGAGTTCAGCTGAATCGAAAAACATCAAAGAAGCCATTGCTGATCACGCTTGGATTGAATCGATGACGGATGAAATTCAACAATTTGAAAGACTTAAAGTTTGGGAACTTGTTGACAGACCATTCGATGCAATACCATTAAATCTTCGATGGATCTAGAAAAACAAGATGGATGAAGAGAACACGATCATCAAGAATAAATCTAGGCTAGTGGCTAAAGGGTATGGAAAGAAAGAGGGTATTGATTTTGAAGAATCATTTGCACCAGTAGCTCGAATGGACGCGGTCAGGATTTTTCTTGCTTATGCTGCACATAAGGGACTCATTGTCTATCAAATGGACGTAAAGACGACATTTCTTAACGGCCCATTTGAAGGAAGAAGTCTATGTCACACAGCCAGAAGGATTCGTCAATCCTCATTATCCTGACAAGGTGTATCGTCTCCACAAAGCACTACATGGACTCAAGCAAGCTCCAAGGGCGTGGTACGACGAGCTCTCGAAATTTCTGGTCTCCAAAGGTTTCTCAAAAGGTTCCATTGATCTAACTTTGTTCACTTACAGATATGGGGATGACATTTTGCTTGTGCACATTTATGTTGATGACATTATTTTCGGGTCTACAAACCCAAAACTTTCAAAATGGTTTGAAAAAGTAATGCACAGCAGATTTGAAATGTCTATGATGGGCGAACTAAAATTCTTTCTAGGAATTCAAGTTCACCAATCCCCAAGTGGTATCTTCATTAACCAAGCTAAGTATTGTCAAGAGATAATCAAAAAGCATGGTATGACATCATGTGACCCCGTTGGGACACCTTTATCAACCACATCCCTAGATGCTGATCTGGAGGGATTACCCATAGATCAAACGAGATATCGTTCCATGATCGGGTCCCTCATGTACTTGACAGCAAGCAGACCTGATATTCATCATGCTACGTGTTATTGTGCACGATATCAAGCACGCCCTACTGAAAAGCACCTCAAGGAGGTTAAACGGATCTTTCGGTACCTTGAGAATACCATTCACATGGGACTCTGGTATCCGAGGGAAACCAGTTTCTTTCTAACGGCCTATTCAGATTCTGATCATGCAGGGTGTCTTGATACACGTAAAAGTACTTCTGGTGGTGCACAATTTCTAGGTCAAGATAAGCTTTTGGGTTTGTCTTCCAAGAAGCAGGATTGCACGTCACTGTCATCAGCCGAAGCGGAGTATGTGTCTCTATCTGCGTGTTGTGCTCAAGTTCTTTGGATGAGAACACAACTCACGGATTATGGCTTCCACTTTGATAAAGTACCTATGTACTGTGACTCAAAGTCGGCCATAGCCATCTCCTGTAATCTGGTACAGCATTCCCGCACAAAGCACATCGATGTCAGATATCACTTTATTAAGGAACAAGTTAAAAAGGGTATTGTTGAATTATACTTTGTTGGAACTGATTACCAATTGGCTGACTTGTTTACAAAAGATCTTTCGAAAGAGAGGTTTGCGTATCTAGTTAGGCAAATTGGTATGAGATGTTTGACTCCAGCAGAACTGGAGATTCTGGCAAAGAAGCCTGCTTGATTCATCTATCAAACATCTACCTGTAAATATTAATGAAAAAGCAAAATACAAAATTAAAAAATCTCTGATAATACAAAAATATTCTTTTCGACATGTCTTTCAGTATCGATAATATGGACGTACCTAGAAATGTCGCTCAATAACGACTCGGGTGTGTACATAAAGCTCGAATGAAAGTTGTAAATATTTTTCAAAACATGTCATTTCTATCTTTTTTAAAGGAAATTGTCTCTTTTGGACAATATTTCCAACAACGGCTAGAGCAATCTATCTTGGGTTAAGCTTGTCACAAAACATTCAACGTTTTGAGCTCAACACAATGGCTTGTAATCACTTTTAGATTGCAACCCGAAACTATATTCACGGGGGAGTGTACGATTTCGTGCTCTTACCGTTAGCAAAAGAAGTTAAATCTTCTTACACTTGAGTGGATTCGTCAAGACATTCAAAGTCTATGAACTCAAGTTTATGCTTTAGAAAAACCTTTTCGCCAAAAATAATTGATTTTTCAGAAAGCGTTGAACACAATGTTTTCAAGAATTTCTCAATGATATTCAAAATCTTTCAAAAATTGTGTGTTCAACAACTCCTATCCTCAAAAGTTTAATGTGGATCATATCCTCTTAATGACAATTCCATTGGATCAATTTTTGAGGGGGAGCTTTCCAAATTTCATGCTAAGTTTGACAAATTTTTCTCCCAAAGATTTTCAAGACTATTTTTCAAAATATATTTTAATCAAATTTGGTATCTCTAATATCAAAAGATTTTATATATTAGAGATAGGGGAGAAAATGTGATTAAAATGTGATCTAAAGACTCAAGCACTCATGGTTATGATCAAATACCCACAACATCTTTAATTCACGACGTTATTGGTGTCAAAAGGGTGGTTAGGTTTAAGTCCTATGATCCAACCAGAACCGGAGGAATCTTCCCAGGGACAATCCAATAGATTATTTGAAGTCCTTAGGAAAGATGGAGTAGAATGTGATCGAAGCTGAATGCCGACTAAGTACAAATGATATCACTAGAACAATCACAACAAGGTGCTATTAATGATGTCTTGGTAAGCATTGAAGGGGTTGAAGAATGAAAAATAAATGTAAGGATAAAGGGTGTAAAGAAATTAGCCCTCCATACAACTTAGGCAGAAACCAGGTCAACACATCATGAAGACAACTCATCATGGACATGTGAAGCACAACCCTTTCCTAGCTACTCAGGGTTCTCTCAAAAGAAGTTTGTTTTATTGTCACGGAGATCAACACCACTTCTATTGACTTTCTCACTCCGAGATAGTTGATATTAAATAGGTGGCATCTGCTCCAGCCTCCGACCACTAAAAGTGCACAAATCGAGTCTAGCCAAGAGATCAATCAAATCTCGTTAGGACACACGGATGAAGATAAAGAGAGTCATACACTATGTCCTTGCGATATTGCTAGAACACTCAGAGTGATACTACTTAGTATTCACAATGATGAGTGGAAATCTTCCAGTGTTAACATCAAACAGCACTGTGGTAGGTCATATGCAAGATTCTTTATGAATTGAACATGTGTAAAACTGAAAAGCAACAGTGGTTTGATTCTGAATTGATTCAAACTCGTTTCAGGTTTCTACGCAATATCTTTATGGTCTTGCCAGAACATTCAGAGTGATATTCATTAATATTCAAAGTGACGAATGGAAATCCTTCTAGCGTCAACATCAAACAGCGCTACGGTAGGTGACTTGTGAGATTATTATGAATCAAACTTGTGTCAACTGGAAAGCAACAATGGTAAGATTCTTAATGAATCAAACTTGTTCCAGGAATTTGAATTGACGACTTTAATCAAGCGGATATTTATCCAATTGATTCACTCTTTATGTTCGTAGTCTTTCTTTGAGACGGTCGAGTAAAGGGAACGGTTATTACTGCCGCGAAACCCTGTCAAGGAGATTCTTAATTGAATCTACCTAATCACAGCTACGGTATTTAATATCGTATAACGGTCTTCACCGACCGGAGGTAAAACGCTACCGATTTAGGACGAATGTCAAAGCCATTCAGTCCGTGTCTATGTTTTGTCTCGAGAAGGTGGCATCACGGTGTACTCAGTAAAGTCAAAGATTCAAAACCACATATTCATGCCCAAAGACTTATTCAACAACTAATAGTGTGAGCATGTGGATAAAGACACAAGATCGCAAGATGGCAAAGGCAAGTCTAGAATGATTTGAAGATCTCAAGATAAAAGACTAAGTCAAAAGACAATGAGAAAGGCTCAAAGATCACAGCATGAAGGAACAACACTACTATTACACGTTGAAGACTAATTTATGACGAAATTCATAAATCTCCATTGGACTCCAAATATCGAAGAGGAATAACCTCACATTAGGGGAGATTGTTAGCCTCAAAATATTGAGTCAAACAAGAATGTTCGGTCATAGGTTTCTATTGTAATATTTATTAGAACGTTGTAATAGATAGTTAAATAGTCGTGGTTTACGGGCTTGAATTTAAGCTACTTAAAGCCCAAAAGACAAGCCCGGTCCAAACAATATAGCCCATTATGGTTACATGTAAGCCCGACTATATAAAGCCCTTCCTAGCATGTTAGGAAGGGTGGATGGTCATTGTACTCTCATTACTCTAATCTAATATTCACCAAGTTAATCATCTCCTTCTCTCTACCTTCTCTCTACTTTCTCTCTCTAGGAATCCATCTCTTTTCATTTATTTTCTATCATTAATCATCATAATAATATGGGAGAACAAAAACATACATCCATGATTTGGGATGTGTGAGCTTAAGTGGTAGCAGAACAACCACTAGCTTCCTTCCTGCTAAGATGAACAAAGTTAAACACAAATAATATAAAACGGATTTTTTATATTTTTCTCAAAAACTTTTATGAAACCTTTGCAAACTTCACAACACAAGATCAAAACATTCAAATATGGAACTAAGATTACTCTTAGCCTAATACCAAACTTTTAAATAACAAAAAGGAGATAGAATTTTCAGAAAACTAAACCAAATTTCATTAAACTTTAAAAAGGGATTACAAAGAGCTAAGAGAAAATCTGGAACAAAGGGCTACTCACAAGTTGAGGCTCCTTTTATAGAGTACAATAGACGATTCTAGAATGGAAAAATACATGAAACCCTAGCCATAAAGTCTTAGAAATGCCCTTGGAAGTTTTGAGTTGATGAGTTGTCCATTTTGATCTTGGTCGTTCATAATGTGCTTGGGGACCAAGTAGTAGCTGTGGTTTGTTGATTTTGCCACATAGGATTTCTTGGAGAGGAGGGTGTTCTCTGATTGGTTGAAAGGGAATTGGGGGTGGGGTCCTTGGTAAAGTTATGTGATGTTTCATGTGTGGGATGTGTTCGTGTGATGTTGAATTACACGTGGGAAGTTTTAATTTGGATTTACCTTTTGATATGTAAAAAGTAATTATGGGTGGATGAATGGTGAATAGTGCCACGTTTGATCTGAAATCAGTGGAGGAAAGGTATTTGGCGCGTGTTTATGGTTTTTAAACTTTGGAAATGGCAATAGTGGCCCTTGTGTTTTGGCAAAAGTGGTATATCAAGTATTTCAGTCGAATCCTTTGTTAAATAAGTTTCATTCTTCATAGTTTGGCCACAAAAACTTTAGGAAAAGGGATTTTGGGCTTATTCAACTTTGGCACATTTACAACATCAGTCCTTTTGATATTTAATCCATTTTAAAAGGACTAAATATGTAATATTCTTGAACTTCAAGGGTCTTCATTGTAAGTTTGACTTCATGAGGGACCTTTGTTGACAATTTAGATTTGTTGAGGGACTAAACTTACCAAATCTTTAAAGATGAAGGACCTTTTTGTCATTTTGACAAACTTAAGGGACCAAACTTGTAATTATGAATATACAAGGGTATTAAGTGTCAATTCTTCATAAATGAGGGATCATTCTTGTACATCTTCAAGTCTTCAAGGGTTTTTCTTTAAGAAATCCATAACTAGGGCCCGGTTCATTGTGCGGCTTCGTTTCTCGTGTTCGTTTTTCCTTTTTTCTTGTGATCTTTTGTCTTTTTCACGATATCCATACCTAAAATACACAAGTAAACAAACACAAGCATATATATGGTATTTTGATGACATTTTATGTATTTAAAGCCCGAAAAGAATGATGGGATCATGTATAAATGCCATCTCATCACTCCCCCATACTAAACCTTTGTCGTGCCCTCACACAATGCTAGAATAAAGTATCTAAGCATCTCCAAAATTTAACTTTATTACCTTTTATTGAAAAGTAAAACTTGCTACAATACTACGAAGATATGTTAAAGACATAATGTATGATTTTTTATCATGAATGTGACTTTTAGGGTCAATGAATAGAAACAAGTAAATGCTCCATAGAGTAAAGTCGTCATCCTTGATTGTCATACATTCCATGCTAAGTGCAAAAACGAGATCATTTTTGGTATAAGTCACAATGCTAACACTACTCATACGTCCAAATTGTGTAATACTTTTTCTCCCCGCAATCCTAGTTATTAAGAAAAGAAAAGGTTTCTAGAAATTTTTAACTATTTGTCATGGATCACAAGTGATTCATATTGACTTATTTGAGTATTTACTAGTCTGAAAATAAAGTAGCACGATTTAATCGATAGTTAGCTAAAGGACAAAATCTTTTAAAACGGCTTCTCGTGTATCTCCTTAAGTTCATATCTTGGCATAACTCGTTTCATGATTTGAGACCTTTCTCGGACCGATATTTGGCATGTACTTCATTCTTCAAATCTTTGGAAGACGTTCTTGAAATTATGGTCTTCTCTTCATATTTTGGAATTTCTTCACTTGACGTTTTTTAGAGATTCTTCATACTTGGACCACGACTTCATCATTTTTATTCAATCTTTATTTTGGATTTTGGTATACAACAATCCGCCTCCTTTTAGGACTTGGATATATTTATCCTCATACCTTGTAAGGGTCTTTTTGGATAGAATTTCTCCATGATCTTTAGGGGAGTAATTGCTTTTCGTCGTGTGTCTCGATCATTCATATTGATTTTGGAATAATGATACTTCACATCATCTTGGATCTTTAGCAACAAAATAGAGCTCCTCATGCCTTGTTAGGGCCTTTTTGGATCTTCACCAATCTTCGCGTTCCGCTTCAATAATTTATGCCTTGGCTATGAACTCTATTCAACCCCGAGCAACTTTTAAACGATCTTGGACTAGAAGCTAAGTAACCTTTGAAATCGTATGACCTTACTTGTTGCAATTAAATTATTGCTAATGCATTGAACTTATGGGAGAAAAAACCACAATTAAAATGAGTTTTTGAAAGAACATTTTCATGTTCTACGTTTAGCATGATCACTTGTCTAACTCTATCACTTCTTGTTCTTCACTATTTAAAGACCTCTAATTAAAGAGACTCGTGAATACTTAGCCATGCAAGTCAAACTTAAGCCAAATTTGGATTAGCTTTCATTAAGACTATATCAAATCGAAGTTTTGGGTTTTCAAGTCACCTATAGGATCTTGCAATTTTTTAGACTTTCTCAAGTTTAGAGAATGCATTTTAAAGTTCCCTTGATAAGTGACTTTATATGATCAATTATAGGAACTTGCTAAAAGTTCTTGATCTTAACCCGAATGAGCTAAGACTTTCGCGTTTTAAAGTTCCCTATATGAAAGTCTAGCAAAACTTGATTCAAGCGAGTTAAGGAATGTAAAGGGCTCCAAATGCCCATCAAGTCAAACATTAACTCTTATTCTACCCATCGGAAAATATACATTCGTGTCTTAAAACACTTATGAAAACTAAGAAAAAAATTTAAAATTTGGCCATTTTTAGCCTTATTAGCAACAAGACAAAACGTTGAAAGTTGGAAAACGTGAGGGAGTAGCAAGACGAGTATCTATTCACCCCCCATACTAAAATTAAACATTGTCCTCAATGTTTCGAGTCTAAAGGTGGAGCACCCCCATACTAGAAACTAAGAGTCAAATGCTTAGAATCTAGCATGGAAAGGGTGATCAACAATATATTTAAAGCCGTTTATGAATTATGCTAAAAGATAATTGTTAGAACAATAAAGGATATGTCATGGATTCGTGAAAAACTCTTCAAGAAAACGATCGAGGTTCACGTAAACGAACACGAGAGTCTTCAATCGTGGCGATGATGATGATCTAGATAACACATTCACAAACAACCACGAGACAACGAGTTGGAAGGGCACATATCCCCTCTCATTAACTACATTAGAAAGCGATAATATATACAATGGATAAGAATGTGATCTCCCCCACGAGGCACCTCGTTTTTGATTACCGAGTCATGAGCTCGACTCGATCCCCTCAATGCTAATTATCATTGGGGATGGTGACTTGGTCGAGGTCGTCCAACGAAGGTACTTTCCCACCGAAGTAGTGCTTAAGCCTATGTCCATTCACCTTGAAATTAGGACCATCATTTTGAGCTAGCACGATGGTCCCATAAGGAAACACTTGTGTTATGGTGAACGGACCCGACCAACGAGATTTCAGTTTTCCAGAAAATATCTTTAAACGAGAGTTAAAAAGTAACACTTGATCACCAACGTTAAAAACCTGGTTTTTAATCTTTGAATCATGAAACTTTTTAGTCTTTTCCTTAAAAATTAATGAATTTTCATAAGCATTATCTCTTAATTCATCCAATTCATTAAGTTGTATTTTTTGGTGATCTCCTATGGTCTTCAAGTCATAGTTGGCATGCTTTAGGGCCCAATATGCCTTATGCTCCAATTCAATGGGCAAATGACAATTCTTTCCATAAACCAACTTATAAGGAGTACAACCGATAGGTGTCTTATAAGCGGTCCGAAAGGCCCATAAAGCATCATCGAGTTTGTCGGACCATGAAGCACAGTTTTCTCCAATCGACCTTTCTAAAATCCTCTTCAAAGCTCGGTTTGAAACCTCGACTTGCCCACTTGTTTGTGGGTGATAAGCCGTAGAAAGACGATGAGTAACTCCATATTTCTTTAGAACCTTTTCGAATTGGTCATTACAAAAATGGGTTCCACGATCGCTTATAATAGCACGAGGAGTTCCAAACCGAGAGAATAGTTGCTTCAAAAACTTCACTACCACACGAGCATCATTAGTAGGCAAAGCCTTAGCTTCCACCCACTTTGAAAGGTATTCGACGGCGACGAGGATATACTTGTTTCCATGAGACGATGGGAACAACCCATAAAGTCAATGACCCAAATGTCGAAAATCTCACACACTTGAATTAGGTTTTGCGGCATTTCATCCTTTTGCGACGATTTTCCTTGGCGTTGGCAAGAATCACACGACTTCACAAGTGCGTGTGCATCACGATAGATCGTAGGCCAAAAGAAGCCGACATCGAACACTTTCTTATCCGTGAGATTAGCACCGTGGTGACCACCCGTGGGTCCCTCGTGACAATCTCTAAGGATGTTAGAAGCTTCGGTACCAAAGACACAACGTCGAACGTTGATTCGCACAAACCCGAAAGAGATAAGGGTCGTCCCAAAAATAGAACTTGACGTCACGAAAGAATTTTCTCTTTTGTTGTGTCGTCATACCCTTGATTAGGAAGTTTCCCGCATGGTAATTTGCAATGTTGGCAAACCATGGGGTATTGTCTTTAGAATTCACTACACCGAGAGTCTCGAGAGGAAATGTTTCGGTGATTACCTTGTTCTCGAAAACATCTTTGTGAGGATCTTCTAGACGAGAGAGATGATCAGCCGCTAGATTCTCGGCTCTTTTTTTGTCAAGCACGGTGACATCAAATTCTTGGAGGAGGAACATCCAACGAAGCAATCTCGGCTTAGCGTCTTGCTTAGCTAAGAGGTACTTGATAGCCGAATGGTCCGTATACACGATGCTTTTAGTCAAGACAAGATAAGGTCGGAATTTCTCAAAAGCATAGACCACGGCAAGGAATTCCTTTTCCGTTGTGGTGTACTTTAGTTGAGCCTCGGTCATCATTTTGCTAGAATAATGGATACGACGGAAGTGCTTTTCATAACGTTTCCCTAAGACTGCCCCTATTGCATAATCACTTGCATCGCACATGATTTCAAAGGGTAATTCCCAATTAGGAGCAACAAGAATGGGAGCTTCGGTAAGTTTCCTTTTAAGAGTTTCGAAAGCTCTAACACAATCCTCATTGAAGTTAAAAGGAGCATCCTTCTCGAGAAGGTGTATCATAGGTCGAGAGATTTTCGAAAAGTATTTGATAAAATGACGATAAAAGCCCGCGTGGCTTAGGAAACTCCTAACTCCCTTAACGGTTTTGGGATGAGGTAACTTGGCGATGACGTCTATTTTAGCTTTATCGACCTCAATCCTCGCTTTCGAGACCTTGTGCCTTAAGATGATTCCTTGTTTACACATAAAGTGACATTTTTCCCAATTAAGCACAAGGTTGGTTTCTTCACAACGTTTTAACATTTTCTCGAGATTAGATAAACACGACGTGAACAATCACCAAACTCCGAAAAGTCATCCATGAATACTTCCATCGAATTCTCGATCATATCATGATAAATAGCCATCATACACCGTTGAAACGTACCCGGTGCATTGCAAAGTCCGAAAGGCATTCTACGATAAGCAAACGTTCCATAAGGACACGTAAATGTAGTTTTCTCTTGATCACGAGGGTCGATAGGGATTTGAAAGTAACCGGAAAAACCATCTAAAAAGAAATAGAATTCATTTCCCGCAAGACGCTCCAACATTTGATCCATGAATGGCAAGGGAAAGTGGTCTTTACGAGTGGCATCATTTAACTTTCGGTAGTCAATACACACCCTCCAACCGGTCACAACACGAGTGGGAATTAACTCGTTGTTTTCATTGGGCACAACGGTCATTACTCCCTTCTTAGGGACACAATGGATTTGGCTC
Source organism: Glebionis coronaria (assembly GCA_025667525.1). Lineage (NCBI taxonomy): Eukaryota > Viridiplantae > Streptophyta > Magnoliopsida > Asterales > Asteraceae > Glebionis > Glebionis coronaria. Next base: position 781,885 of record JANFOE010000175.1, read on the forward strand.
ACCCATGGGCTATCGGAGATAGAATAAATCATTCCCACGTCAAGAAGTTTTAAGACTTCCTTTTTGATGACATCGTGAATTTTGGGGTTTACCCTTCTTTGACTCTGAATTGCGGGTTTATAGTCCTCTTCCATTAAAATCTTGTGAGTACAAAATTTTGGGTCAATACCCTTAATGTTGGAAATTTTCCATGCAATTGCCCCTTTACGAGCTTTAAGAACTTTTAAAAGTGCGGGTTTTTCATCATTAGCAAGATCTTTTGCAATAATAACCGGCAACTTGTCATCACCTTCCAAGAATACGTATTCAAGGTGAGATGGAAGATCTCTCAATTCAAGGATTGGCGGTTCCTCGATCGAAGATTTTTGTTCAACACTTATAACCTCCATCGGCGGAAGAAATGGTAGAATAAGAGTATCATTACCAATAATCACCTCATCTTCATTGTCGATTTCATTTGAAGTAAAATCTCCTCCTTGGAATGGAGTGAGATTTGGTGTAGAATTAGCAAGAATCGGATCCGAAATAGTAGGATTGCCACTTGACGAACTATCGAAAAAACCTAACACTTCTTGTGAAAACTCATCGCAAACCACAACTAAGTCAATGTGATTGATGGTAGCGATTGCATAAACATGAGAAGGTGTCGAGTTTTGAGTAGCGTTTATAACAAGTTCCTCTTCGTTGAATCTCAAAGTAATAGTTCTTGCATGAACGTCGATAAGCGATCTCGAGGTGTCTAAAAATGGACGACCTAAAATTAGAGGAACTTGAGGATCCGCGAGGATGTCAACTACTATAAAATCAACGGGATAATAGAACTTCCCCACTTTTACGAAAACATCCTAGGCTACTCCACATGCTAAGATCGTAGAATGATCGGCCATCTCGATAGACATGTTCGAAGGAGTAAGAGCCGGAAGCGAAAGCGATTTCCAAATGGAAAATGGCATCAAATTAATGCTCGCACCAAGATCGGCCAAGGCGAGGCATTCTTTCATATCTTGTATATCACAAAGAATGAGAAACTTCCCGGGGTCACCAACTTTTTCCGGTATTCGATTAAGATAAACCGAAGAACAATTAGATAGCTTTGAAAGCTTCTCCTTATCGTTCAACATAATTTTAAAAGTGGAAGCGAAACGAGTCATGTATAACAACGCGTCGGCTAAACTTACATCAAAATGAACTTGTTGAAACATTTTTATAAAAAGCTCGATTTGTTGTTTGTTACGTTCTTCTATTTTCTCTTTGTTTCATCTCGATGGGTAAGGTAAGGGTGGTGTGGGTTGGGGCATAGGCAACGGCCTTGGAATCTCGGGTTCCATAATTGGTATTGGTTCAACCGTAGGTGTGGTATGAGCGGTACTTCGTGGGCTTGTGATATGCTCCTTTTCGAACATCACCTCGGGCTCTTTCTCGATTTCCTTCTCCATAGAAGTACTAGGACGAGAGATTGGTTCCTTGAATGTTTTACCACACGAGTAGTAATAACCTTCATTTCTCCCTTTGGTTTTGCAATGGTATCACTAGGAAGACCACCCGAGGAAGAGGGTTTACACATGATTGCTTCAAACATTTTAGCCATTCGATCTTCAAATTTTGATTGCCTTATATCCGCCTTTAACAACTCTTGCTTAATCTCATGTTGACCTTGTTCCATCTTTTGTTGATTTTGTTGAAGACGTTGAACGTTTCCTTCTATTTTATTAGCATGAGTTTCAATTCATTAGCAAGTTCGTTTTAAGCTCGTTTTTCAACTCGGATCTTAAGCTAATCATCTCACGTTGCATGTTATCAAACTTAGCATCGTTTGCTTTTGCATAATCCAAAAATTCTCCATTAAGATTTTTAGTGTGAGCATTTTGAAAACCTTGTGTAGTGTTTTGAAAATCACGGTTTTGGTTTTGATTTTGAACTTGCCCATTCCCACTTTGGTAATTCCCTTTGTTGTAGTTACGTGAATTGCCTTGATAACCACCATTTTGATTGTTGTTTCGATAGTTGTTAGCATTTTGATTTTGTGGAGCTTGATTTGGGCGGGAACCTTGGCCGTTTTGGTTGTAAGTTCCCGTTGCTACGTAAGCACTCGAAGTGTTACCACCGGCGGTAATGCACTCGGAAAGATCATGAGCTCCACCACAAGATAAACAACTCTTTTCAACCGCTTTAACCGATGCAAAATTCATAGAATCTTGTGCTTTCCAATGTGTCATAAGCGTCGAAAATCTATCAAAAAACCGATTTTCCTCATTTGCTTCATCATGTAAGGCATTAATGTTATGAGACGATGACGATGATGATGAACCCATATTGGCAACACTCGGTGTGTTACGAGGGTTATAAACCTTAGATCTATTCTCGATAATCTTTAAAGCTTCATCGGTCGTTTTGCACAAAACATTACCACCCGCGGCGGCATTCAAATAATCTCGTTCATGATCATTAAGCCCATTATAAAAAGTATCAATTTGATGCAATTCCGAAAAATCATGATGTGGACATTCATTTGACATTTCTTTAAATCGTTCCCATGCCATTGAAAAACTTTCATTATTACGTTGTGTAAACCTTGAAATCTTATTTTTCAAATGTGTTGTTTTAGATGGTGGAAAAAATTGGTTCACAAACTTAGAAACGAGATCACCCCATGTCAAAATCGAATTTGGCGGTTCTTTCTAGAGCCAAATTTTTGCGGGTCCATCCAACGAGTATGGAAACAACATCGTCTTAATAGCGCCATGTGGGACATCCTTAAACTTGCTTGTTACGGTGAGACGATTGAAATTCCGTATGTGATAATGCGGGTTGTCTTTTTCATGACCTCGAAGCTTGTTTGCTTGTAGCATCGACATTAAACCCGTCTTAATCTCGAAATTCTCCGCAAGGATGGCGGGAATCACAATAGCTTCTCCAAAACCCTCGGCGGGTGCTTGAAGCAACTCCATCATAGTACGATTAGCCATGGTGACTATTGGTTCTACAACGGGTTCGATAATTGGAGTTTCTTCTTTGTTGGAAATTCACAGATAGCAAATCCACATTCTTCAATCAAATTTCCTTGGTTTTGACGACGTTTGCGAGCTCGTTTTGCTTGATTACGAGTTTGCATAAACGTGACGTAGAATGTGGAGGTGAGGAAGGAAGATTCTTTTGGGTGTTTTGTGAATTTTCAATTTTTTTGTGTTTTTGATTGTTTTAAATATTTTTGGATTTTGTGTGAATTCGTAGACAACAATCTACCAAATCTCTCCTCGAATCAAACTCTTGATTAAAGAAGCCTCAAAAGAATGAAAACGATCACGTGGAGTGAGCGCCTTCGATTGACTTTAGAACTTTGGTGAAAACTAAATTGTTCAAGAGGGTTTAATCACAAAGAAACCAAGCAAATATATATGATACGTAATAATACTTTGGGCGGCAAAACCCTCGATTAGCCTTCAATCTCAAATTCTCACAAGCAAGTGGAGAAACGAGGCGGCGCGAATCACTTAAGAGCCTTTTTCTTTAGGGTGTATTTTATAACACCCGCCTTATACCCACCTTATAGTTCGTATTTTTCAAAATCGAGCTTCACGAAAGTATTTATCTATTTTTGCCTTTTTCTTTTTGGTTTGAGATTCGAATACAATAATTAGGAGATCAAATCCCAATTAAGGTTATGTTTTCACACTTTTGGAGATATTTTGAATTTGTTGTGATACTTATACAATATAGTAATACTATTTTCACAAGAAAAACGAAAAAATTGATAATACGTATTAGTAGAGTTCTACTAATACAAATACTATTTATGGTTAGATATTAAAAACAAAATGACAAATTAATCACGACACACCTCCCCGGCAGCGGCGCCAAAATGATTGTGGTAAATTACACCCTTTAGGAAAAAGGCGTAAAAGCGATAAGTATTAAACAAATAATTTAGGAAAATCAAGTGTTAATCACCCAAATAAGTTCGTTTCCCAAGGAGGTATATGTGTGTGAATAACTTGTTAAATGTTTTGAGATTAATGTTGAAAGAAAAGATGATGTGAGAAAAGAGAACGACGGATACGTTAAAATTACACTACGACGACAAAACGAAAAACCGTAAAAAGTGACAAAATAAAAATTAATCTAAAAATTCCCAAAAAAATTACCAAAAATAGCTAAAAAAATCTTAAGAGTAAATGATCAAAACTTTTTCAAACCTTTTAATGAATTAAATATTAATTTTTAAATGCTAATTAAAGCCCTAAAAATCCAAATAATTAATAAGAAGCCTAAATAAAGATTTTTCACTTTGTAAAACTCTAAAATGATTTAATAGACTAAAAAATATTTTTATGAAATTTTAAACTAATGAAAACTATTTTTAAATGGTTAAAAACTATTAAAATATTAAAATAATTCTAAAATTTAATAAAATGATGAGAAAATTAATCTAAGAGTTTTAAAAATCCTAACTTAATGTATTTGACCTAGGAAAAATGTAAAAGTTTCAAAAATATTAAAAATGAAATTTAATAATAAAATAATATTAAAATAATATTAAAATTCCAAAAATTATAAAAATTTATAAAAACTTGCAAACTAGTTTATTTTAACCTAAATAAACATAAAATGAAAGTGAAATTACCAAAATACCCCTAATGGCCCCCAAATGGGCTAAAATCAAAGAGTCCAAGTTATTGGGCTTTTTGGCCAAATAAAATACAACTCAACCAAATAAGCTGAAAATCACCAGTCTAGCTTAAAATACAATTCTAAACACAAAAGTCTGAAGGCCCAAAAGCTGAATGTGAGCTTATCACAACTTAAATGTACAACAGTTTATTCTTAATGGGCTTTTTGGCCCATTAAGCTATAAGCCAATGCCATAAGCTCTAATTTGACACACAACCTTCTTTTGAGATGCCTAAGCGATCTGTGAAAAGAAATTTTGAAAAAGCACAACCAATAAGCCAGAAATAAGCAAAGTACAAATCTACTAAACGACAAAATAGTCGACTTAGAGTTTTAGACCACCTTAGAACTTGATTCAACTAGCAAAAGACTCTAAATGACTTAAATAAGCCAAATCAATCAAGAAAAATAAAATAAGCAAAGCCAAATAAGCAGAATAAGCTAATAAGCACTTATGTAAAAGTCAAACAAGTTGGTTTTCTAGTCAAACCTTTAAGTCAACCACCCAAAAGCTCTAGAATGAACAAATGGGTCAAATGATGAAGACCTATTACCAATTTGAAGTTGTTGCAGGTTAAAATAAGCTAGAACAGCTTATTGATAAGCTAAACCAAAAATAACACTAGTAGTGGCTAGCAGCAGGGGAAAGGAGTTCCCACTGCTTTGACTATTTGACCTTTGATTATTGAGAGATTTACTTGGATTTAGTGAACAACAAGGGCACTCTTATAACCAGTGGGTTATAAAGAGTCAATAACAAGCAAGAAATCATAAAATCACTCAGCCAAATCATACAGTTTAATCAATCAGTGCCCAAATATCACATAGACATGAAAAATAAGCAGTTATGAAGAAAAAGCAGATTAAACAATAATAAGCCAACCAAATTGAACCATATGCATACACAAGCTATAATAAACTCTAATAAGCACAAATAAACTTGTTTCATACACTGATACAAAGATTAGAGACAGATTAATGCTTATGTAGATTACTGATGAACAAAATGAAGAACACAAAACCCGTTGCTGAACTAAATGACCACAGATCCAATTTCAACACCGCAAATCTATTACTCAGGTTGTATTAACTTAGATTTAGCACTTGTTAACCCTAGTCTACCCTTAGATCTAGGTGTCCCCAAAATTTCAGTAAAAAACAACAAGTAATTCAGATTTTATAGCCAATTTATGGATTATGGTGATATAGAATTCAAAACTTGCAGATAAACACCTAAAAGCACATATAAAACAAGAACAAACAATAAACACCAAGTAACACCTACTCAAGTCAATCCAAACATCAATATTGCAGTAATCCCAAACACCTCTTATTAAACTGATTTCACAATTTTTCAAAGGATATGTAAGATTTAAACCACAAATCAAGATTAAATCAACTTAGCAACAATAAGTAACCACCAATAAACAAGACTCAACAACAAAAACACACAATCACAGACCAAATCTTAGATTCATACCATATCATGAAAAATATGCATAAAAAAGAAAAGGTTTAGAGTTGTGCACCTCCAAAACATACATCCATGCTTTGGGATGTGTGAGCTTAAGTGGTAGCAGAACAACCACTAGCTTCCTTCTTGCTAAGATGAACAAAGTTAAACACAAATAATATAAAATGGATTTTTTATATTTTTCTCAAAAACTTTTATGAAACCTTTGCAAACTTCACAACACAAGATCAAAACATTCAAATATGGAACTCAGATTACTCTTAGCCTAATACCAAACTTTTAAATAACAAAAAGGAGATAGAATTTTCAGAAAACTAAACCAAATTTCATTAAACTTTAAAAAGAGATTACAAAGAGCTAAGAGAAAATCTGGAACAAAGGGCTACTCACAAGTTGAGGCTCCTTTTATAGAGTACAATAGACGATTCTAGAATGAAAAAATACATGAAACCCTAGCTAAAATCTTAGAAATGCCCTTGGATGTTTTGAGTTGATGAGTTATCCATTTTGATCTTGGTCGTTCATTTTGTGCTTAGGGACAAAGTAGTAGTTGTGGTTTGTTGATTTTGCCACATAGGATTTCTTGGAGAGGAGGGTGTTCTCTGATTGGTTGAAAGGGAATTGGGGGTGGGGTCCTTGGTGAAGTGGTGTGATGTTCATGTGTGTGATGTGTTCGTGTGATGTTGAATTATACGTGGGAAGTTTTAATTTGGATTTACCCTTTGATATGTAAAAAGTAATTCTGGGTGGATGAATGGTGAATAGTGCCACGTTTGATCCGAAATCAGTGGAGGAAAGGTGTTTGGCGCGTGTTTATGGTTTTTAAACTTTAAAAATGGCAATAGTGGCCCTTGTGTTTTGGAAAAAGTGGTATAGCAAGTATTTCAGCCGAATCCTTTGTTAAATAAGTTTCATTCTTCATAGTTTGGCCACAAAAACTTTAGGAAATGGGATTTAGGGCTTATTCAACTTTGGCATATTTACAACATCAATCCTTTTGATATTTAATCCATTTTAAAAGGACTAAATGTGTAATATTATTGAAATTCAAGGGCCTTCATTGTAAGTTTGACTTCATGAGGGACCTTTGTTGACAATTTAGATTTGTTGAGGGACTAAACTTACCAAATCTTCAAAGATGAAGGACCTTTTTGTCATTGTGACAAACTTAAGGGACCAAATTATAATTATGAATATACAAGGGTATTAAGTGTCAATTATTCATGAATGATGGATCATTCTTGTACATATTCAAGTCTTCAAGGGTTTTTCTTTGAGAAATCTATAACTAGGGCCTGGTTCATTGTGCGGCTTTGTTTCTCGTGTTTGTTTTTCCTTGTTTCTTGTGATCTTTTGTCTTTTTCACGATATCCATACCTAAAATACACAAGTAAACAAACACAAGCATATATATATTGTTTTTTGATGACATTTTATGTATTTAAAGCCCGAAAAGAATGATGAGATCATGCATAAATGCCATCTCATCAATCCTTTATTTGTATAAAAAAGTGCACTAGTATAAAAATTATATGTAAACAAGTTTAGATGATTAGAGGTGGCAAAACAGGCGGGCGGGCACGGGCGGCAGGTCAAATAGGCACGGGTAAAACGGGTGCAAGCTAAAACGGGGAAAAACATATAAAAACGTAGAATTAAAAAGTAAAAATACTTGTTTGAAAGCCGGGGATTAAAAATCAAATATAAAATATCCACCGAGTAGCCTAATTAGTATTTTACATGTGCGCCCATTAAGCCCATTTAGTTTCTTACATGTGTGCCCGTTTAGCCCATCAATAATAAAGAATGGGCAAAAGTGCCCCATTCTTTTTTGAAAAGTATCAAAAGTGCCTATATACATCTAAATAGGCAAGATTTGCCATCTCTAATTATAATACAATTAATTTTATTTGTAGCATATTCTTGTTATATTAAAGCACTGGGAGATACATTAATGCATCCATTCTATATTCTTAGAGCATCGCGTGACATGTTTCATCAGTTTTTAATGATATGGAGTATGGTAGTATGATTAGAGCATAAGGGGAAGAGGTAGGGCATTTGTTTATATGTGTATCATTAGAGCATCATTTGATACATTAGGGAATACATTACGTATGATTAGAGAAACTTGGTCATATTACAACATCTGCTTGTTTGACTAATGCATCAGAGGTTCATGATATGGCGAAAAAGTTATGCCATTTCTTTGTTTGATTATTGCATGACAATATGATAACCATTATGTGTGATTAGAGCATCTCATAAGATGTTAGCGAATCGTGTATAATTATGCACATCATGGATATCTTACGTTACATGTTTCTTTGATTAATGCCCTTGAATTTCAAGGATCTATTGTACGAGCTGTATGTTTTTTATTTGTTTATGCGTGTCTGGTTATTGAGCATATCCCAAACCTACCTGAAATAGCAGTTTGTTTGCAAACTTATACTATATTATTCACCTTTTCCACCAACAAAAAAGCTGAGTGGCTTGGATTGAATTAGATTGGATAATGATAATTAGATAAAAAAACAAGTATAGTTGAATCGGTATTTTTGTGTAAAAGGGGACAAAAGAAACCACGAGTTGGTAGATTTTATAATAATAAATTTGTGATAATAAATAACAAATAAATTATGATAACTGTTTTTTGTTGATTACTACCAGACATTGAAACTTAGTTGTTCTTGTTGTAATGGACTAGTTTTCATACAAATGTTCTTCCCTTGAATGGCTTGTTCTTATATGTTCTTACAATTGTCTAATGTTATGCATGATTAAATAAAATCCCACCTTGAGTTATTCAGGAAGATGACGAGATAACGACCTATATCTATGTATTCTTACGCAGTGAGATGACAACTGTTAGAAGTTATACATTGTATTGCTTATAGATCCTACCTTTCCTCGAGTCCACTGCATAAAAGAAATAGTACCTCGCTCCAGATTGTATGTCAACCATTGACTTTAAAAAGAGGGTTCATTAAGCTAAAAGTTTAGACCTTGTAGATCCTACCTTTCCTCGAGTCCACTACATAAAAGAAATATTAACTCGCTCCAGATTGTATGTCAACCATTGACTTTAAAAAGATGGTTCATTAAGCTGAAATTTTAGACCTTGATTTACTCGGATGACCACTATTAACATATTAAATTTGATAGAGCATCAGGTCTAGATTTTTTCTTTATATATTATACTTATTTGTGTTCCTTATATTTTAGTTATCTTATCTCACAAATATACAAACCACGACTTGTGCATAATTTAGAAGAAGTGTTTGATTAAGGCATCGATTAGATTTAGATATAGGGCATTAGTTTTATTATAGTTAAGGAATCAGTTTGGTGTATGCATACTATTAGATGTAATTCATCTGTTTGTTAACTTTAAAGCATGAGCTTGGTGTATCAATACTGTTAGCATCTGTTTGTTAAAAATCAGGCATCAGTTTATTGTATGAAAACTAGTTTTAAGGCCTCTAATTGTTGTTTTCACTTGTAAACTAGCTTAATAATGTTGTAGGGTGTTATAGAATGCCCTAAGTGCAAGCATAAATAACAAACCAGGACATCTGCTGATGATTTTAGTTGTTAAGTGATGAGACTGCTTTTATACATAGTCTCATCGTCCAAAATGGGATTAAAATGTATTAAATATCATGAAAAATGCCAAATATATGCAAGCATAAATATCATGAACCAAGCCCTAATGATGATTTTCCAAGAATAACCCTTGAAGATTTGAAGATTGTACAAGAAGGGTCCTCCAATATTGAAGAATTGAAAGTTTAAACCCTTGTTTATTCATAATTACAAGTTTGGTCCCTAAAGTTTGTCAATTTACAAAAAGGCTCCTCCACTTTGAAGAATTAGCAAGAATGGTCACTCAAAAAAATTAAGACTTGTCAATAATAGTCCTCCAAGAAGTCAACAATACAATTCAAGACCATTAAGTTTGAAGAAAATGCCAAAACAACCCTTCGAGTATCAAGAACTGGCAAGAAATACCCCTGAAATTACTTTACAAAACTTTTTGGGGCAAAAGTGTGAAAAACAAAAGTTGTTAACAAAGGAAATGGGCGTTGTTACTAGTTTAAACTGAAATGGAAAGAAAGAAAGAAGTGGGGGGTTAAACTTGGGCAGACATAAAACTTACCTAGACCAACCACAGCCTGCCACCTCACACACCAAATCCCACAAACCAATCAGACCTCTCCTTTTTGCCATGTCACATTCCACTCACCCTAAACCGTTTAACTTAATTAATATTAAGTTAAAACACGCGCCTAACACAATTTTAAACTTAATTCTGGATCAAAACATGCACTATTCACCTATGAACACAATTTGGGCATTTCTTAATCCCATGGAATTAACCCTTAATCTTGTCCAGTTTAAAGATTAAGGTGGTTATAAACATAACCCAACCTCTAACTTTGCCACCTCATCATCTCCAAGCTCACATGTTGAACCTCCCACACACGTTTTTGAAGAAGATGCCAAAATAGGCCAGCCATCTAACGCCCCACATTCAGCTTACTTCCTAAGCACTCCTGTGGACCCTTTGATGCAATTCCACCCTTTACACCTCACACAAGCTGCCAAGAAAACATCACATGTTCAAGCAGAATTCAAAAGTTCAAGGGAAATTTTGGGACTTCACCAGCATTAGGGTTTACATTTTTATGCATTCTAGTTCTTCCATATAGCCTATATAAGGCATAAGACCTCATACATTTAGCTTTTGCTCTTGGTTTTCCTTTGGTCAACATTTTTGTAAATCCTTGTTCAAGATTAATGAAAAGTGTTTGAAATTGTGTGACGAATTCCAAGTGCCAACTTATTACTTGCTTGTTTATGTTTCATGTTTATGATTTTGGAATCTTAAAACCTGTTTTTAAAGCTTGTGCAAGAAATTCCCAAGTTTTCTCAAAACTTGATATTTTGCTAAGTCTTTGGTACATCTTTGGAATTTTTGGATTACAAGTGATCTAAACACCCTGATAATAAGATTATCAAGGTTTTAGGAGCTTGTGGTTTGGGGATAATCAAAGAGTGGGTTCAAAGGTTGCATTAATCAAGCTTTTTTTTCACTTTTCTGTTTTATATATTTGTGCTCTAACCTTGTTGAATCTTAGCAGCTTTGTTGTGGAAGCTTGTGCCTTGTTTTGCTAGGCACATCAACTCAAAAATTCGTGAGTGTGGATGTACATTCATGAGGTTTGAGTCCTTTTACCCAAAATCTATCAAAAATACTTGATTTTGTGATTTTGTGTTCTGCTGTTGGTCTTGTTTTTTTGTGGCTTAAAATTGCTTGATACTGCATAATATTGTTGTTATTGTGTTAGATTAGGCTTGGGTAACATTCAATCACACACTTACTTTGTTAATCTTGGATTGAAAAAAGTTAAGGGGTGTTTGGGTTAACCTGTTTAAGCTTACAAATTGAATCTGAGTTATTGTTTGTTGTTTATTTGTGTTGGTATCAGATATATACTTGGTTGTATGCTATTTGCTGTAAGTTCTTGGCTTTTAAACATCAAAAGCTTTATTGTGCTATAAAAGTTGGGAATCTGCTTGTTTTGACCTAAGACTTTGGTAACACTTAGTTTGTATGCATGCTTAGGGATAACAAGTGATTAAACAAAGTTTTTATAACATGTTAAGAAGATTTGAGGGGTTGAAGTTGGATTTGTGGTCAAGTATATCAACAAAGTATCAAATCTGCTTGTTTAGTGTTCATCAGTAACATTCATTTGCTTGAATCTTGATCTAATCTTTGAATCAATGCATGAAACCTGTTTATTTATGTTCATTTGAATTATTTATAGCTTGTATATGCATTTGGTGAAGTTTGGTTGGCTTATTCTTGCTAAAAGTGCTTATTGGTTGAAAACTGCTTATTGGTCCTGTCTGGTGCATATCTGTGGATGTTTTGATTAAACTATACTAATTGGCTTGGTGAATTTGTGTTTTTATTGTTGTTATTGACTCCTTGTGATTCACTGATCACTTGGGTGCCTTTGCTTAACTTGAATCCAACAAAAAGTCACATAAGACAAAAAGTCAAGAAAATCAAGCAGTGGGAACTCCTTTCCCCTGTTGCTAGCCACTACTAGTGTTAATTATCAAACAGATTATTCATAAGCCATTTTGGCTTATCCAGACTTGCAACAACTTATTTTTTCTAATAGATCTTCCTTATTTGACCCATTGAACTTAACTGGAGCATATTAGGGTTTGACTTTTAAGTTTGACTAGAAAACTAAACAGTTTGACTTTTACATAAGTTCTTATTTGCTTATTCCAGCTTATACTTTGTGCTTATTGGAAAACTTTTTGATTATTTTTCTTAATTAAATCATTTAAAACCTTTTGCAAGTTGAATCAGCACTTGAGGTAGTCTAGAACTAACTATTTTGTAGTTTTGTGAAGAGAGCTTTGGCTTATTTCTTGCGCTTTTTCAAAATTTATTTTCACAGATCTCTTTGGTAACTCAAAAGAAGCTTGTGTGTCAAATTAGAGCTTATGGCTTAATGGGCTCAAAAGCCCATTAAGAATAAGATGTTGACTTATTAAGCTGTGATAAGCACATTTCCAACTTTTGTGCCTTCAGATTTTTGTGCTTATTTGAGTCAGATAGGATGTTTTGGGCTTAATTGCATCATTTTTGCTTATTGGGCCTAAATTAAGCCCATTAAGTGGACTGTTTGGGTTTTTGGCCCATTTTAAGGCCCAATAGGGGTACTTAGGTAATTTTAAGTTCATTTTTGTGTTTATTAGGTTAAAATAAACTAGTTTGCAACTTTTTAGAATTTTTTATAAATTTTGGATTTTTAATATTATTTTATTATTATTTTATTATTAAAAATTAAATTTTAGATTTTTGCAAGTTTTTCATTTTTCCTAGTTCAAATACATTAAGTTAGGAATTTTAAAATTTTTAGATTAATTTTATTGTCATTAGATTAATTTTTAGAATTATTTTAAATTTTTTATAGTTTTTGATTGTTTTTAAATAGTTCTAATTAATTTAAAATTTTTCAAAAATAGTTTTAAATTTAGTTATGTCATTTTAGAGGTTTACAAGTTAAAAAATCTCATTTTGGGCTTTTTGTTAATTAAATTGATTTTTTAGCCTTTAATTAGCATTAAAAATAATATTTAATTAAATAAAAGGTTTGAGTAATTTTTGATTTTTTGTAAACTCTAATTACATTTTTAAGGATTTATTTCAATTTTCTAGGAATTTTTAGGGTAATTTTTAATTTAGTCACTTTTTACGGTTTTCCGTGCACGACTTCGTATTAGTGTAATTCATAATCGTAACCGTCATTCCTTTTAATCTCTTTTCTATTTTTCTTTCTTCATAAATTATAATCACAAACACTTAATCATCTCTTTACACAACACACAAGCCTCTTTGAGAACGATCCCCACTTTGGGTCATTTACTTGTGGTTTTCCTAAATCACTTGTTCTACTTGCCACTTTTACGCTCTTTTCCTAAAGGGTGGTAAAAAATTACAACTATCATTTTGGCGCCGCTGCCCGGGAGGCGTGTTGTGTTTTGATTTGAACAATTGTTGTTTTTATACTAGCCATAATAGCTATTTGTATTAGTAGCACTCTACTAATACGTATTATCGGTTTTCATTTTTTGTGTGAATATTACTATATTGTATACGTAGAAAAATAAATTCACAAGTACTCCAAAAGTGTGAAAACCCACAACCTTGATTGGGAGGTCATTACTCAATCATTGTATTCGATCTCAAACAAAGAAAAAAAGGCAAAATAGATAATTACTTTCGTGAAGCTTAATTTTGAAAAACACAAACTATAAGGTGGGTATAAGGCGGGTATTATAAAATATACCCTAAGGAAAAAGGCTCTTAAGTGCTTCGCGCCGCCTCGTTTCCCCGCTTGCTTGTGCGTGTTTAGATAAAAAGGGCTAATCGAGGGGTTTTCAACCAAAGTATTATCTAAGTATCATATATATTTTCTTGCTTTCATTTGATTAAACCCTCTTGAACGTTTTGGTGTTCCACCAACGTTCTAAAGTCATCGAAGGCGTTCACTTCACGTGATCGTTTTCATTCCTTGAGGCTCCTTTAATCAAGAGATTTGAATTAAGGGAGAGATTTGTAGATTTTTGTCTACTTAATACAATCACAAAATCCAAAAAAAGTAAAAACAATCAAAAACCACAAAAAATGGAAAAATTAAAAACACCAAAAAAGAATCTTCTTTGCTCATCCCCACGTTGTACGTGACGTTTATGCTTACTCGTAATCAAGCAAGACGTGCACGTAAACAAAAAACCGAAAGGAGACCATACCTACCCTTTCTAGTGAGGAGTCTCCTATTGACGAACCTATTGTAGAAGAAGAACCAACCATGGCGAATCGAACTATGATGGAGTTACTTCAAGCACCCACCGAGGGTTATGGAGAGGCTATTGTGATTCCCGCCATCCTTGCGGAGAATTTTGAAGTGAAAATGGGTTTGTTGTCGATGATCCAAAACAACAAATTCCGTGGTGATGAAAAGGACAACCCGCACAACCATATCCGCCAATTCAATTGTCTTACCGCCACTTGCAAGTTTAAGGATGTTGCTAATGATTCGATTAAGATGATGATTTTTCCGTATTCCTTAGCGGGGCCCGCTAAAATTTGGTTAGAGAAAGAGCCACCCAATTCTATATTGACGTGGAAGGATCTCATTTCAAAGTTTGTGAACCAATTTTTCCCGCCCTCTAAGACTACGCATTTGAAAAACGAGATTTCAAAAATTTCACAAGAATTTAATGATAGTTTTTCTACGGCTTGGAATCGGTTTAAGGAAATGTTACATGAGTGTCCTCATCACGGTTTTTCTGACTTGCATCAAATTGACACGTTTTACAATGGATTGAATGATCATGAGAGGGATTATCTTAATGCCGCCGCGGGTGATAATTTTTTGTGTGAAACGGTTGAGGAAGATTTGTTGATTATTGAGAATAGATCTAAGGTGTATAGTCCTCGTAACACATCGAGTGTTCGTAAGGCTTCGTCTTCGGCTTCACCTTCATTGTCCAATACCATCGATGCTTGCCAAATTGAGGCGAACTTGGAAAACAAAATCTTTGATAAGCTTAAAGGTCTTTTAGTTGAATTCAAAGTTGGTTAACAAAGTGCTCCCGCTACGGCTAATGTGGTTGAGGTTTCTTGCATGTATTGTGGTGGGGGTCATGATTTCTCCGAGTGAATTACCAACGGTGGTAACACTTCGAGTGCCTACGCGGCCACGGGAACTTACAACCAAAACGGTCAAGTTACCCGCTCTAATCAAATGACTCCACTGGGTTTTGCTCCGAATCAAAATGCTAACAACAACTATCGAAACAATTAAGTTAGTTTCAAAAAACAATTACAAAGGAAACAACTATGGGAATCAAGGGGCTAATAACAATCAAGTTTCAAACAAAAATCAAAACAATGATT
The DNA here is from genome assembly GCA_025667525.1 of Glebionis coronaria. Taxonomy (NCBI): domain Eukaryota; kingdom Viridiplantae; phylum Streptophyta; class Magnoliopsida; order Asterales; family Asteraceae; genus Glebionis; species Glebionis coronaria. Next base: position 797,523 of record JANFOE010000175.1, read on the forward strand.
TTCAAAACAACAACAAAGGTTTGCAAACTTTGAAAGATCTTCTAAATAAATTTGTTGAATACGCAAATGGAAATGATGCTAGGTTTGATAATATTCAAAGAGAGATCATTAGCCTAAGTTCCGAGTTTAAGAATGACTTGAAAAAGGAGTTGAAAAATGAGTTAGAAAATGAGCTTAAGATCCATACAAACAAAATGGAGGGAAATTTAACTAGGTTACAACAAAACCAACAAAAATGGAACAAGGACAACATGAAATAAAACAAGAGATGCTTAAGGCCGACAAGAGGCAATCTATGTTTGAGGAAAAAATTTCATCCATGTTTTATGCTATAATGTGTAAACCGTCTTTGAGTAGTCTTCCTAGTAACACCATATCGAACCCTAAGGGAGAGATGAAAGTGATTACCACACGCAGTGGTAAGACACTTATGGAACTGACTCCTCAACTAATTACTCCAACGATGGAGGAAATTGAGGAAGAACCCGAGGTGGTGGTCAAAAAGGAGCATGTCCCAATCCCACGAAGTACCGCTCATGCCACACCTACGCTTGACCCATTACCACATTTGGAACCCGAGCTTCCAAAGGCTATGCATATGCCTCAACCCACACCTCCTTTTCCCTATCCATCGAGACTTAGAAAGGAGAAACGTCAATAGCGCGACAATTAACAATTGGAGCTTTTTATGAAAATGTTTCGTGACGTGCATTTCAATGTGAGTTTTGCCGATGCTTTGGTCAGGATGCCTCGATTTGCCGCTAACTTTAAGAGTATGTTAAACAACAAGGAGAAATTGCAACAATTGTCTAGTTGTTCTTCGGTTTATCTTAACCGCATACCTCAAAAAGTCGGTGATCCCGGTAAATTCTTGATTCCATGTGCAATCCAAGATATGGAAGAATGTTATGCCTTGCCCGATCTTGGTGCTAGTATTAACTTGATGCCACTTGCAATGTTCAAGTCGCTCGATCTTCCTAATCTTACTCCTTCACTAATGTCTATCGAGTTGGACGATCATTCCACTATTCCCGCATGTGGATTGGCCGAAGACGTTTTTGTGAAAGTGGGAAAGTTCTATTATCCGATAGACTTTATCGTTGTCGATATTCCTACGGATCCTCAAGTTCCTCTTATTTTAGGTCGTTCGTTTTTAGATACGTCTATGGCTTTGATTGATGTGCATGCTAGAAAGATCACCTTACGTTTCAACGACGAGGAACTTGTTATAAACGCAACTCAAAATTTAATTTCTCATGTTTATTCCGTCGCGACCATAAACCTCATTGATATGATTGACGTTTTTTGCGAGGAATTTTCACAAGAAGTTTTAGGTTTTGGTGACGATGAAAATAGTGGCAATCCTACTATGCTTGATCCCATTCTTGATAATTCGACACCAACCTTCATTCCATTTGAAGGTGGTGGTTTTACGTTGGAAGAATTTGATGTTCCACGTACTTGTGACGAAGACCTCGACAACGATGAGGACTTCTCGATTATCAAGGATTTTCTTAACGATTTCCCATTTCCTCCACCCGAGGAGGTTATGAGTATCGAGCCCAAATATTCAATTGAGGAACCACCAATCCTCGAGTTGAAAGATTTACCTCCTCATCTTGAATATGTATTTTTTGAGGAGGACGACAAGTTGCCGGTTATTATTGCGAAAGATCTTTCGAATGATGAAAAAACCGCACTTGTCGATATTCTAAAGGATTACAAAGGGGAAATTGCGTGGAAATTATCCGACATTATGGGATCGATCCCAAATTTTGTACCCACAAAATCTTAATGGAGAAAGACTACAAACCCGCAATCCAATGTCAAAGGCGGGTGAACCCCAAAATTCACGACGTCATAAAAAAGGAAGTCCTAAAACTCCTTGACGCGGGAATAATTTACCCTATTTCCGATAGCCCTTGGGTGAGTCCTATTCATTGTGTCCCTAAGAAGGGACGAATGACCGTTGTGCCAAACGATGCCAACGAGTTAATTCCAACTCGCCTCGTGACCGGTTGGAGGGTGTGTATCGACTATCATAAGTTGAATGACGCCACTCGTAAAGATCATTTTTCCTTGCCCTTCATGGATCAAATGTTAGAGCGTCTTGCGGGGAACGATTTCTATTGCTTTTTAGATGGTTTTTCCGGTTACTTCCAAATCCCCATCGATCATCCTGATCAAGAAAAAACTACGTTTACGTGTCCATATGGAACGTTTGCCTATTGTAGAATTCCATTCGGACTTTGAAATGCACCGGGAACCTTTCAAAGGTGCATGATGGCTATTTTTCATGACATGATCGAGAAGACGATGGAAGTCTTTATGGATGATTTTTCCGTGTTTGGTTGTTCGTTCACTTCGTGTTTGTCGAATCTTTTGAGAATGTTGAAGCGTTGTGAGGAGACCAACCTTGTGCTTAATTGGGGAAAATGTCATTTTATGGTTAAGGAAGGAATCGTCTTAGGGCACAAGGTTTTGAAATTGGGGATTGAGGTAGACAAAGCTAAGGTAGACTTCATCGCGAAATTACCTCATCCAAAAACTGTTAAGGGAGTTAGGAGTTTCCTAGGCCACGCGGGCTTTTATCGTAGATTCATCAAGGATTTTTCAAAGATTTCTCGACGTATTACACATCTCCTAAAAAAAGATGCTCCTTTTGTCTTTAACGAAGATTATGTACGAGCCTTTGAAATCCTTAAGAGTAAACTAACCGAAGCTCCCATTCTTGTTGCTCCCAATTGGAACCTCCCCTTTGAGCTCATGTGTGATGCTAGTGACTACGCTATGGGGGCCGTTTTGGGGCAACGTCATGAAAAGCACTTCTTGCCTATTCACTATGCTAGCAAGACGATGACCGAGGCTTAACTTAAGTACACTACAACGGAAAAGGAATTCCTTGCCGTGGTGAATGCATTTGAGAAATTCCGACCTTACCTCGTCTGAACTCGATGCATAGTGTATACAGATCATTTGGCTATCAAGTATCTCATGGCTAAACAAGATGCAAAGCCGAGATTACTTCGTTGGATTCTCCTCCTACAAGAATTTTATGTCGAAATCCTTGACAAAAAAGGAGCCGAGAATCTAGCGGCCGATCATCTTTCTCGTTTAGAAGATCCTCACCAAAGTGTTTACGTGCCAAAGGAAATCACCGAACCATTTTCTCTCGAGACACTTGGTGTAGTGAATTCTAAGCTTGATTCATCCACCTCATGGTTTACGGACATCGCAGATTACCATGCGGGGAACTTCATCATTAAGGGTATGACGACTCAACAAAAACAAAAATTCTTTTGTGACGTCAAGTTCTATTTTTGGAACGACCCTTATCTATTTCGGACTTGTGCGGATCAAATTATTCGACGTTATGTATTTGGCACGTAATATTCTAACATCCTTAGAGCTTGTCACGAGGGACCCACGGGTGGTCACCACGATGCTAATCTCACGGCTAAGAAGGTCTTTGATGCCGGTTTCTATTGGCCTACTATTTACCGAGATGCACATGCACTTGTAAAGTCGTGTGACTCATGCCAACGACAAGGAAAAGCCTCACAAAACGATGAAATGCCACAAAATATCATCCATGTTTGTGAGATCTTTGACGTTTGGGGAATTGATTTTATGGGGCCGTTCCCATCATCTCGTGGTAATAAGTACATCATTGTCACCGTTGACTACCTATCTGAGTGGGTGGAAGCTAAAGCTTTACCCACGAACGATGCTCGTGTGGTAGTCAAGTTTTTGAAAAGCTTGTTTTCTCGGTTTGGAACTCCGCGTGTGATCATAAGCGATCGTGGAACCCATTTTTGTAACGACCAATTCGAAAGGGTCTTAAGGAAATATGGGGTTACACATCGGCTTTCTACGGCTTATCACCCACAAGCGAGTGGGCAAGTCGAGGTTTCAAACCGAGCGTTGAAGAGGATCTTGGAGAGATCGATTGGAGAGAACCGACAATCTTGGTCGGATAAGTTGGACGATGCTTTATGGGCCTTTTGGACCGCTCATAAGACGCCCATCGGGTGCACTCCTTATAAGCTTGTGTATGGGAAGAATTTTCACTTGCCAATTGAACTCGAACACAAAGCTTATTGGGCCCTTAAGCATTGTAATGATGATATAGAGACCGCGGGAAAACACCAGAAAATGGAATTGAATGAATTAGATGAATTGAGAGACATTGCTTATGAAAATTCATTGATTTACAAGGAAAAAACTAAAAAGTTTAATGACTCAAAAATTAAAAACTGGGTTATTAACATTGGATATCAAGTGTTGCTTTTTAACTCACGTTTGAAAATATTTTCCAGCAAGTTGAAATCCCGTTGGTCGGGTCCATTCACCGTTACCCAAATTTTTCCTTATGGGACCATCAAGTTAGCTCAAAATTATGGCCCCAATTTCAAGGTGAATGGACATAGGTTGAAGAACTACTTTGGCGAGGAAGTTCCATCCTTGAACTACCTCGACCAAATCACCTTCCTCAATGATAATTAGTATTGAGGGGATCGAGTCGAGCTCATGACTCGGTAATTAAAAACGAGGTGCCTCATGGGGGAGTCCCATGCTTATCCTATGTACATATTATCGCTTTCTAATGTAGTTACGTGAGGGGATTTGTGCCCTTCCAACCTTTGTTCCGTGGTTGTTTGTGATATGTGGATTTTAAATGATCATGATCTTCACAATTGGAGCCTCTCGTGTTCGTTTTATGGGAGCACTCGATCGTTTGCTTGGAATAATTTCTCAATATCCATGATATATCCTTTTATGTTCTAACCTTAGGTTTTTAGCACACTTCATAAACGGTTTTAAATTTAATGGTTACACCCTTTTCATGCTAGATTATGCATTCGACTACGTCTCTAGTATGGGGTTTTTCCAACCCTTAGACTCGAAACATTAAGGACAATGTTTAAATTTAGTATTGGGGGGGGGGGGGGGGTGAATAGATACTTGCCTTGCCAAACCTTCACGCTTTCCAAAGTTTATCTTTTTGTTGCAAAATAAGGGTAAAAATGGCCAAATTTTAAATTTTTTCTCATGTTTTATAAGTGTTGGAGACACGAATGTAGGTTTTCTGATGGCCGGGAATAAGAGTAATTTTTTACTCGACCGTGCGTGTTGAGCACTTAGCTTCGATTCCTTAACTTTATATTAGGCTAAGTCTCTTAAATGAGGACGAGAAATGATAGCGTTAATTATAAGTTATTATGCTAAACGTAGAGTATTCGTATTCTTTCAAAAACTCATGTGTTCTCATTGTTTGCTTATTCTCCCTTCGCTTGTAAATATATTTTGCTTAATAAGTATTGACTTAGCGGTTTAGTCTTGATTGTTGGTTTCTAGTCTTTTCTAGTAGCTTCCATGTAATTAAATTGGGAAGACATTAAGGTATCACCAGCGTCACAGTTTTGAAGTAATGGCAACCCGAATAATCGAAAGCTTCACCTAATAATAAGATTTCAAGTGCTCACCTAAATCAAGCAAACAATTTAAAGCTCACAAGGCCAAAAAATCTATGCGAAATTGAAAGTGAATAAAGCCTTAATCTTTGAAGCTATAAAGATCCAAAATTCGCTTTAGCGTGAGGATATACCTATTTGGCCATAATAAACACCTCATGGCGAGGTTAAATAAAAGGCAAGGCAAGACCGAAGTCATAATAAAAGCTTCATGGCGAAGCTGAATAAAAGATGGAGGTAAACCTATGATAATAAGGCTCATCCGGTAGGGGGCGTATAAAAGTCTTGGTAATAAGTCTCATGTTCAAAACCGTTATAAAACCATGTTTAGATCCTTCTTGTTGACTTAATTTTTTGACATCGTTGTCTATTAGGGGGGTTATTACTTCAATGGTCTTGGTTACACCGTTATGACTCTATTTTTAGACCTAAATCTCTATCATCGCATAAGTCAAGCAATGTATCCTCGTGAACATTCAAGACAAAAATAAAATATAAGAGATACAACTTAGGAAAATGGGAGGATAAGTACGTGATCAGGGCATATGAGTAGTGTTAGCATTACTAACTTATAATGACATTGATCTCGTTGCACGCTTAGAATGGAATTGGGGTGAAAATCGAGGACGACGAAATTATTTCCAACGAAGCATTCACGTGTTCTTGTTCTATGAACCTAAACGTCCCATTTTGCGATGAAAATCATACATTATGTCTAAAACGCAACTAGTAGTAATAGTAGTGGAGTAACTAGTTTATCATGCAATAAAAGTGCAAAAAAATGAATTTTCGAGATGCTACGATACTTTATTCTAGCATTGCGTGAGGGCACGACAATGGTTTAGTATGGGGGAGTGATGAGACTGCTTTTATACATCGTCTCATCGTCCAAAACGGGCTTAAAATGTATTAAATATCATGAAAAATGCCAAATATATTCTTGTGTTTGTTACATGTGTATTTTAGGTACGGATATTGAGAAAATGACAAAAGATCACAAGAAACAAGTAAAAACGAACACGGGAAATGAAGCCGCACAATGAACCAAGCCCTAATGGTGATTTTCCAAGAATAACCCTTGAAGATTTGAATATTGCACAAGAAGGGTCCTCCAATATTGAAGAACTGACACTTTAAACCCTTTTTTATTCATAATTACAAGTTTGGTCCCTAAAGTTTGTCAATTTACAAAAAGGGCCCTCCACTTTGAAGAATTGGCAAGAATGGTCCCTCAAAAAAAATAAAGACTTGTCAATATTAGTCCTCCAAGAAGTCAACAATACAAGTCAAGACCATCAAGTTTGAAGAAAATGCCAAAACAACCCTTCGAGTATCAAGAATTGGCAAGAAATACCCCTGAAATTACTTTACAAAACTTTTTGGGGAAAAAGTGTGAAAAACGAAAGTTGTTAACAAAGGAAATGGGCGTTGTTACTAGTTTAAACTGAAATGGAAAGAAAGAAAGAAGTGGGGGGTTAAACTTGGGCAGACATAAAACTTACCTAGACCAACCACAGCCTGCCACCTCACCCACCAAATCTCACTAACCAATCAGACCTCTCCTTTTTGCCATGTCACATTCCACTCACCCTAAACCGTTTAACTTAATTAATATTAAGTTAAAACACGCGCCTAACAAAATTTTAAACTTAATTCTGGATCAAAACATGCACTATTCACCTATGAACATGATTTGGGCATTTCTTAATCCCATGGAATTAACCCTTAATCTTGTCCAGTTTTAAGATTAAGGTGGTTATAAACATAACCCAACCACTAACTTTGCCACCTCATCATCTCCAAGCTCACATGTTGAACCTCCCACACACGTTTTTGAAGAAGATGCCAAAATAGGCCAGCCATCCAACGCCCCACATTCAGCTTACTTCCTAAGCACTCCTGTGGACCCTTTGATGCAATTTCACCCTGTACACCTCACACAAGCTGCCAAGAAAACATCACATGTTCAAGCAGAATTCAAAAGTTCAAGGGCAATTTTGGGACTTCACCAGCATTAGGGTTTACATTTTTATGCTTTCTAGTTCTTCCATGTAGCCTATATAAGGCATATGAACTCATACATTTAGCTTTTGCTCTTGGTTTTCCTTTGGTCAACATTTCTGTAAATCCTTGTTCAAGATTAATGAAAAGTGTTTGAAATTGTGTGACGAATTCCAAGTGCCAACTTATTACTTGCTTGTTTATGTTTCATGTTTATGTTTTTGGAATCTTAAAACCTGTTTTTAAAGCTTGTGCAAGAAATTGCCAAGTTTTCTCAAAACTTGATATTTTGCTAAGTCTTTGGTACATCTTTGGAATTTTTGGATTACAAGTGATCTAAACACCCCGATAATAAGATTATCAAGGTGTTGGGAGCTTGTGGTTTGGGGATAATCAAAGAGTAGGTTCAAAGGTTTCATTAATCAGTCTTTTTTTTACATTTTTTTGTTTTATATATTTGTCCTCTAACCTTGTTGAATCTTAGCAGCTGTGTTGTGGAAGCTTGTGCCTTGTTTTGCTAGGCACATCAGCTCAAAAATTCGTGAGTGTGGATGTACATTCATGAGGTTTGAGTCCTTTTACCCAAAATCTGTCAAAAATACTTGATTTTGTGATTTTGTGTTCTGCTGTTGTTCTTGTTTTTTTTGTGGCTTAAAATTGCTTGATACTGCATAATATTGTTGTTATTGTGTTAGATTAGGCTTGGGTAACATTCAATCACACACTTACTTTGTTAATCTTGGATTGAAAAAAGTTAAGGGGTGTTTGGGTTAACCTGTTCAAGCTTACAAAATGAATCTGAGTTATTGTTTGTTGTTTATTTGTGTTGGTATCAAATATATACTTGGTTGTATGCTATTTGCTGTAAGTTCTTGGCTTTTAAACATCAAAAGCTTGATTGTGCTATAAAAGTTGGAAATCTGCTTGTTTTGACCTAAGAATTTGGTAACACTTAGTTTGTATGAATGCTTAGGGATAACAAGTGATTAATAAAAGTTTGTATAACCTGTTACGAAGATTTGAGGGTTTGAAGTTGAATTTGTGGTCAAGTATATCAGCAAAGTATCAAATCTGTTTGTTTAGTGTTCATCAGTAACATTCATTTGCTTGAATCTTGATCTAAACTTTGAATCAATGCATGAAACCTGATTATTTATGTTTAATACTATGATTTTACTCGTTTGAAAGTTCGTTTTCAGAATCTCCTCGAGTTGATCACAGCCTAAAGTGGAATGATTTGTTCTTGGTGACAAAAAGGGGTTTTGGTTTTCTATACTATAAATGAAAGAGGTAAATAAAGATTTTAACCAAAAGCAGTGAATGAAATTAAACTTGAACAATAAAACAATTACTTGAATAAAACTTTAAGATAAATTAAACAGTGAAACAAACTTACTGAAAATAAGCTCTATACGGAATAAATGATGATCCAGAATTAACTAGCTCTATGCGGAATGTTTCCTTACTCGGAATAAATTGACCATGGAAACTTACTCGGAATACTGACCCTATGCGGAATATTGAAGATATTCCGAATAGAAGAGAAAAGAAGAAGACTATGCGGAATAATCAATCACCATGCGGAATAAAAGGTATACTCGGAATAAACAGTTACTCAGAATATATAATGCTATGCGGAATATACTAACATTCCGAGTAAGGGAAAAACTGAGGGAGCTACTCGGAATATATAAAATATTCCGAATAAAGGAAAGTTAAAAAGCGCTACTCGGAATATAGAAATATTCCGAATAGTGGAAAAAGAGAGATGCTATCCGGAATAATGAAAATGTTCCGAATAAGGGTCAAGACAAATGGACTATACGGAAAGTTGCTGGGAATAAAGAACAGCAGCAGATACTTTAAGAACAGGGGACTCGAATTTACCATAAATCGAACTAGATAAGCAAAAAGGTTTAACCAAATTAACCACAAATCATCTACTAACTACAAGGATCAAATCCCAATCATAGAAACACAAATTCAACAACTTTTTAGAATCAAACTTGAACCAAATAAAAACTTAAGAACTTTAAATAAAAAGATGATGAAGATCAAGATGAATGAAAAGATTAAATGAACACTTGTATTGATGATTTAGATTCAGTAACAAAAGGAAAGGATCAAGCTTACAAGATTAAAAGAACAAATCAAGAAGATGAAGAACCACTCCTTAAGGGAGATGGTTTTCCTACGAAATAGGAAAGGAAAGAAACTGAAAGAAAGAACTAGACTCCAAATTTTGTGAGGGTGATCCTTTATATAGGCTGAGTGGTTGGTTGGTGAGTGGGTTTTCTCCCTTTCTTCTTGTCTTCTCGTCTTTTCAGAAAAGTTGACGTTTTCGATTCTGATTCGGGATTTGTCGACGATTAAATTCAACTCGTCTTTTAATTTCTTCGTTAAATAGACTTGAGTTTCTTCGACATATGTAAATCTTCCATCTTTGGTCCTTTTCTTCGACAAATCTTCGAATAGGCCCAGTGACTTCAAATCTTTTGCATCTCTTGGACAATAGACTTCATCTTGAGTCTTTTTCTTCGATAAAGCCCGTGCAATCCCACGTTTTCTCCAATATTCATCCGGTTGGCTCTGAAAACACAATAAACACAAAAACCACGCATAATTCCAAACAAATGATATTAAATACGTGTTTTGGTCTTGTTTTAGCCAGAATTAAGTGGTAAAAGGATGGGTGTTTACACACCTATCAAATCCCCTACACTTAACCATTGCCATGCCCTCATGCAATGCTTAGTGATAAAGCAATTTTACACTTTTCTCATAATCAATCAACCTTGGCCTTATTCAAATACTACTAAATAAAAATTAAAATACTAAGAGAAATTAAAACTTTAAAATAAACAAAAGGATGGAAATAACTTGCAAAGAAATCAAGGACTTACATTAGGGCTTTGGTGCTGCGAAGATTTATCACCCTCAAGTTTCACGTTCCCCAGACTAAGCTTAAAAACGAGATCATTGTTATTATAAGTTAGTAAATCAAACACTTACACACATGGCTTAATTAAATGCTTAAGCTCCCTTATTCCTAGGTGTATCTCTTATATTTTATTTTTGGTCTTAGAATGATCATGAAGATGCATTTTTGGACTTATTTCGATAGTTTATTTAGGCTGAAAGCAAAGTAGGACGATTTGATCAATAGTTAGCTAAAGGACAAAATCTCTTAAAACTGCTTCTCGGGATATCAAAAAGTTCATATCTTGGCATAACTCGGTTCACGATTTAAGACCTTTCTCGGGCCGATATTTGGCATGTACTTCATACTTCATATCTTGAGAGACGTGCTTGAGATAATGGTCTTCTCATCGTTCATAGAGTTTCTTCACTTGGAGACTTTTGAGGGGTACTCCAACTTTGTTGACCACGACTTCATGATTATTTCTTCAATCTCTAATTGGGATTTCGAGATACAACGATCCGCCTCCTTTTCGGACTTGGATCTATTTATCCTCATACCTTGTTAGGGTCTTTTCGGATAGACTTCTCCATGATCTTTATGGGAGTTGATTGCTTTTCGTCGTGAGTCTTGATCCTTCATATTGACTTTGGGAATAATGCTTTTCACATCACTTTGGATCTTTAGCAATAAAAATGGAATCCTCATGCCTTGTTAGGGCCTTTTCGGATTCGCCAATCTTCGCGCCCCGCTTCATAAGTTATGCCTTGGCTATGAACTCTTATAATTACCGAGCAACTTTTAAACGATCTTGGGCTAGAAGCTAAGTAACTTTTCAAATCGTACGACCTTACTTATTGCAGATAAATTATTAGCAAGTGATGGGAGAATAGGCAGATAATTACACCAAGTGAGCTTGTGCAAGAATGCCGACTTATAATTGACTCTATCATTTCTCGTCCTCCACAATTTAAAATCTCAAGTAATGAGACTCGTGGATACTTAGCCTAATAAACCAATTAAGGTCTACATGGTTAAGGATACTAGCTAGAATAAACTTGGATAAGTCTATTCGGGTTGAGTCAAAATAAACGCAACGGGCCTAATATGTCAAAGACTTCTAAACTAGCTACACCACTTTATTAAAATTTTTGACTTTATTGCGGAATATATACATATGAAAGCAAAGATAAAAATTTAAAAATTACGACTAAATGGCCAAAGTTAATAAAAAATTTGAAAAATGTTGAAAAATAGGATTTTCCGGTTAAATGAAGGCATTTTCATGGAAAAGTCCACTTAAAAACTTCGATAGAAGTCCCCCCTACACTTAAGATAAACATTGTCCTTAATGTTTAAGCATGTGGGAAAAGTCTCCCCTACACTTATGACATTGTGCACGTTGGTTAAATCAAGTTAAGGAAGAGACGACTAACGTGATCAATTTCAAATGTGAGTATGAAGAAAATTGAATCACGATAGTTGAGAGATAGAACCGGATTTCGGATAACACAGGAGCACGGTTCTTCGTAGGTTCCAAGAGGGCACTAATCCCTGTAATCACATCACCACACACAGACAAACACCTATAGAGGTCCCCCTACACTTAGGAGGTGAAAACATAAAAGGATAGATACTCGGGCTGCCTCCCGAGGAGCGCTTGTTTTTGATAACCGAGTCACGAGCCTAACTCGACCCAAAATTAGTTCATGGGGAACGTGGTGAGGGATGGAATCATCTCGTGAGAGATGTCCTCACCAATGTACAATTTCAAACGCTGGCCATTCACCTTGAAGTTGGGCCCATTTGGCTGAGAAAGCTCAATGGTGCCATAAGGAAAAACATTGGCGATGGTGAATGGACCAGACCAACGGCTCTTCAACTTGCCTGAGAAGATCTTCAACCGAGAGTTAAAGAGTAAGACTTGATCACCAACGTGGAACTCTCGGTTTTTGATTTTAGCATCGTGGATCATCTTGGTCTTCTCCTTGTAGATCAATGAGTTCTCGTAAGCTTGATTCCTCAATTTTTGTAGCTCGTTTAGTTGAATCTTTCGAAAATCACCGTCTTTGTTGATGTCGAAGTTAGCCCACTTCAAGGCCCAGTATGCCTTATGTTCCAGCTCGATAGGTAGGTGGCAAGCTTTCCCGTACACAAGACGATAGGGCGTACAGCCGATCGGGGTCTTGTAAGCAGTACGGAAAGCCCACAGAGCATCATCTAACTTATCGGCCCACGCGGCGCGATGCTCTCCCACAGTACGTTCCAAAATTCTTTTCAATCCACGGTTGGATATTTTTGCCTGACCGTTGGTTTGAGGATGATAAGCGGTGGAAAGACGGTGATTGACACCATACTTCGCCATGACTCTTGAAAATTGATCGTTGCAAAAATGAGTTCCGCGGTCACTGATAATAGCACGAGGAACACCGAATCGAGCAAACAATTGTTTCAAGAATTTACAAACCACCCTCGCGTCGTTAGTGGGTAAAGCCTTGGCTTCAACCCATTTGGAAACGTAGTCAACAGCGACAAGGATGTATTTGTTGCCTTTAGAAGAAGGGAATGGCCCCATAAAGTCGATGCCCCATACATCAAAGATTTCACATTCTTGTATTTGAGGCATCTCATCTTTATGTGTGATCTTGCCTTGTTTTTGGTAAGAATCACAATGTTTAACCATCTCGTGAGCATCACGGTAAATGGTGGGCCAATAGAATCCCGAATCAAACACTTTTATGGCAGTGTAGTTGGGACCAAAGTGACCACCGGTGGGTCCTTTGTGGCAAGCCTGGAGAATGTCCAAAGCGGCCGGTCCGTCAACACATCGGCGAATAATCAAGTCAGCGCATTGTTTGAATAGAAAAGGGTCATCCCAAAAGTAAGTCTTAACATCGTTCAAGAACTTCTTTTTTTGTTGGGATGCTAACCCTTGGATGAGAACACCACCCGCTAAGTAGTTTGCAATATCCGCAAACCACGGGGTGCCATCGAGATTGAGATCTATAGACATTAAGGTCTCAAGGGGAAAAGAGTCATTGATCTCTTTGTTCGGATGATCCCCTTGATATGGATCCTCAAGTCTGCTCCGCGGCCAGGTTTTCAGCTCCCTTCTTGTCACGAATTTCAATGTTGAATTCTTGAAGGAGTAAAACCCAGCGAAGAAGTCTTGGCTTAGAATCATGCTTTGTCATCAAGTACTTCAACGCGAAATGGTCCGTGTAGACGATTGTGGTGGAAAGGACAAGATAGGGGCGGAACTTTTCAAAAGCATAGACAACAGCTAAAAGCTCTTTTTCGGTTGTCGTATAATGCAATTGTGCCCCCGTCATAGTCTTTCTAGCATAGTGGATTGGTTGGAAATGTTTATTCACTCTTTGGCCCAAAACCACACCAATAGCAAAGTCGCTAGCATCGCACATCAACTCGAAAGGCAGCTCCCAATTAGGGGTAACTAAGACGGGTGCCTTAGTAAGCTTATCCTTAAGCAAGTGGAAGGCTTCAAGGCACTCTTTGGAAAAGATAAAAGGAATATCTTTTTCCAAGAGGTGGGTCATCGGGCGAGCGATGTTAGAGAAATCTTGAATGAAACGACGATAGAAGCCCGCATGACCCAGAAAGCTTCTCACACCCTTCACGGTTGAAGGTGGAGGTAATTTGGCTATGACATCTACTTTAGCACGGTCGACTTCAAGACCGGCTTTAGAGATTTTGTGTCCTAGCACAATGCCTTCTTTTACCATAAAATGGCATTTTTCCCAATTCAGAACAAGGCGAGTGTCTTCGCACCGCTTAAGCATACGTTCCAAATTGGCAAGGCAAGAAGAGAAGGAATCCCCAAAGACCGAGAAATCATCCATGAAGACTTCCATGGTTTGTTCAACCATGTCATGGAAGATAGCCAACATGCACCGTTGGAAAGTCCCGGGGGCATTACATAAGCCAAAAGGCATTCTTTTGTAAGCAAATGTTCCATAGGGACAAGTGAATGTTGTCTTCTCTTGATCTTGGGGATCGATGGGTATTTGGAAGTAACCCGAGAAACCATCAAGAAAGCAGTAATATTCATTACCCGCTAAACGTTCAAGCATTTGGTCCATAAAAGGTAGAGGGAAATGATCCTTTCTCGTGGCATCATTGAGTTTGCAGTAGTCTATACAAACTCTCCACCCAGTAACGAGACGGGTAGGAATCAGCTCGTTATTTGCATTGGGCACAACGGTGATGCCGCCTTTCTTAGGCACACAATGGATTGGACTAACCCATGGTGAATCCGAAATAGGGTAAATCATACCCGCATCAAGAAGTTTGATAACCTCTGTTTTGATGACTTCATGGATTTTTGGATTCACCCTTCGTTGGCTTTGAATAGTGGGCTTAAAGTCGTCCTCCATGAGAATTTTTTGTGTGCAGAAGTGAGGATCAATTCCACGAATGTCGGAGATTTTCCAAGCGATAGCTGTTTTATGCTTCTTCAACACGGCGACAAGTCGGGCTTTTTCTTCTTCTTTTAGGTCCTTTGCGATGATGACGGGCGACTTCTCGTTGTCTTCAAGGAAAGCGTACTCAAGATGAGGAGGTAGGTCCTTAAGCTCAAGAGTGGGAGGATCCTCAATAGATGGTGAAACTAACGATGGATCATCATTAGTCACCTCTTTAGGAGAAGGAGGATCAATAGCAGTAACCGTCGGAGATAGAGGAGAAAGATTGTCTTCTTTGAGAAGGTTTTCAATGAGGCGGAGATCTTCATCCCAATTGGTAGTAGAATCGTCATTGTCTAAATTCACATCTCCCATGGTGGCTTCCAAATCTTTCCAAAGGAAATCACTTTCTCCAAATAGAGATAGTGATGAGTCGATAGAGGAAACGGTCTCAACATTGGGAAGAGAGGTAGGAATACTTTTACAAGCATCTTTGAAGTGTTCTTCACAAGCCTCATCAAGAACGTCAATACAATTAACACTCTCGTATGAATAAGGCTGTTTAGAAAGCTTTCCCATGTTGAAGACGATTTTATCGTCACCCACTCTCATGATAAGTTCACCAGCTTCAACATCGATGAGAGTGCGACCGGTCCTCAGGAATGGACGACCAACGATCAATGGCACACGAGGGTCCATGTCGTAGTCAACAACGACGAAATCAGCAGGAAAAGTGAATTTGTCGACTCCTACAAAGACGTCTTCGGCTATCCCCACTGGATAAGCAACCGTACGGTTAGCTAATTCCAAAGTCATTTTGGTGGGGACTAGCTCAGGGAGAGATAATTGTTTCGAAACGCTTAGAGGCATTAGATTGATACTGGCACCTAGATCGGCTAGGGCCATGCAATTCTCTACTCCCGGGAAGTTGTAAGGGATAAGGAAACGACCCGGATCACCAAGCTTGGTTGGCAATTTCCTTAAGAGCACTGCAGAGCAATTCTCATTAAGTTGGATGTTGGAAATATCAAGAAGCTTCTCTTTGTCGTTTAGAAGATCTTTGAACATCTTAGCGTATTTAGGCATGTGATCGAGAGCCTCAACAAAGGAGATGTTAAAATTCAATTGTTTAAACATTTTGAGAAAATTTGAAAATTGAATATCATCCTTGCTCTTTTGCTTCTCTTTCCTCAACCTTGAAGGATAAGGTATATTGGATGAAGAAGAAGGCTTTAGGTGAATAGGATCACTCACAACCACGGGTGGTGGGGCAATGGGGGTAGAAGGTGAAGGAGGTGGAGGAATTGGGGAAGTAGAAGGATGAGGAATAGTAGCAGGTGACTCGTTCTCCTTAGTCACAACCACCGGTGGAGGTATAGGAAGCTCGGGTTCCTTGGTACCTTTGCCACTGCGAGTGGTGATTGCTTTCATCTCCCCTCTTGGATTCGCAACGGTGTTACTCGGAAGAGTACCCGAAGAAGAGGGTTGATTACCTTGGAAAAAACTAGCCATCATGTTCTTCAAGTCATTTGTTTGGCTATCCAACGTATTTCTCATGTCGGCTCTCAAATCGTTCCCTTGTTTGACCAAATCTGCTTTAAGGTTGAGCACTTCTCTCTGAAGATTTCCCACTATCACATCGTTAGTCCTCATATAAGTTTTCACTTCTTGGTGAAGAGCGGTGGGTTGGTTGGGAGGAGCATTGTATGCGGGTGGTTGATAAGCAGGTTGCTGGTATACTTGGTTGTTTCGTTGAGGTGGTTGTTGCTGCTTGTGAGGTGGAATGTATGGTGTACGAGGTTGTTGTTGTTGTTGAGGAGAGAGATTGAGATTTTGTTGTTGGTTTGGGTTGCTTGGGGGAAAACCGGGTGGTGAGAGGTAGTTGTTGGAGCGGTAGCTAAGCAAATTTTGGTCACCTTGAGGTCTAGCTTGATAAGCAGGTGGAGGATAGGTGCCATAAGCTGCATTCACATTCTCAGCAGGGTAGTCTTGGGTGGCAGTACACGTGGTGTAAGAGTGAGGACCACCGCATATCTCGCAAGGTTGGCTGACAGCATTAACTTGAGCGTTTTTAGCGTTGCTGCTGTTGTTGTTGCTGACGGTGTGGGTAACAAGCGATTCAAGAAGCGTAGTGATTTTGTCCAGTCGCTTGTCGCTGTCACTAGTGCTAGCACTAGCGACATTGGTCCGAACACTCTTGGTTTGCACACGAGATTTATTCTCAATGATATCCCAAGCAGCATTGGAAGTCTTAGCCAAAAGATTACCCCCCGAGGCACTGTTCAGTGAATCTTGGTCACTCATGCTTAAACCATTGTAAAAAGTATTGATTTGATGTACTTTGGTAAAACCATGTTGTGGGCATTTTCTTAAAAGATCTTTGAAACGATCCCAAGATTCACTGAACGACTCATCGTACTTTTGTTCAAAATTTATGATTTCATTCCGCAAAGCGGTAGTACGAGAGGGTGGGAAAAAGTAATTGATAAACTTAGTCTCCAAATCCGTCCACGAGAGAATACTCTGTGGCGGTTCCTTAGCAAGCCAATGCCGGGCTTGTCCCTCTAAAGAAAAAGGAAAAAGTTGTAACCTGATAACTTCTTGTGGAACACCATTGAATTTGACCGTGTTAGTGAGTTGCAAGAATCTCTTGATATGGTCGTGTGGATCATCAATGGTACGCCCCAAGAATGGTTGAGCAGAGACCATCTGGATAAAGCCTGATTTGAGCTCAAAGTTGTTGGTTGCAATCGCTGGTATAACAATTGGATCAGTGTTGCCATCTACATGAGCTTGCAGCAGTTCAATCATTGGGCGATTATCCGGTTGAGGCTCATTGTTGTTATTATGCATGTTGTTGAAAGGTGGGTTGTTGTTGTTATTATTATTGTTTGGAGGTGGTATGTTATTGTTGTTTTGTACACCAGCCATGTCTAAGTGATCGAGAGGCTCGGGCTCTTGATAAGACGTGGATCGAGTGCGCATACACCTGCAAAAGAACGAACAAAGAAAAACAAAGCAAAAATATTTTTGGTTTTTATGTTTTTTACTTTTTAGGAATTTTTGAAAATTTTGTATTTTTTAGTGTTTTTGAAAGTTTTTATGAAAAAGTAACGTTCACGGGGAACGGATCCCAAAATCCAAGTTCTCACAAAAAACTTTTGATCTTAACGAGAAGAGCCGGCAGCGGCGCCATTTAATACTATGATTTTACTCGTTTGAAAGTTCGTTCTCGGAATCTCCTCGAATTGATCACAGCCTAAAGTGGAATGATTTGTTCTTGGTGACAAAAAGGGGTTTTGGTTTTCTATACTATAAATGAAAGAGGTAAATAAAGATTTTAACCAAAAGCAGTGAATGAAATTAAACTTGAACTTAAATAAAACAATTACTTGAATAAAACTTTAAGATAAATTAAACAGTGAAACAAACTTACTGAATATAAGCTCTATACAGAATAAATGATGATCCAGAATTAACTAGCTCTATGCGGAATGTTTCCTTACTCGGAATAAATTGACCATGGAAACTTACTCGGAATACTGACCATATGCGGAATATTGAAGATATTCCGAATAGAAGAGAAAAGAAGAAGATTATGCGGAATAATCAATCACCATGCGGAATAAAAGGTATACTCGGAATAAACAGTTACTCGGAATATATAATGCTATGCGGAATATACTAACATTCCGAGTAAGGGAAAAACTGAGGGAGCTACTCGGAATATATAAAATATTCCGAATAAAATAAAGTTAAAAAGCGCTACTCGGAATATAGAAATATTCCGAATAGTGGAAAAAGAGAGATGCTATCCGGAATAATGAAAATGTTCCGAATAAGGGTCAAGACAAATGGACTATACGGAAAGTTGCTGGGAATAAAGAACAGCAGCAGATACTTCAAGAACAGGGGACTCGAATTTACCATAAATCGAACTAGATAAGCAAAAAGGTTTAACCAAATTAACCACAAATCATCTACTAACTACAAGGATCAAATCCCAATCATAGAAACACAAATTCAACAACTTTTTAGAATCAAACTTGAACCAAATAAAAACTTAAGAACTTTAAATAAAAAGATGATGAAGATCAAGATGAATGAAAAGATTAAATGAACACTTGTATTGATGATTTAGATTCAGTAACAAAAGGAAAGGATCAAGCTTACAAGATTAAAAGAACAAATCAAGAAGATGAAGAACCACTCCTTAAGGGAGATGGTTTTCCTACGAAATAGGAAAGGAAAGAAACTGAAAGAAAGAACTAGACTCCAAATTTTGTGAGGGTGATCCTTTATATAGGCTGAGTGGTTGGTTGGTGAGTGGGTTTTCTCCCTTTCTTCTTGTCTTCTCGTCTTTTCAGAAAAGTTGACGTTTTCGATTCTGATTCGGGATTTGTCGACGACTAAATTCAACTCGTCTTTTAATTTCTTTGTTAAATAGAATTGAGTTTCTTCGACATATGTAAATCTTCCATCTTTGGTCATTTTCTTCGACAAATCTTCGAATAGGCCCAGTGACTTCAAATCTTTTGCATCTCTTGGACAATAGACTTCATCTTGAGTCTTTTTCTTCGATAAAGCCCGTGCAATCCCACGTTTTCTCTCCAATATTCATCCGGTTGGCTCTGAAAACACAATAAACACAAAAACCACGCATAATTCCAAACAAATGATATTAAATACGTGTTTTGGTCTTGTTTTTGCCAGAATTAAGTGGTAAAAGGATGGGTGTTTACACACCTATCAATGTTCATTTGAATTATTTATAGCTTGTGTATGCATTTGGTGAAGTTTGGCTGGCTTATTCTTGCTAAAAGTGCTTATTGGTTGAAAACTGCTTATTAGTCATGTCTGGTGCATATCTGTGGATGTTTTGATTAAACTGTACTAATTGGCTTGGTGAATTTGTGTTTTTATTGTTTTTATTGACTCCTTGTGATTCATTGATCACTTGGGTGCCTTTGATTAACTTGAATCTAACAAAAAGTCACACAAGAGAGAAAGTAAAGAAAGTCAAGCAGTGGGAAGTCCTTTCCCCTGTTGCTAGCCACTACCAGTGTTAATTATCAAACAGCTTATTCAATATCCATTTTGGCTTATCCAGACTTTTATTTTTTGTGATAGATCTTCCTTATTTGACCCATTGAACTTAACTAGAGCATATTAGGGTTTGACTTTTAAGTTTGACTAGAAAACCAAATAGTTTGACTTTTACATAAGTGCTTATTTGCTTATTCCAGCTTATTCTTTGTGCTTATTGGAAAACTTTTTGATTGTTTTGCTTAATTAAGTCGTTTAAAACCTTTTGCAAGTTGAATCAGCACTTCAGGTATCCTAGAACTAAAAAACGACTATTTTGTCGTTTTGTGTAGAGAGCTTTGGCTTATTTCTTGTGCTTTTTCAAAATTTCTTTTCACAGATCTATTTGGTAACTCAAAATAAGCTTGTGTGTCAAGTTAGAGCTTATGGCATTAGCTTATGGCTTAATGAGCTCAAAAGCCCATTAAGAATAAAATGTTGACTTATTAAGCTGTGATAAGCACATTTTTAACTTTTGGGCCTTTAGAGTTTTGTGCTTAAAATTAAATCTTGAATCAGATAGGAAGTTTTGGGCTTAATTGGATCATTTTTGCTTATTGGGCCTAAATTAAGCCCATTAAGTGGACTGTTTGGGTTTTTGGCCCATTTTAAGGCCAAATAGGGTATTTAGGTAATTTCAAGTTCATTTTTGTGTTTATTAGGTTAAAATAAACTAGTTTTCAACTTTTTAGAATTTTTTATAAATTTTGGATTTTTAATATTATTTTATTATTATTTTATTATTAAAAATTAAATTTTAGATTTTTGGAAGTTTTTCATTTTTCCTAGTTCAAATACATTAAGTTAGGAATTTTAAAATTTTTATATTAATTTTATTGTCATTAGATTAATTTTTAGAATTATTTTAATTTTTTATAGTTTTTAATTGTTTTTAAATAGTTCTAATTAATTTAAAAATTTTCAAAAATAGTTTTAAATTTAGTTAAGTCATTTTAGGGTTTACAAGTTAAAAAATCTCATTTTAGGCTTTTTGTTAATTAAATTGATTTTTAGGCTTTAATTAGCATTAAAAATAATATTTAATTAAATAAAAGTTTTGAGTAATTTTTGATTTTTTGTAAACTCTAATTACATTTTTAGGATTTATTTCAATTTTCTAGGAATTTTTAGGGTAATTTTTAAATTTAGTCAATTTTTACGGTTTTACGTGCACGACTTCGTCTTAGTGTAATTCATAATCGTAACCGTCATTCCTTTCTAATCTCTTTTCTATTTTTCTTTCTTCATAAATTATAATCATAAACACTTAATCATCTCTTTACACAACACACAAGCCTCCTTGAGAACGATCCCCACTTTGGGTCATTTACTTGTGGTTTTCCTAAATCACTTGTTCTACTTGCCACTTTTACGCTCTTTTCCTAAAGGGTGGTAAAAAGTTACATCTATCATTTTGGCACCGCTGCCAGGGAGGCGTGTTGTGTTTTGATTTGAACAATTATTGTTTTTATACTAGCCATAATAGCTATTTGTATTAGTAGCACTCTACTAATACGTATTATCGGTTTTCATTTTTTGTGTGAATATTACTATATTATCTACGTAGAACAATAAATTCACAAGTGCTCCAAAAGTGTGAAAACACAACCTTGATTGGGAGGTCATTACTCAATCATTGTATTCGAATCTCAAACAAAGATAAAAAAGGCAAAATAGATAATTACTTTCGTGAAGCTTAATTTTGAAAAACACAAACTATAAGGTGGGTATAAGGCGGGTATTATAAAATATACCCTAAGAAAAAAGGCTCTTAAGTGCTTCGCGCCACCTCGTTTCCCCGCTTGCTTGTGCGTGTTTAGATAAAAAGGGCTAATCGAGGGTTTGCCAACCAAAATATTATCTAAGTATCATATATATATTCTTGGTTTCATTTGATTAAACCCTCTTGAACGAGTTTTGGTGTTCCACCAACGTTCTAAAGTCATCGAAGGCGTTCACTTTACGTGATCGTTTTCATTCCTGAAGGCTCCTTTAATCAAGAGATTTGAATTAAGGGAGAGATTTGTAGATTTTTGTCTACTTAATAAAATCACAAAATCCAAAAAAAGTAAAAACAATTAAAAACCACAAAAATTAGAAAAATTAAAAACACCAAAAAAGAATCTTCTTTGCCCATCCCCACGTTGTACGTGACGTTTATGCTTACTCGTAATCAAGCAAGACGTGCACGTAAACGAAAAAACCGAAAGGAGACCACACCTACCCTTTCTAGTGAAGAGTCTCCTATTGACGAACCTATTGTAGAAGAAGAACCAACCATGGCGAATCGAACTATGATGGAGTTACTTTAAGCACCAACCGAGGGTTATGGAGAGGCTATTGTGATTCCCGCCATCCTTGCGGATAATTTTGAAGTGAAAATGGGTTTGTTGTCGATGATCCAAAACAACAAATTCCTTGGTGATTGAAAGGACAACCCACACAACCATATCCGCCAATTCAATCGTCTTACCGCCACTTGCAAGTTTAAGGATGATGCTAATGATTCGATTAAGATGATGATTTTTCCGTATTTCTTAGCGGGGCCCGCTAAAATTTGGTTAGAGAAAGAGCCACCCAATTCTATATTGACGTGGAAGGATCTCGTTTCAAAGTTTGTGAACCAATTTTTCCCGCCCTCTAAGACTACGCATTTGAAAAACGAGATTTCAAAATTTTCACAAGAATTTAATGAGAGTTTTTCTACGGCTTGGAATCGGTTTAAGGAAATGTTACATGAGTGTCCTCATCACGGTTTTTCTGACTTGCATCAAATTGACACGTTTTACAATGGATTGAATGATCATGAGAGGGATTATCTTAATGCCGTCGCGGGTGGTAATTTTTTGTGTGAAGCGGTTGAGGAAGATTTGTTGATTATTGAGAATAGATCTAAGGTGTATAGTCCTCGTAACACATCGAGTGTTCGTAAGGCTTCGTCTTCGGCTTCACCATCATTGTCCAATACCATCGATGCTTGCCAAATTGAGGCGAACTTGGAAAACAAAATCTTTGATAAGCTTAAAGGTCTTTTAGTTGAATTCAAAGTTGGTGAACAAAGTGCTCCCGCTACGGCTAAAGTTGTTGAGGTTTCTTGCATGTATTGTGGTGGAGGTCATGATTTCTCCGAGTCCATTACCAACGGTGGTAACAATTTGAGTGCCTACGCGGCCACGGGAACTTACAACCAAAACGGTCAAGTTACCCGCTCTAATCAAATGACTCCACCGGGTTTTGCTCCCAATCAAAATGCTAACAACAACTATCGAAACAGTTAAGTTGGTTTCAAAAACAATTACAAAGGAAACAACTATGGGAATCAAGGGGCTAATAACAATCACGTTTCAAACAAAAATCAAAACAATGATTTTCAAAACAACAACAAAGGTTTGCAAACTTTGAAAGATCTTCCAAATGAATTTGTTGAATACGCAAGTGGAAATGATGCTAGGTTTGATAATATTCATAGAGAGATCATTAGCCTAAGATCCGAGTTTAAGAATGACTTGAAAAAGGAGTTGAAAAATAAGTTAGCAAATGAGCTTAAGATCCATACAAACAAAATGGAGGGAAATGTAACTAGGTTACAACAAAACCAACAAAAATGGAACAAGGGCAACATGAAATAAAACAAGAGATGCTTAAGGCCGACAAGAGGCAATCTATGTTTGAGGATAAAATTTCATCCATGTTTGAGGCTATAATGTGTAAACCGTCTTCGAGTAGTCTTCCTAGTAACACCATATCGAACCCTAAGGGAGAGATGAAAGTGATTACCACACGAAGTGGTAAGACACTTAAGGAACTGACTCCTCAACTAATTACTCCAATGGTGGATGAAATTGAGGAAGAACCCGAGGTGGTGGTCAAAAAGGAGCATGTCCCAATCCCACGAAGTACCGCTCATGCCACACCTACGGTTGACCCATTACCACATTTGGAACCCGAGCTTCCAAAGGCTATGCATATGCCTCAACCCACACCTCTTTTGCCCTATCCATCGAGACTTAGAAAGCAGAAACGCCAAGAGCGCCACAATTACCAATTTGAGATTTTTATGAAAATATTTCGTGACGTGCATTTCAATGTGAATTTTGCTGATGCTTTGGTCATGATGCCTTGATTTGCCGCTAACTTTAAGAGTATGTTAAACAACAAGGAGAAATTTCAATAATTGTCTAGTTGTTCTTCGGTTTATCTTAACCGCATACCTCAAAAAGTCGATGATCCCAGTAAATTCTTGATTCCATGTGCAATCCAAGATATGGAAGAATGTTATGCCTTGGCCGATCTTGGTGCTAGTATTAACTTGATGCCACTTGCAATCTTCAAGTCGCTCAATCTTCCTAATCTTACTCCTTCACTAATGTCTATCGAGTTGGCCGATCATTCCACTATTCCCGCATGTGGATTGGCCGAAGACGTTTTTGTGAAAGTGGGAAAGTTCTATTATCCGGTAGACTTTATCGTTGTCGATATTCCCACGGATCCTCAAGTTCCTCTTATTTTAGGTCGTTCGTTTTTAGATACGTCTATGGCTTTGATTGATGTGCATGCTAGAATGACCACCTTACGTTTCAACGACGAGGAACTTGTTATAAACGCAACTCAAAATTCTCCAGTTTCTCATGTTTATTCCGTCGCGACCATAAATCTCGTTGATATGATTGACGTTCTTTGCGAGGAATTTTCACAAGAAGTTTTAGGTTGTGGTGACGATGAAAATAGTGGCAATCCCACTATGCTTGATCCCATTCTTGATAATTCGAAACCAACCTTCACTCCATTTGAAGGTGGTGGTTTTACGTTGGAAGAATTTGATGTTCCACGTACTTGTGACGAAGACCTCGACAACGATGAGGACTTCTCGATTATCAAGAATTTTCTTAACGATTTCCCATTTCCTCCACCCGAGGAGGTTATGAGTATCGAGCCCAAATCTTCAATGGAGGAACCACCAATCCTCGAGTTGAAAGATTTACCTTCTCATCTTGAATATGTATTTTTGGAGGAGGACGACAAGTTGCCGGTTATTATTGTGAAAGATCTTTCGAATGATGAAAAAACCGCACTTTTCGATGTTCTAAAGGATCACAAAGGGGAAATTGCGTGGAAATTATCCGACATTATGGGATCGATCCCAAATTTTGTACCCACAAAATCTTAATGGAGGAAGACTACAAACCCGCAATCCAATGTCAAAGGAGGGTGAACCCCAAAATTCACGACGTCATCAAAAAGGAAGTCCTAAAACTCCTTGACGCAAGAATGATTTACCCTACTTCTGATAGCCCTTGGGTGAGTCCTATTCATTGTGTCCCTAAGAAGGGAGGAATGACCATTGTGCCAAATGATGCCAATGAGTTAATTCCAATTCGACTCGTGACCGGTTGGAGGCTGTGTATCTACTATCATAAGTTGAATGACGCCACTCGTAAAGACCATTTTCCCTTGCCTTTCATGGATCAAATGTTGACGCGTCTTGCGGGAAACGATTTCTATTGCTTTTTAGATGGTTTTTCTGGTTACTTCTAAATCCCCATCGATCCTCGTGATCAAGAAAAAACTACGTTTACGTGTCCATATGGAATGTTTGCCTATCGTGGAATGCCATTCGGACTTTGCAATGCACCGGGAACCTTTCAAAGGTGCATGATGGCTATTTTTCATGACATGATCGAGAAGACGATGAAAGTCTTTATGGATGATTTTTTCGTGTTTAGTTGTTCGTTCACTTCGTGTTTGTCGAATCTTGAGAGAATGTTGAAGCGTTGTGAGGAGACCAACCTTGTGCTTAATTGGGAAAAAATGTAATTTTATGGTTAAGGAAGGAATCGTCTTAGGGCACAAGGTTTCGAAATTGGGGATTGAGGTAGACAAAGCTAAGGTAGACTTCATCGCCAAATTACCTCATCCCAAAACTGTTAAGGGAGTTAGGAGTTTCCTAGGCCACGCGGGCTTTTATCATCGATTCATCAAGGATTTTTCAAAGATTTCTCGACCTATTACACATCTCCTCGAAAAAGATGTTCCTTTTATCTTTAACGAAGATTGTGTACGAGCCTTTGAAATCCTTAAGAGTAAACTAACCGAAGCTCCCATTCTTGTTGCTCCCAATTGGAACCTCCCCTTTGAGCTCATGTGTGATGCTAGTGACTACGCTATTGGGGCCGTTTTGGGGCAACGTCATGAAAAGCACTTCTTGCCTATTCACTATGCTAGCAAGACGATGACCGAGGCTCAACTTAAGTACACTACAACGGAAAAGGAACTCCTTGCCGTGGTGAATGCATTTGAGAAATTCTGACCTTACCTCGTCTTAACTCGATGCATAGTGTATACGGATCATTCGGCTATCAAGTATCTCATGGCTAAACAAGATGCAAAGCCGAGATTAC
The DNA here is from genome assembly GCA_025667525.1 of Glebionis coronaria. NCBI lineage: Eukaryota > Viridiplantae > Streptophyta > Magnoliopsida > Asterales > Asteraceae > Glebionis > Glebionis coronaria. The sequence goes on from JANFOE010000175.1 coordinate 823,822, forward strand.
TTCGTTGGATTCTCCTCCTACAAGAATTTGATGTCGAAATCCTTAACAAAAAAGGAGCCGAGAATCTAGCGGCCGATCATCTTTCTCGTTTGGAAGATCCTCACCAAAGTGTTTACGAGCCAAAGGAAATCACCGAAACATTTCCTCTCGAGACACTTGGTGTAGTGAATTCTAAGCTTGATTCATCCACCCCATAGTTTGCGGACATCGCAGATTACCATGAAAGGAACTTCATCATTAAGGTTATGACGACTCAACAAAAACAAAAATTCTTTCGTGACGTCAAGTTCTATTTTTGGAACGACCCTTATCTATTTCGGACTTGTACGGATCAAATTATTCGACGTTATGTATTTGGCACCGAAGATTGTAACATCCTTAGAGCTTATCACGAGGGACCCACGGGTGGTCACCATGGTGCTAATCTCACGGCTAAGAAGGTCTTTGATGCCGGTTTCTATTGGCCTACTATTTACCGAGATGCACATGCACTTGTAAAGTCGTGTGACTCATGCCAACAACAAGGAAAAGCCTCACAAAACGATGAAATGCCACAAAATATCATCCAAGTTTGTGAGATCTTTGACGTTTGTGGAATTGATTTTATGGGGCCGTTCCCATCATCTCGTGGTAATAAGTACATCCTTGTCGCCGTTGACTACCTATCTGAGTGGGTGGAAGCTAAGGCTTTGCCCATGAACGATGCTCGTGTGGTAGTCAAGTTTTTGAAAAGCTTGTTTTCTCGGTTTGGAACCCCTCGTCCGATCATAAGCGATCGTGGAACCCATTTTTGTAACGACCAATTCGAAAGGGTCTTAAGGAAATATGGGGTTACACATCGGCTTTCTACGGCTTATCACCCACAAACGAGTGGGCAAGTCGAGGTTTCAAACCGAGCGTTGAAGAGGATCTTGGAGAGATCGATTGGAGAGAACCGGCAATCTTGGTCCGATAAGTTGGACGATGCTTTATGGGCTTTTCGGACCGCTCATAAGACGCCCATCGGGTGCACTCCTTATAAGCTTGTGTATGGGAAGAATTGTCACTTGCCAATTGAACTCGAACACAAAGATTATTGGGCCCTTAAGCATTGTAATGATGATATTGAGACCACGGGAAAACACCAGAAAATGCAATTGAATGAATTAGATGAATTGAGAGACATTGCTTATGAAAATTCATTGATTTACAAGGAAAAAACTAAAAAGTTTAATGACTCAAAAATTAAAAACCGGGTTTTTAACATTGGAGATCAAGTGTTGCTTTTTAACTCACGTTTGAAAATATTTTCCGACAAGTTGAAATCCCGTTGGTCGGGTCCATTCACCGTTACCCAAGTTTTTCCTTATGGGACCATCGAGCTAGCTCAAAATTATGGCCCCAATTTCAAGGTGAATGGACATAGGTTGAAGCACTACTTTGGCGAGGATGTTCCATCCTTGAACTACCTCGACCAAATCACCTTCCCCAATGATAATTAGTATTGAGGGGATCGAGTCGAGCTCATGACTCGGTAATTAAAAACGAGGTGCCTCGTGGGGGAGTCCCATGCTTATCCTATGTACATATTATCGCTTTATAATGTAGTTACGTGAGGGGATTTGTGCCTTTCTAACCTTTGTTCCGTGGTTGTTTGTGATATGTGGATTTTAGATGATCATGATCTTCACAATTGGAGCCTCTCGTGTTCGTTTTATGGGAGCACTCGATCGTTTTCTTGGAAGAATTTATCAATATCCATGATATATCCTTTTATGTTCTAACCTTAGGTTTTTAGCACACTTCATAAACAGCTTTAAATTTAACGGTTACACCCTTTCCATGCTAGATTATGCATTCGACTACGTCTCTAGTATGGGGGTTTTCCAACCCTTAGACTCGAAACATTGAGGACAATGTTTAACTTTAGTATGGGGGGGGGGGTGAATAGATACTTGCCTTGCCAAACCTTCACGCTTTCCAAAGTTTATTTTTTTGGTTTATCGTTTTGTTGCAAAATAAGGCTAAAAATGGCCAAATTTTAAATTTTTTCTCATGTTTTATAAGTGTTTGAAGACACGAATGTAGGTTTTCCAATGGCGAGAATAAGAGTAATTTTTTACTCGACCGTGCGTGTTGAGCACTTAGCTTCGATTCCTTAACTTTATATTAGGCTAAGTCTCTTAAATGAGGACGAGAAATGATAGCGTTAATTATAAGTTACTATGCTAAATGTAGAGAATTCGTATTCTTTCAAGAACTCATGTGTTCTCGTTGTTTGCTTATTCTCCCTTCGCTTGTAAATATATTTTGCTTAATAAGTATTGACTTAGCGGTTTAGTCTTGATTGTTGGTTTCTAGTCTTTTCTAGTATCTTCCATGTAATTAAATTGGGTAGACATTAAGGTATCGCCAGCATCACGGTTTTGAAGTATTGGCAACCTGAATAATCGAAAGCTTCACCTAATTATAAGATTTCAAGTGCTCACCTAAATCAAGCAAATAATTTAAAGCTCACAAGGCCGAAAAATCTATGCGAAATTGAAAGTGAATCAAGCCTTAATCTTTGAAGCTTTAAAGATCCAAAATTCGCTTTAGCATGAGGATATACGTCTTTGGCCATAATAAACACCTCATGGCGAGGTTAAATAAAAGGCAAGGCAAGACCGAAGTCATAATAAAAGCTTCATCGTGAAGTTGAATAAAAGATGGAGGTAAACCTATGATAATAAGGCCCATCCGATAGGGGGCTTATAAAAGTCTTGGTAATAAGTCTCATGTTCAAAACCGTTATAAAACCGTGTTTATCGATCCTTCTTGTTGACTTAATTTTTTGACATCGTTGTCTATTAGGGGGGTTATTAATTCAATGGTCTTGGTTACACCGTTATGACTCTATTTTAGACCTAAATCTCTATCATCGCATAAGTCAAGCAATGTATCCTCGTGAACATTCAAGAAAAAAATAAAATATAAGAGATACAACTTAGGAAAATGGGAGGATAAGTACGTGATTAGGGCATATGAGTAGTGTTAGCATTACTAACTTATAATGACAATGATCTCGTTGCACGCTTAGCATGGAATTGGGGTGAAAATCAAGGACGACGAAATTATTTCTAACGAAGCATTCACGTGTTCTTGTTCTATGAACCTAAACGTCCCATTTTGCGATGAAAATCATACATTATGTCTAAAACGCAACTAGTAGTAATAGTAGTGGAGTAGCTAGTTTATCATTCAATAAAAGTGCATAAAAATGAATTTTGGAGATTCTACGATACTTTATTCTAGCATTGCGTGAGGGCACGACAATGGTTTAGTATGGGGGAGTGATGCGACTGCTTTTATACATAGTCTCATCATCCAAAACGGGCTTAAAATGTATTAAATATCATGAAAAATGCCAAATATATGCTTATGTTTGTTACATGTGTATTTTAGGTATGGATATCGAGAAAATGACAAAAGATCACAAGAAACAAGCAAAAACGAACGGGAAACGAAGCCGCACAATGAACCAAGCCCTAATGGTGATTTTCCAAGAATAACCCTTGAAGATTTGAAGTTTGCACAAGAAGGGTCCTCCAATATTGAAGAACTAACACTTTAAACCCTTGTTATTCATAATTACAAGTTTTGTCCCTAAAGTTTGTCAATTTACAAAAAGGGCCCTCCACTTTGAAGAATTGGCAAGAATGGTCCCTAAAAAAATGAAGACTTGTCAATATTAGTCCTTCAAGAAGTCAACAATACAAGTCAAGACCATCAAGTTTGAAGAAAATGCCAAAACAACCCTTCGAGTATCAAGAACTGGCAAGAAATACCCCTGAAATTACTTTACAAAACTTTTTGGGGCAAAAGTGTGAAAAACAAAAGTTGTTAACAAAGGAAATGGGCGTTGTTACTAGTTTAAACTGAAATGGAAAGAAAGAAAGAAGTGGGGGGGGGGGGGGTTAAACTTGGGCAAACATAAAACTTACCTAGACCAACCACAACCTGCCACCTCACACACCAAATCCCACAAACCAATCAGACCTCTCCTTTTTGCCATGTCACATTCCACTCACCCTAAACCGTTTAACTTAATTAATATTAAGTTAAAACACGCGCCTAACACAATTTTAAACTTAATTCTGGATCAAAACATGCACTATTCACCTATAAACACGATTTGGGCATTTCTTAATCCCATGGAATTAACCCTTAATCTTGTCCAGTTTAAAGATTAAGGTGGTTATAAACAGAACCCAACCTCTAACATTGTCACCTCATCATCTCCAACTCACATGTTGAACCTCCCACACTCGTTTTTGAAGAAGATGCCAAAATAGGCCAGTCATCTAACGCCCCACATTCAGCTTACTTCCTAAGCACTCTTGTGGACCCTTTGATGTAATTCCACCCTTTACACCTCACACAAGCTGCCAAGAAAACATCACATGTTCAAGCAGAATTCAAAAGTTCAAGGGCAATTTTGGGACTTCACCAGCATTAGGGTTTACATTTTTATGCTTTCTAGTTCTTCCATGTAGCCTATATAAGGCATAGGACCTCATACATTTAGCTTTTGCTCTTGGTTTTCCTTTGGTCAACATTTCTGTAAATCCTTGTTCAAGATTAATGAAAAGTGTTTGAAATTGTGTGACGAATTCCAAGTGCCAACTTATTACTTGCTTGTTTATGTTTCATGTTTATGATTTTGGAATCTTAAAACCTGTTTTTAAAGCTTGTGCAAGTAATTGCCAAGTTTTCTCAAAACTTGATATTTTGCTAAGTCTTTGGTACATCTTTGGACTTTTTGGATTACAAGTGATCTAAACACCCTGATAGTAAGATTATCAAGGTGTTGGGAGCTTGTGGTTTGGGGATAATCAATGAGTGGGTTGAAAGGTTGCATTAAGCAAGCTTTTTTTCACTTTTCTGTTTTATATATTTGTGCTCTAACCTTGTTAAATCTTAGCAGCTTTGTTGTGGAAGCTTGTGCCTTGTTTTGCTAGGCACATCAGCTCAAAAATTCGTGAGTGCGGATGTACATTCATGAGGTTTGAGTCCTTTTACCCAAAATCTGTCAAAAATACTTGATTTTTGTGATTTTGTGTTATGTTGTTGTTCTTGTTGTTTTTGTGGCTTAAAATTGCTTGATACTGCATAATATTGTTGTTATTGTGTTAGATTGGGATTGGGTAACATTCAATCACACACTTACTTTGTGAATCTTGGATTGAAAAAAGTTAAGGGGTGTTTGGGTTAACCTGTTTAAGCTTACAAATTAAATCTGAGTTATTGTTTGTTGTTTATTTGTGTTGGTATCAGATATATACTTGGTTGTATGCTATTTGCTGTAAGTTCTTGGATTTTAAACATCAAAAACTTGATTGTGCTATAAAAGTTGGAAATCTGCTTGTTTTGACCTAAAACTTTGGTAACACTTAGTTTGTATGCATGCTTAGGGATAACAAGTGATTAATAAAAGTTTGTATAACCTGTTAAGAAGATTTGAGGGTTTGAAGTTGGATTTGTGGTCAAGTATATCAGCAAAGTATCAAATCTGCTTGTTTAGTGTTCATCAGTAACATTCATTTGCTTGAATCTTGATCTAAAATTTGAATCAATGCATGAAACCTATTTATTTATGTTCATTTGAATTATTTATAGCTTGTGTATGCATTTGGTGAAGTTTGGCTGGCTTATTCTTGCTAAAAGTGCTTATTGGTTGAAAACTGCTTATTGGTCATGTCTAGTGCATATCTGTGGATGTTTTGATTAAACTGTACTAATTGGCTTGGTGAATTTGTGTTTTTATTGTTGTTATTGACTCCTTGTGATTCACTGATCGATTGTGTGCCTTTGCTTAACTTGAATCCAACAAAAAGTCACATAAGACAAAAAGTCAAGAAAGTCAAGCAGTGGGAACTCCTTTCCCCTGTTGCTAGCCACTGCTAGTGTTAATTATCAAACAACTTATTCATAAGCCATTTTGGCTTATCCATAACTGCAACAACTTATTTTTTGTGATAGATCTTCCTTATTTTACCCATTGAACTTAACTGGAGCATATTAGGGTTTGACTTTTAAGTTTGACTAGAAAACCAAACAGTTTTGACTTTTACATAAGTGCTTATTTGCTTATTCCAGCTTATTCTTTGTGCTTATTGGAAAACTTTTTGATTATTTTGCTTAATTAAGTCATTTAAAACCTTTTGCAAGTTGAATCAGCACTTGAGGTAGCCTGGAACTCAAAAACGACTATTTTGTCGTTTTTTTAAGAGAGCTTTGGCTTATTTCAGGCTTATTTCTTGTGCTTTTTCAAAATTTCTTTTCACAGATTTCTTTGGTAACTCAAAAGAAGCTTGTGTGTCAAATTAGAGCTTATGGCATTAGCTTATGGCTAAATGGGCTCAAAAGCCCATTAAGAATAAGCTGTTGACTTATTAAGCTGTGATAAGCACATTTTCAGCTTTTGGGCCTTCAGAGTTTTGTGCTTAAAATTAAATTTTGAGTCAGATAGGAAGTTTTGGGCTTAATTGGATCACTTCTGCGTATTGCGCCTAAATTAAGCCCATTAAGTGGACTGTTTGGGTTTTTGGCCCATTTTAAGGCCCAATAGAGGTATTTAGGTAATTTCAAGTCCATTTATGTGTTTATTAGGTTAAAATAAACTAGTTTGCAACTTTTTAGAATTTTTTATAAATTTTCTATTTTTAATATTATTTTATTATTATTTTATTATTATTTTATTATTAAAAATTAAATTTTAGATTTTTGCAAGTTTTTTATTTTTCCTAGTTCAAATACATTAAGTTAGGAATTTTAAAATTTTTAGATTAATTTTATTGTCATTAGATTAATTTTTAGAATTATTTTAAATGTTTATAGATTTTAATTGTTTTTAAATAGTTTTTAATTAACTTTAAAATTTTCAAAAATAGTTTTAAATTTAGATAAGTCATTTTAGAGTTTTACAAGTTAAAAAATCTCATTTTGGGCTTTTTGTTAATTAAATTGATTTTTTGGGCTTTAATTAGCATTAAAAAATTAATATTTAATTAAATAAAAGGTTTGAGTGATTTTTGATTTTTTGTAAATTCTAATTACATTTTTTAGGATTTATTGCAATTTTCTAGGAATTTTTAGGGTAATTTTTAAATTTAGTCACTTTTTACAGTTTTACGTGCACGACTTCGTCTTAGTGTAATTCATAATCGTAACCGTCATTCCTTTCTAATCTCTTTTCTATTTTTCTTTCTTCATAAATTATAATCACAAACACTTAATCATCTCTTTACACAACACACAAGCCTCCTTGAGAACGATCCCCACTTTGGGTCATTTACTTGTGGTTTTCCTAAATCACGTGTTCTACTTGCCACTTTTACGCTCTTTTCCTAAAGGGTGGTAAAAAGTTACAACTATCATTAAGCAATTTTTTCCTGTGTCTGAAAATTATTTAGTTATTATGTATTTGTTATGTGTTGATATAGAGTTGTAAATTATGTCCTTTTAGAGACATTTTATTGATCTTTTACTAATGGAACTGCAGATTATTGAGCCTGCATGGAAAGCTTACAATATAATGAAGAAAATATACTATCCTTTTGAGGTATATAGCTTTTTCATTATATGTAATCAGTTGTATCTCATACAATCCTTAAGCTTTGATCCTGTGGATATCAGCCTTTCTAAGTTTCTGTAACATACCTCAAATTTAATGTTGCAGCATATTATAGACAACATAAAAGATCTAGTATTGATGTGTTCTGGTTAATTACGATGCCTCAGATTATTGAAAGATTTGAATTCGTTGACAAAGTGAAGCAGAAAATTTGGTGTCAATAAACGGTTTGTCCTATCTACTTGTTGTTGGATTGCCTAGAAACCATCACTTCCTTTGTTTCTTTGGCTTACTCTTGTTTGATGTAACTCTTAGAAAAATATGGTATGATCAACTCGGGATGAAGTCGCCAAGAGCAAACCTGGATGGGAGTACTTGCAAGAAGTAAGACTAATTATTGTTTACCTAGTTCATTGCTTCCAGCTTTGCTTGGCGCCACAAAATTCTTTATTTAGTATAAACGACTTTAAATAACTAGTTAGAAAAGTTTTTATTGCATTCTGCATTTAAATAACTAGGGTGATATATATGTTGACTCCTTAGATAATTAGTTCTGTTGCGGCTTACTCTCACCTGAAATTCTCATAAACTAAAGAAAGCCCATCCTTGGTTTTTGCGGATATGAGGGGTACCTGAGCTACCTTACAGGACGAAGCCCAACCTTAATATCCGCACATAGATATGCTTTTGGTCTTTCAAAAGCCTTTCATGTAGTCGTTGTATAACCTGCAATTAATTGGGATTGCTAATTAAATTTTATTTAGTGATTTTGTAATTTGAGTTTTATAATGTTTACAAATCTATGTCAATAAAAATATTACCGTTTTAGGCCGAACCCACTTTGACCTGATGCCTGACCCAAGCATCACCTTCTGTTATAAGAGATAAGTAATGCAGTAAGTGCTTTAAGTAAATTTAGTACAAACCTTATGGGAATGAAAACATAATAAAGTGAGCCCCTAAGTGGAGCTGTGAGAAAGACCATAAGATTTAGACTATAGAGTAGGTATTATTAGGGCATCGCCGAGTATTATTATGGCATCGACGAGTATTAATAGGGTATCAACGAGTATGATTAGGGCATCAATTGAGTACAATGTTCAACTCATTTATAAACTCATCACGTCCTTGTGATGATCATTAGAAACTGATCTCATCAAAAGGTATTGTATGAACATTAGGGCATCATGTGTAAGCTTACCTTAGATTATTAAGGAACAGTAGAACATTATTATAACAACATAGTTTATGTAATTCAAAAAATGCACTTAATATCTTCAAGTATAAATACTGACAAGAAAAGTTGTTATCATTCAATAGTTTATGTAATTGAAGGCCTACGTGATCTAAGGATTTGGTAATTAAGGAATTGATCTATGGATTTGGTGGAAATGGGGAAGGAGGAGATGAAGTGTAGAGAGAGAAAGGAGAGGGAAGAAAAGTAGAGAGAGAAAGGGATTAGATTAATGAAATGTTGAATGAATGAACTAACCAACCCCCGCCTAACATGCTAGGAGGGGTATATATATAGCCCACCCTACATGTGGGCTATATGGACTATACATTATTAAGTAGACCACGAGCCCATTACATAATTATCGTTGGAGCGACCGATCCTTCATAAATACGTAAAACGTATTTCCAACAATCTCCCCCTAAGGGAGGTCGCTCCAAGTTACAAAGTTCTAAATATTCTATGGGTCGTGATCTATGCTAATAATGATGTGACCGAGACTTTCTTTGGGAAAACACATTTCCAACAATCTCCCCCTAAGGGAGGTCACACCATTTTACAAAATCTTAAACCTAGCATCTATGCTTGAGTCTTCGATCTTGTTCTTGTGAATATGCTTGATGTGATCTTTGACTTTAGTCTTGAGCATGTTTCCTTGCCTTGACCGTGTGCATTCATCACTTGTGAAATTTGCCTCTTCGTGACTTCATGTTCCACATACTTATACCTTTAAATTCTTGAAAGCTTTAGAGTTTGATACAGCGGAAGACTTGACCTTCAGACTTTCTTGAATTTGTTGAAGTACTAAGTGTATGTAGTATAAGCATGTGGTGACGACTTCTTCTGGATTATACACCGCAATGCCACCTTTTTGTTACGCTGCATAAGACAGTGAGCAACAAACCATATACACGGATGAAATGGCCTTGAACATTTCATTCTAATTCGGTAGCATTTTACCTCCGGTCGGTGAAGACCGTTGGACGATATTAAATATCGTACTTGTGACAGGTAGTTTCAACAAAGAACCTCCTTGACAAGATTTCGCGGGTAAACCCGTTCTCTTTACTCGACCGTCCAAAGCTGACTGCGAACGTAAAGAGTGAATCATTTGGATAATATTATCCGCATGATTTGAAGCCGTCAATTCATGTTCCTGGAACAAGTGAAGTTCAATTAAGAACCGCACCATCGTTGCTTTCCAGTTGTCACTAGCTTGATTCATATAGAATCTTGCAAGTTACCTACCAAGTGCTGTTTGATGTTAACACTAGAAGGATTTCCACTCGTCACTGTGATCAATAAAGAGTCACTCTGAGTGTTCTGGCAAGATCATATGATAATGCGTAGAGGCCTGGAACGTGTTTAAATTCATTTAAGAATTAAACCACTGTTGCTTTCCAGTTATCACAAGTTTGATTCACAAGGAATCGCACAAGTCACCTACCATGAGCTTTTTGATATTCGCTCAAGAAGGATTTCCATCTTCATTGTAAATACTTTCGTATTACTCGGATGTTCAGGCAAGATCATGAAGATTTTGCGTAGGACCTTAATATCTTTCTTACTTTTCACATTGTGTGAACAAGCAAGGAATAATGAAAGTGTGTCCTAATGAGATATTTGATGATCTCAAATGGTTCTAGACTCGATCGTGCATTTTGGATTTTAGTGATCGGAGGCTGGAGAGGAGTGCCACCTTTTCAATACCAATTTATTCGGAGTGAATAAACCAGTAGATAATGTGTTGATCTCCGTGTGATTAAAACAAATACCTTTTGAGAGATATTTGAGTTAGCTGGGAAGGGTTGTGCATTGCATCACTGGGTCCATGATGTCTTTCTTCAATACCGAGAATCATTAGCAAAAATGACCTCAATAGCATATGTATTGACCCGGTTTCTGCCTAAAGTTGTAAGGAGGGCTTCTTTCTTTACACCCTTTATCTTTACAATTCTTTTTCATTCTTCAACCCCTTCAATGCTTACCAATACGTCATCACTAGCACCTTGTTGTGATTGTTCCAGTGCTAACTTAAGTACTTGGTCGGCATTCAGCTACGTTCACAATCTTTCTCCATCTTTCCTAAGGACTACTATTTCTAGCTATGAAATGTCCTTGGGAAGATTCCTCCGGTTCTAGAGAAATCATTGGACTTTAACCTATCCTACCATCCTTATGTCACCACAATCTTCATCGTCGTGAAAGAAATGGGTTGCGGGTAAGTATAAATCACCATGAAATCCATTTTGAAGTGCAAATCCATTTTGCTCCCCCTTAACATATGCTACGATATTCGAAAACATTTCGCACATGTCGGGATGAGCTAACACGTTAAGTCAAACCATTTGTGATTAATCATATCCCGTATTAAATCACATTTTCTCCCCCATATTAAAAATATTAACCCAATCGATGTTTTTAATATCAATTAATTTAATAGCATTTTAAGAAAAATTTGGGAAGAAAAATGTAAATCCAATTATCTTCGTGATTTTAACAAGCTCCCCCTCAAATTAATGAGGGTGTACTTGAAACGTAAATTAAATACCTTTTAAACACAAGTGTAAGGTATTTATTACGTGCAAAGATCATATATAATAATGAATTCACAAGATTAGCAATGTACGAGGTTGGACCTGAATAATGGAGAACAGCATATGAAAGAAGCACATGGTTCTTGTTCACGAATGTTGGTCACCTCGTCACGTCCCCGAGAAAATTAATTCCCGTTGTTGAGTCAAAGCTTTCCGGTGAAATGCTTGACTTGATTATGAAAAGCGGGTTGCTATCTGAAATAATAGCAAACCATTTTGAGCATGTTTTAAAAGTTTGAACTTCTGCTCGAACTTTATTTACAACCCCGTGTCATTATTGAATGACATTTCTAGGTTCGTAAATATTATCGATTCCAGAAGACATGCTCGTTTTATCAAAACGTTTTTTGAACACACAATTTTGAAAGATTTAGAAAAACCTTTTGAGAAATTCTTGAAAAATTGTGTTCAAAGTTTTGAAAAACAATTACTTGAGCTTAAGATGTTGAATATCTTAAAAGCGAGCTCAAGTCCGAGAAGTTGTAAACTTCCCGTTGTTAAGGATAAGTTTATCATCGGCGATAAACTTTCCTTTTATCTGAAGAACGAGTCCTAAGCTGACATTTACTTAGAAGTCGTGTTCATGAGCTTGAAAACTTTGACTGTTTTAACGGAAAGCTCATGACCGAGAAAGGTTAATTTCTCGTTACGAGGAAAAGTTCTCTTAGTTAAAAGATACACTTTCCTTTCTGAGCTTAAAACTTCGAATGTTTTAATACAAGCTCATGACCGAGAAAGGTGAATTTCTCGTTAAGAGGATAAGTTATCATAAAAAATAATCTTTCCTTTATTTTAAGTTCGAGTTACAGTCTGACATTTAACTGTAAGTCATTTTGCATGAGCTTAAAAACTTCGAATGTTTTTATTATTAGCTCATGCCCGAGAAAACTTAATTTCTCGTTGTTAGGATAAGTTTATCATCGGCGATAAACTTTCCTGCCTTTGAAGAACGGGTTACAGACTGTCATTTATCTATAAGCCTTATACACGAGCTTAAAACCTTTGAATGGTTTTAGGATAAGCTCGTGTCCGAGAAAACTTAATTTCTCGTTTTGAGGGTAAGTTATCGTTGCGTGGATAAACTTCCCTGTCTCTGAAGTCCGGGTCGTCGTCTGTCATTTAACGAGGAGCCATAATGCATGAGCTTAAAAACTTGGAATGTTTTTGATATAAGCTCATGCTCGAGAAAAATGAATTTCTCGTTTTTAGGATAAGTTTATCATCGGCGATAAACTTTCCTTTCTTTGATGAGCGAGTTATAGTCTGTGATGTGACTATAAGTCCTTGTATTGCAGCTTAACCATGAATCCCCTGAGACATTTGTTTCTCTGATATCTGCTTCTTCAGCAACCAAACTCTAAGAGTGTCCTTAGTTGAACGGTACACAACGATTGGACCGCTTCGTTCTTTTGGAACATCAACTTTGGTACCTGCATTCTCATTAGGAGTTTGTATACTTTTGCATGGGTTAGAGATATCTATTTTTGAAGCACGTGGGGGTTCACAGTTGGCTTTACTTGTGTCAGAGGTGGCCTGAGGGGATGATTCACTTGTCTTAGTTGGCAAACGTTTCCTTTTATAGAAAATCTTAAGTTCAGGCTTAAGTGATGTATCATCCTTTGCAATTTCCTCCCTAGTAGTCTTCGTAGAATCAGAGACTATCCTAGTTAAAGGGCACTCGTTTCCTACAAGAGTGAAAGTTCTACCAGTGGGGCGCCAAACTTTACCAAAGGGTTTGATTTTAGCTATCCACTGGGACTTAATTCTAGCACGGGAGTTCACCTCATCAAGTAATTTCTTGACACAAGCATCATGATTTGCCGTAAAGACACATTTTCTACATGTTTTACAAGTAGCATATTTAATGTCTGAATAATTCCTAGATGATTGATCGATGCTCCTAGAAGATGGCATGCTACAGTTAGCAGTGTTGGGTAATCTAGAAGGCATCTGACTAGGTTGGACATTGCTATCTCTTACATGTGTCTTTTGAATAGCTTCCCTTTGACCAGATTTGTGGCAAACGTCATTTGAACTAGTTCTAGACGTGGTCTTGGTATTTTTAGGGAAACTAGAGGCAATCATCTGATTTGGTCTTGCTAAAGCTGGAGTGATCACATTGGGCCTAGTTGCTGGAGTGACAGTTCTAGAAATATGACTCAAATCAACTTGGGAGGCAAATCGCGGTCTCGAGGATTGTGATCGCTCGGATCCAAATGCAGTAGGTTGTCTGACAGTCGGTTGTCTGACGAACTGATTTGTAGGCGGTTTCCCCAAGATTGATGGTTTTTCAAGCTTAGTGTCCACACCAGGTCCTTTACTTTTCCTTAACTCGTTTTTCAACGCAGCTATAGCAAAAACCTTTTCCTGTACTTGAGCCTTTAATGTTTCATTTTCTTTGAGCACGTTATCTTGGGATGCCAACTTAGATTCAAGCAGTTGAATTTGTTTCAAAAGATTATCCTTTTCAGCTTTAGAATCTAAAACATTTTGATCCAATTTTCTTTCAAGAACAACGTTTGATTTTTCAAGTTTTTCAAAGTATGTTTCAAATTTGACCGTTTTCTTAGAAAATTCAAGTTTGGCATCCTCAAGATCTTTTGATTGTTGAGCTACAATTGTTTCGAGCTCTCTAATCTTGAAATCAGAAGCAATCAATGAAGCAGTTATAGGATAATTATCATGATGTTTAGCATTCTGAACAATCTCTCCCCCATTATGACTTACATCGGATGAATCAGAAGTGGTATTGCTATCACTCGTTTCCATCCCATGTTTGTCATAATTAGGTTCAGAATTCTCAATATGCGGCATATCATCAGCATATACATCATAAACCACATTACATTGTACCATGTTTGCAGGCTCTGCGTCATAAATGGGTAAGGTGTCATCAAGAGAAATCTCGTGAACATTCCCTGACGTGCCACTGGCATCATGTTGTCCTCCTGATTCTGTGCTCTTGGCATCGTTAGGCTCCAAGTTTTCAACCGTATGATCAGTTTTCTCTTGCATTTGCGGCATTGATTCTTGCACTCCATTATCATACGTTTGCTGAAGTCGAGATCTTTCATAAATCGAAGACGAGACTGATGTCATGAGTTTCAGAATTGTATCACGGAAGACTCGAAGTTCAGTATGTGTATCTCGAAGAAATGATTGGCAAATCATTGAACTTTCAGACTTGATGATATTGAACTAGAGGAAAGGCGTGAGTTGTGTCACAAGAGTCTTGTATGCAAGTGCCGATGCAGAGTGATTAAAGTTGTCACGGTTGAGTTGCTCGGCGAGTTCGGTCAAAGTGGTGAAAATTGAGTCGATGAATATATGACGATCTTGTCCAAAGATTGTCACAAATTCGCTCCCTCCTTGAATCCTCGAAAGAGTGACCAGATGATACTGAAGCATTTGAAATGAATTGATGCCACTTTCTCTAGCGTTGGCTTGCACTTGATGCAAATCTCCCTTGTTCGATTTGACCGAATCCATTGAAAATCGAGGAAAGATAAACGTGGTAAATGTCGAAAGACCAATACGATACTTGACAAATCGTGGATAAACCAAGAAAATGAAATTCACAGGATATTTCCACGTTAATTTGCAGAATAACTGCCTCAACAATCCGTCGGCGAAATAATCCTTGTCACTATATCACGTCACTTTGTCCCGACTATAACTTTGTCACGTCACGATTATAACTAAATATCAAAAAGTTTTTCAAAATAAAATAAAATAATAAAAAAATAAAAAAAATAAAAAAAATTTGAAATAAAATAAAATAAAAATAAAATTAAAATAAAAATAGAAATCAAACTATCAAAATAGAAGTAATAACAAAAATAAGAATTTTTAAAATAAAAAACGAAAATAAACTGAACATAAAAACTAACGTTTATATATATGAAAATAATATAAAAATAGTAATAATATCAAAAATTTGTTTGTCTATTGCCACACACGTGTACTTTAAAAAACTAGTTTCTTGTTAACTCCGTCCTACAACACGTGGCCCAATAAGGAAAGATCCACCGCCCCACGCCTTGCCTTGTTTTATCCGTCCCTTAACTTCTTGTTTTATCCGTCACAAATATCTTAACCTAAATTAACTCTCTCTCTCTGCTAAACACACACACACAATACCTGCGTCAAAACCAATCTCATCCGTCTCTATCCTACTATCTCTCTCTCTCTTTGATAACTGCTACTACCAACATCTCTTATTTTCACCGCCTCCTTGGATGATTAACCAACACAACCAAATACAACCAAATACAAGAATAAGCCAAATCCCACTTGGATGATTAACCAAAAAACGAAGCAGATCCAGGAAAGTCTTCAAGATTCATACATGAGTCTCGGGTAGGAATTTCTTAATTTTATTGCATGTTATTTAATGGAGTCTGTCTTCTTTCTACTGTCGTGTCTTTCTTGTCGAAAAAATCTAGTCTTGATCGAGGATGTTTGGTGAGACGGAGATCGGAAGAGGTGTCGTTGTTTCGAGTCTTTTGGTTTGGTCTGAAATCGAGTGAAAAAGGTTGAATCTTGATAAAAAAGGAGTCTGTTTTGTTGGGTTGTTTCGAGGGCGAGGGTGAGTGGGACGAGGGTGAGGGTAAGGGTGGTGTGAGGGTGAGTCGAGGGTGAGAGGTCGAGATTTGTGAGGGAGTGAGTCTAAATCGGTTTGGTGAGGGACTTGTGACGAGGGAGGATTTGTGGTTTCAGAATGACGAGGGAGGGGTTTTTAGGGAGTCTTGGGTGAGGTTAAAAAAGAGTCGAGGCTGAGAATGGTTTAGACGAGGGTGTTGATGAAGGAGTCTTGGTCGGGAGTCTGTGAATTGGTGAGGGTGTTGAGTGAGTTGGTCGAAGTCGAGAGTCTTGGTTAGAGTTGTTTAGAGTCAGATGTATTTGTGTCGATGGGTTTACGAGAGAGGGTTTTGGTTTGGGGTATTGGGAGGGTCTGTCGAGGGTGAGAATATTGTCGAGTGAGGGATTGGTTTGAGATGGGTGTAGAAAAAAGAGTCAAGAGTTTGATGAAAGTTTTGATAAATCGAGTCTACACGGAATCCCTATGCGGAAAATTTTCTATGCGGAATTTTTTGTCTATTCGGAAAGTTTTCTATGTGGAAATTTTTTGTCTATTCGGAACTTTTTGTCTATGCGGAACTTTTTGTCTATGCGGAACTTTTTGTCTATGCGGAACTTTTTGTCTATGCGGAACTTTTTGTCTATTCGGAACTTTTTTGTCTATTCGGAAAAAATCGGAAAGACGGAAATCAGACAACGGGATGGATCAAACCGGACTGGTGACACTTGACAGATTTGGACTGAAAACTTTGGATCAAAAACTGATAACTATGGACTGATGACAGTATTGGACAAAAATAAAAGATGACAAACTGATAAAAACTGATTAATATAAAATTAATAAAAAACTGATAAAACTGAAACTGCTTATCCAGACATCAATTTGATAAAAATGATTATAAAAAGATGAGAAGAAAAATAATGATAAAAACTGATTAAAAAAAATTTGATAAAAATAAAAAAATTTTGATAAAAATAAAAAAAAACTGATTGGATAGATTAAAAAATTATTAAGTAGTGACTGATAAAAAAAATGATTAAAAAAACTTGATTATGTTAAAAAAAATTTGATAAAACTAGATTAGATAAAAATTGATAAACCTGATAATAAAAAAACTGATAATAAAAACTGATTGTAAAAAACCTACGTAAAAAATAAAACTGATAAAAAAATAAAAATTGATAAAAATTTAAAAAAAAATTGATAAAAAATTGATCAAATGATGAAAAGATGGATAAAAAATAAGAAAAGAAAGAATTTTTACCACCAAATCAAAAGATAAAAAAATGCAAATCCTAAGATTCGACCATGGCTCTTGATACCAATTGAAGGCTTACTAATTCTAAGGATTTGGTAATTAAGGAATTGATCTATGGATTTGGTGGAAATGGGGAAGGAGGAGATGAAGTGTAGAGAGAGAAAGGAGAGGGAAGAAAAGTAGAGAGAGAAAGGGATTAGATTAATGAAATGTTGAATGAATGAACTAACCAACCCCCGCCTAACATGCTAGGAGGGGTATATATATAGCCCACCCTACATGTGGGCTATATGGACTATACATTATTAAGTAGACCACGAGCCCATTACATAATTATCGTTGGAGCGACCGATCCTTCATAAATACGTAAAACGTATTTCCAACAGATTGAAGTAGCTTCTCTTGTCACCTCAAGTTTAAATGCTTCACATATCACCACTTGTTCACGCATGCCCCTGCTTTGGATTCTTACTTTATTTATAGCTTATCTTTTAGAAGTACTATATTGGCTCTATATATCTATTTATAGAATTCTGTATTTAAGGCATCATTTGTAATTCCTATTTTCTTTTTGAAGACTTTTATGGAATCATTTTTATAGAATTTTGTATTTAAAGTATTGTTTCACCATCCTTCCTTATATATTTTTTTATAGAATTTTATATTTAAGGCATCATTTGTAATTCCTATATAGAATTTTATTTAAGAAATCATTTGTAATTCCTATTTTCTTTTTGAAACATTTTATGGAAATCCTTTAATGAATTACATGTGTCATTTTTATAGAATTTTGTATTTAAGGTATTGTTTCACCATCCTTCCTATATAAGGGTTTTTGATTTGATTTGATTTTATATTTGATATATATATATATATATATATATATATATATATATATATATATATATATATATATATATATATATATATATATAGGGGTGAGATCTAGAGAAAACCTTCTATTGGTAGAAAACCTAGAAAACAAATATATAAGGTAGATTTTGCAAATCCGAAAACGGAGGGTAGAAAATAAAAATAACTAAAAAACTAGGGACTGGAATTGCTAATCTCACATTCTAATTCTAATTAACTTAAAACAAGACGAGGAAATAAACTTAATAAGAACTCATCCATTATTGCTGCTGCCGCCATCTCCTCCATCTCCTCCGATCTTCACTACACCACTGTTTCCACCATCACCTTTGATCGTCACCACACCACCGGTTCCACCATCACCTCCGGTCGTCATACACCACCGGTTCCACCATCGCACCTCCGATCTTCACCACTCCACCGGTTCCACCATCGCACCTCCGATCTTCACCACTCTACCGGTGCCACCGTCACCTCCAATCGTCAGCGACGTCATTTTCAATAGAAAAATACAAGATTTCACTATAAAACACATCAAAGCTATCAAAAACACGTTAAAACCTATAAAAGCAGATAAAAAATACTAGTTATTTAGTGGAATCGTGGCTCAAATCATATAGTTATCAAGTTTTAAATCAACAGCTATTATGTGGAATCACGGCTCAAATCAATAGTTATCAGGTGCAAGCACATCTCAAATCGCAGCTCAAATGACACAAGTATTCAGGTATATGTAATTTTTTGTTTTATTTCTTTCTTATGATTATAAATTTGTGTTAATTTGGGGCATTCATAATGTTTATCCTAGTAATAAGATGGTAATTATTCCTACCAGTTTAGAATTGAGAGTTCATACATTGAATAAAGTAATAAAATTTGATATTGGTTTAGGGTGTTATTAAAACGCAATAATTGTGAAGTTATATTGATTAGTCACCTATATTTTTGTTGGATTCAAGTATATCTAAAAGTTGCGAAACATAAGCTAATTTGATCCAAATTGAGGTGTGGAGATGATAATTTCTATCAGCATGGGTCAGAAAATATCTTATGTGATTCCTTAATTTCTTATAAATTTTTACCTTTAAAAGGTCTATCTTTTTTAACTATAGTAATTTCTTATGCCTTAGTTGACTGGTTATCATGTAAAAAGAGGTTGGGGTTGAAAAACTAGAATGGGTCATTTAATTGCATCCGTTTAAATAGAACTCCCAATTGCTGAGCAACTTCCAACAACATTTCTAACTATTTACTAGCCTTAGTTGATTTGCAATAATTTTAACAGTTACTACTTTTTATTTCCATATACATAGAGGTACACGGGATAAAAGTATCTCTCTGTTGCTAGATATTTTTATGCGGGTGATATAACCGACCATGGGAAGAATGGACTACTTACGGATGGTTGATATGTTATGGTTCTAGTAATAGTTTTAATCATTTTGTGCATAATTATTTCCAAATATCTGTGACAGGGAACTAGTTTGTGTTACATTTAGGAAAAAGATGGATATTCATTAGTTATTAAGTAAGATAATATTTTTTTAAAATACTATGTATGTTCTAATAGTGTATTAGCACATTCGTTTGAGAATTGTACTAGCGCATCGATTTGAGAATTGTACTAGCGCATCGGTTGAGAATTGTACTAGGGCATCGGTTTGAGAATTGTACTAGGGCATCGGTTTCAGAATTATACTATGGCATCGATTTGAGAATTGTACTAGGGAATCGGTTTCTTGAATATCAAACATGTTCATGTAAATGCTGTTATTTTAAATTAATGTTATGGTTAATGCAGGACTAGATAACAGGATCCAATTTGTGCCATTCATTCTGACTTTGTGATAGGTGTGTAAACACCCATCCTTTTACCACTTAATTCTGGCTAAAACGAGACCAAAACACGTGTTTAATATCATTTGTTTGGAATTATGATTGGTTTTTGTGTTTATTGTGTTTCAGAGCCAACCGGATGAATATTGAAGAAAACATGGGATTGCACGGGTTTTACTGAAGAAAAGGACTCAAGATAAAGTCTATTGTCCAAGAGATGCAAAAGATTTGAAGTTACTGGACCTATTCGAATATTTATCAAAGAAAAGGACCAAAGATGGAAGATTAACATAAGTCGAAGAAACTCAAGTCTATTAAACGAAGAAATTAAAAGACGAGTTGAATTTAATCGACGACAAATCCCGAATCAGAATCGAAAATGTCAACTTTTCTGAAAAGACGAGAAGACAAGAAGAACGGGAGAAAGCCCACTCACCAACCAAAAGACAAGGCTATATAAAGCCCTCCCCTCACAAACTTAGTGCCAGTTTTTAGTTTTCTTCTCTCCCCTTTTTTCTCCCTTTTAGTTCGTATCATCACCAACACCAATAGGGTGTTTGGTGATCTTGATCTTTGTTTATTTTCAATCTTGTAATTTTAATCCTTGTTTTGTTATTGTTGAATTCATTAAATCATCAATACAAGTTCTTGTTTAATCTTTCCATTTTCATCTTGTTCATCATCATTTTTCTTTTCAAGTTCTTAAGTTCTTATTTTCTTGATTTGATCTTTAAAAGTTGTTGGGTTTTGTGTTTTTGTTGATGGAATTTGTAGTTGGTGGTTAGTAGATGCTTAATGATTAGTTTATTTAAGTTTTTGTTGAAAAACTTGGTAATTTTTGGATTAAAATTGGTTTTCCCTGTTCTTCGGGGTAGTTACTGTATCTGAGTTTCCCAGACTTCCGGATGAACACCAAAGTTCCGGATGAAGGTTATTTCTAAAAGTTCCGGATGAGTAAGAAGTTCCGAATGAGTGTGTCTTTGAAAAGTTCCGAATAAACTTCCTTTAAAATCTTCCGAATGAGTTTTGTTCTTTAAAAGTTCCGAATGAGTTTCCTTTAAAAGTTCCGAATGAGTTTTTTGTTTAAAAGTTCCGAATGAATTAAAAAGTTCCGAATGAGTTTTCTAGTTTAAAAGTTCCGAATGAGTATAAAGTTCCGGATGAACCAAACTTCCGAATAAACTTCCGCATGAAAGTTCCGACCCAACTTCCGAACTAACTTCCGAATCAGCTTCCGAAGTAAGTTCCGAACTAAGTTCCGAGTGAAGGATTTCTAAAAGTTCCGAATGAAGACTTCCGGGTGAACTTCCGAACAAAGTTCCGAATCTAGGGGTTCCGAGTGAAAAGTTCCGGATGAACAAAGTTCCGAATCAAAGTCAATCTTCCGAATCAATTTCTTGTGAGCATCTTTAATTATTACTGTCTCTTTAGTATTTCTGTTTCTCCATTTTTATCTCATCTTTTATATTTTAACTGTGATTTTAACTTTAATTTTAATCTTAATTTTAATTTAAGTTTTTATTAATTGTCATTAAATTAATTGTCTTTGATTTAGGTTTTCATTTTAAGTACATTTTAACATTTAGTAGATTAGAAAATCAAACCCTTTTATTTAGTAACCAAGAACAATCATTCCACTTAAGGCTGAGATCAATTCGAGAGGATATCGAGACATAATCTGAACCTTAGCAAAATCATAGTATCAAATGGCGTCGCTGCCGGCTCTTCTCGTTAAGATCAAAAGTTTTTTGTGAGAACTTGGATTTTGAGATCCGTTCCCCGTGAACGTTACTTTTTCATAAAAATTTTCAAAAAAAAAAAAAAAAAATCCTAAAAAAAAAATAAAAAAAATATAAAATTTTCAAAAATACAAAAAAATAAAAAAACATAAAAACCAAAAATATTTTTGCTTTGTTTTTCTTTGTTCGTTCTTTTGCAGGTGTATGCGCACTCGATCCACGTCTTATCAAGAGCCCGAGCCTCTCGATCACTTAGACATGGCCGGTGTACAAAACAACAACAACATACCACCTCCAAACAATAATAATAACAACAACAACCCGCCCTTCAACAACATGAATAACAATAACAACGAGCCCCTTCCGGATAATCGCCCGATGATTGAACTGCTGCAAGCTCATGTAGACGGCAACACTGATCCAATTGTCATACCTCCAATTGCCGCCAACAACTTTGAGCTAAAATCAGGCTTTATCCAGATGGTCTCCGCTCAACCATTCTTGGGACGTACCATTGATGACCCACATGACCATATCAAGAGATTCTTGCAACTCACTAACACGGTCAAGTTCAATGGTGTTCCACAAGAAGTTATCAGGTTACAACTTTTTCCCTTTTCTTTAGAGGGACAAGCCCCGCATTGGCTTGCTAAGGAACCGCCACAGAGTATTCTCTCGTGGACGGATTTGGAAACCAAGTTTATCAATTACTTTTTGCCACCCTCTCGTACTACCACTTTGCGGAATGAAATCATAAATTTTGAACAAAAGTACGATGAGTCGTTCAGTGAATCTTGGGATCGTTTTAAAGATCTTTTAAGAAAATGCCCACAACATGGTTTTACCAAAGTACATCAAATTAATACTTTTTACAATGGTTTAAGCATGAGTGACCAAGATTCACTAAACAGTGCCTCGGGGGGTAATCTTTTGGCTAAGACTTCCAATGCTGCTTGGGACATCATTGAGAATAAATCTCGTGTGCAAACCAAGAGTGTTCGGACCAATGTTGCTAGTGCTAGCACTAATGACAGCGACAAGCGACTTGACAAAATCACCACGCTTCTTGAATCGCTTGTCACCCACACCGTCAGCAACAACAACAGCAACAACGCTAAAACCGCTCAAGTCAATGCTGTCAGCCAACCTTGTGAGATATGCGGTGGTCCTCACTCTTACACTACTTGTACTGCCACCCAAGACTACCCTGCTGAGAATGTGAATGCGGCATATGGCACCTATCCTCAACCTGCTTATCAAGCTAGACCTCAAGGTGACCGTAATATGCTTAGTTACCGCTCCAACAATTATCTTTCCCCACCCGGTTTTCCTCCAAACAACCCAAACCAACAACAAAACCTCAACCGCCCTCCTCAACAACAACAACAACCTCGTACACCATACATCCCTCCTCACAAGCAGCAACAACCAACTCAACGTAAAAACCAAGTTTACCAACAACCTGCTTATCAACCACCCGCATACAATGCTCCTCCAAACCAACCCACTGCATTACACCAAGAGGTTGCAACCTACATGAGGACCAATGATGTGATCGTGGAAAATCTCCAACAGGAAGTGCGAAACTTGAAAGCAGACTTGGTCAAACAAGGGAACGACTTGAGAGCCGACATGAGAAACACGTTGGATAGCCAAACTAATGACTTGAGGAACATGATGGCTAGTTTCTTCCAAGGTAATCAACCCTCTTCTTCGGGTACTCTTCCGAGTAACACCGTTGTGAATCCAAGAGGGGAGATGAAAGCAATCACTACTCGCAGTGGCAAAGGTACCAAGGAACCCGAGCTTCCTATACCTCCACCAGTGGTTGTGACTAAGGAGAACGAGTCACCTGCTCCTATTCCTCATCCTTCTCCTTCCCCAGTTTCTCCACCTCTTCCTTCTACCCCTCCTCCACCCAAGGATGTGAGTGATCCTATTCTCCCAAAGCCTTCCTCTTCTTCCAATATACCTTATCCATCTAGGTTGAGGAAAGAGAAGCTCAAAAGCAAGGACGATATTCAGGTTTCTAACTTTCTTAAGATGTTTAAACAACTGAATTTCAATATCTCCTTCGCTGAGGCTCTCGCTCACATGCCTAAATATGCAAAAATGTTTAAAGATCTTCTGAGCGACAAGGAAAAGCTTCTCGATATTGCCAACACCCAACTTAATGAGAATTGCTCTACAGTGCTCTTAAGGAAATTGCCAACCAAGCTTGGTGATCCGGGTCGTTTCCTTATCCCTTGCAATTTCCCGGGAGTAGAGAATTGCATGGCCCTAGCCGATCTAGGTGCAAGTATTAATCTCATGCCTCTAAGCGTTTGGAAGCAATTATCTCTCCCTGAACTAGTCCCCACCAAAATGACTTTGGAATTAGCTAACCGTACGGTTGCTTATCCAGTGGGGATAGCCGAAGACGTCATTGTAGGAATCGACAAATTCACCTTTCCTGCTGATTTCGTTGTCGTCGACTACGAGATGGACCCCCGTGTGCCATTAATTGTTGGTCGTCCATTCCTGAGGACCGGTCACACTCTCATTGATGTTGAAGCCGGTGAGCTTATCATGAGAGTGGGTGACGATAAAGTAGTCTTCAACATGGGAAAGTTGTCTAAACAGCCTTATTCATATGAGAGTGTTAATTGTATTGACGTTCTTGATGAGGCTTGTGAAGAACACTTTAATGATGCTTGCAAAAGTATTCCTACCTCTCTTCCCAATGTTGAGACCGTGTCCTCTATTGATTCATCGTTGTCTCTATTTGGAGATAGTGATTTATTTTGGAACCATTTTGAAGATACCATGGGAGATGTGAACTTATCTAATGATGATTCTCCCACCGATGGGGATGACGACATGCAATTCTTTGAAAGCCTTCTTAACGAAGACAATCCTTCGCCTCCATCTCCCACGGTCATTGCTATCGATACTTCGACTTCGAATACGCCTCCCGTCGAAAATCCTCCGGATTTAGAACTTAAGGAGTTGCCGCCCCATCTTGAGTATGTATTCCTTGAAGAAGAGAAGAAGTCGCCAGTCATCACTGCTAAGGACCTAAAGGAAGAAGAAAAAGCCCGACTTATCACCGTGTTGAAAGATCATAAGAAGGCTATTGCTTGTAAAATTTCTGATATTCGTGGAATTGATCCTCACTTCTGCACACACAAAATTCTCATGGAGGACGACTTTAAGCCCACAATTCAAAGCCAACGAAGGGTGAATCCAAAAATCCATGAAATCATCAAAACAGAGGTTATCAAACTTCTTGATGCGGGTATGATTTACCCTATTTCGGATTCCCCATGGGTTAGTCCAATCCATTGTGTGCCTAAGAAAGGCGGAATAACCGTTGTTCCCAATGAACACAACGAGTTAATTTTCACTCGTCTCGTTACTGGGTGGAGAGTTTGTATAGACTACCGCAAACTCAATGATGCCACGAGAAAGGATCATTTCCCTCTACCTTTTATGGACCAAATGCTTGAACGTTTAGCGGGTAATGAATATTACTGCTTTCTTGATGGTTTCTCGGGTTACTTCCAAATACCCATCGATCCCCAAGATCAAGAGAAGACAACATTCACTTGTCCCTATGGCACATTTGCTTACAAAAGAATGCCTTTTGGCTTATGTAATGCGCCCGGGACTTTCCAAAGGTGTATGTTAGCTATCTTCCATGACATGGTTGAACAAACCATGGAAGTCTTCATGGATGATTTCTCGGTCTTCGGGGATTCCTTCTCTTCTTGCCTTGCCAATTTGGAACGTATGCTTAAGCGGTGCGAAGACACTCGCCTTGTTCTGAATTGAGAAAAATGCCATTTTATGGTAAAAGAAGGCATCGTGCTGGGACACAAGATTTCCAAAGCCGGTCTTGAAGTAGACCGTGCTAAAGTCAATGTTATCGCCAAGTTGCCTCCACCTTCAATCGTGAAGGGTGTGAGAAGTTTTCTGGGTCATGCGGGCTTCTACCGTCGATTCATCAAAGATTTTTCTCAAATCGCTCGCCCGATGACCCACCTCTTGGAAAAAGATACTCCTTTTATCTTTTCCAAAGAGTGTCTTGAAGCCTTCAACTCGCTAAAGGATAAGCTAACTAAGGCACCCGTCTTGGTTACCCCTAATTGGGAGCTTCCTTTTGAGTTGATGTGCGATGCTAGTGATTTTGCTATTGGTGCGGTTCTGGGACAAAGAGTAAACAAACACTTCCAACCAGTCCATTACGCTAGCAAGACAATGACGGGGGCACAATTGCATTATACGACAACCGAAAAAGAGCTTTTAGCTGTTGTCTATGCCTTTGAAAAATTTCGCCCCTATCTTGTCCTTTCCACCACTATCGTTTATACCGATCATTCCGCATTGAAGTACTTGATGACAAAGCAAGATTCAAAACCAAGACTTCTTCGCTGGGTTTTGCTGCTCCAGGAATTTAAAATCGACATTCGTGATAAAAAAGGAGCAGAAAACTTAGCCGCGGATCATCTCAGCAGACTTGAGGATCCTTACCAAGGGGATCATCCGAACAAAGAAATCAATGATTCTTTTCCCTTGGAGACCTTAATGTCTATAAATTCGAAATCTGCTGAAACCCCGTGGTTTGCGGACTTTGCAAACTACTTAGCGGGTGGAATTCTCAAGGAAGGGTTAACGTCTCAACAAAAGAAAAAGTTCTTCACCGACATTAAGACTTACTTTTGGGACGACCCTTACCTATTCAAACAATGTGCCGACCTGATTATCCGCTGATGTGTTGACGGACCGGCAGGTTCAGAAATCCTTGATGCTTGCCACAAAGGACCCACCGGTGGTCACTTTGGTCCCAACTACACCGCCAAAAAAGTGTTTGATTCGGGATTTTATTGGCCCTCCATATATCGTGACGCTCACGATATGGTTAAACATGTGATGTTTGCCAAAAACAAGGCACGATCACACATAAAGACGAGATGCCTCAGAATTTCATTCAAGAGTGTGAAATCTTTGATGTTTGGGGTATCGACTTTATGGGGCCATTCCCTTCTTCTAAAGGAAACAAATACATCCTTGTAGCCGTTGACTACGTTTCAAAGTGGGTTGAAGCCAAAGCTTTACCTACTAATGACGCAAGGGTGGTTTGTAACTTTTTGAAAGCTCTATTCACTAGATTCGGTGTGCCTCGTGCCATTATTAGTGATCGTGGGACTCATTTTTGCAATGACCAATTCGCAAGAGTCATGGCTAAGTATGGTGTAAATCATCGTCTTTCCACAGCCTACCACCCACAAACTAATGGCCAGGCTGAAATATCCAACCGAGGACTGAAGCGAATTCTTGAAAGAACCGTGGGAGAGCATCGTGCCTAATGGGCTGATAAACTTGATGATGCTTTGTGGGCTTTTCGTACTGCATACAAGACTCCGATTGGTTGCACACCATATCGTCTCGTGTACGGGAAAGCGTGCCACCTCCCCATTGAGTTGGAGCACAAGGCTTACTGGGCCTTGAAGTGGGCTAATTTTGATATTAACAAAGCCGGTGACCTACGCAAGATCCAACTCAATGAGCTCAATGAACTCCGTAATGAGGCTTATGAAAATTCTTTGATCTATAAGGAAAGAACTAAGCTCATTCACGACTCTAAGATTAGAACCGAGAGTTCCATGTTGGAGATAAAGTTTTACTCTTTAACTCTCGGTTGAAAATCTTTTCGGGCAAGCTGAAATCTCGTTGGTCCGGCCCATTCACCATTGCCCAAATTTTTCCATATTGTACTCTCGAGCTCGCTCAACCTAATGGACATAATTTTAAGGTGAATGGCCAACGAGTGAAGTTGTACTTTGGTGAGGACACCTCTCCGGAGGTGATTCCATCCCTCACCACGTTCCCCATGAACTAATTTTGGGTCGAGTCAGGCTCGTGACTCGGTTATAAAAAACAAGCGCTCCTCGGGAGGCAGCCCGAGTATCTATCCTTTTATGTTTTAACCTCCTAAGTGTAGGGGGACTTCTATACGTGTTTGTCTTTGTGTGGTAATGTGATTACAGGGATAAGTGCACTCTTGGAATCTTTGAAGAACCGTACTCCCGTGTTATCCGAAATCCGGTTCTATCTCTCAACTATCGTGATTCAATTTTCTTCATACTCACATTTGAAATTGATCACTTTAGTCGTCTCTTCCTTAACTTGAGTTAACCAATGTGCACAATGTCATAAGTGTAGGGGAGACTTTTCCCACATGCTTAAACATTGAGGACAATGTTTATCTTAAGTGTAGGGGGGACTTTTATCGAAGTTTTAATTGGACTTTTCAATGAAAATGCCTTCAATTAACCGGAAAATCCTATTTTTCAACATTTTTCAAATTTTTTATTAACTTTGGCCAATTAGTCGTAATTTTTAAATTTTTATCTTTGCTTTCATATGTATATATCCCGCAATAAAGTCAAATTTTAATAAAGTGGTGTAGCTAGTTTAGAAGTCTTTGACATATTAGGCCCGTTGCGATTATTTTGACTCAACCCGAATAGACTTATCCAAGTTTATTCTAGCTAGTATCCTTAACCATGTAGACCTTAATTGGTTTATTAGGCTAAGTATCCATGAGTCTCATTACTTGAGATTTTAAATTGTGGAGGACGAGAAATGATAGAGTCAATTATAAGTCGGTATTCTTGCACAAGCTCACTTGGTGTAATTATTTGCCTATTCTCCCATCACTTGCTAATAATTTATCTGCAATAAGTAAGGTCGTACGATTTGAAAAGTTACTTAGCTTCTAGCCCAAGATCGTTTAAAAGTTGCTCGGTAATGATAAGAGTTCATAGCCAAGGCATAACTTATGAAGCGGGGCGCGAAGATTGGCGAGTCCGAAAAGGCCCTAACAAGGCACGAGGATTCCATTTTATTGCTAAAGATCCCAAGTGATGTGAAAAGCATTATTCCCAAAGTCAATATGAAGGATCAAGACTCACGACGAAAAGCAATCAACTCCCATAAAGATCATGGAGAAGTCTATTCGAAAAGACCCTAACAAGGTATGAGGATAAATAGATCCAAGTCCGAAAAGGAGGCGGATCGTTGTATCTCAAAATCCCAAATAGAGATTGAAGAAATAATCATGAAGTCGTGGTCAACAAAGTTGGAGTACCTCTCAAAAGTCTCCAAATGAAGAAACTCTATGAACGATGAGAAGACCATTATCTAAAGCACGTCTCTCAAGATATGAAGTATGAAGTACATGCCAAATATCGGCCCGAGAAAGGTCTCAGATCGTGAACCGAGTTATGCCAAGATATGAACTTTTTGATATCCCGAGAAGCAGTTTTAAGAGATTTTGTCCTTTAGCTAACTATTGATCAAATCGTCCTACTTTGCTTTCAGCCTAAATAAACTATCGAAATAAGTCCAAAAATGCATGTTCATGATCATTCTAAGACAAAAATAAAATATAAGAGATACACCTAGGAATAAGGGAGTTTAAGCATTTAATTAAGCCATGTGTGTAAGTGTTTGAATTGCTAACTTATAATAACAATGATCTCGTTTTTAAGCTTAGTTTGGGGAACGTGAAACTTGAGGGTGATAAATCTTCGCAGCACCAAAGCCGTAATATAAGTCCTTGATTTCTTTGCAAGTTATTTCCATCCTTTTGTTTACTTTGAAGTTTTAATTTCTCTTAAGTATTTTAATTTTTGTTTAGTAGTATTTTAATAAGGCCAAGGTTGATTGATTATGAGAAAAGTGTAAAATTGCTTTATCACTAAGCATTGCATGAGGGCATGGCAATGGTTAAGTGTAGGGGATTTGATAGGTGTGTAAACACCCATCCTTTTACCACTTAATTCTGGCTAAAACGAGACCAAAACACGTATTTAATATCATTTGTTTGGAATTATGCGTGGTTTTTGTGTTTATTGTGTTTCAGAGCCAACCGGATGAATATTGAAGAAAACATGGGATTGCACGGGTTTTACTGAAGAAAAGGACTCAAGATAAAGTCTATTGTCCAAGAGATGCAAAAGATTTGAAGTCACTGGACCTATTCGAAGATTTATCGAAGAAAAGGACCAAAGATGGAAGATTAACATAAGTCGAAGAAACTCAAGTCTATTAAACGAAGAAATTAAAAGACGAGTTGAATTTAATCGACGACAAATCCCGAATCAGAATCGAAAACGTCAACTTTTCTGAAAAGACGAGAAGACAAGAAGAACGGGAGAAAGCCCACTCACCAACCAAAAGACAAGGCTATATAAAGCCCTCCCCTCACACACTTAGTGCCAGTTTTTAGTTTTCTTCTCTCCCTTTTTTTCTCCCTTTTAGTTCGTATCATCACCAACACCAATAAGGTGTTTGGTGATCTTGATCTTTGTTTATTTTCAATCTTGTAATTTTTATCCTTGTTTTGTTATTGTTGAATTCATTAAATCATCAATACAAGTTCTTGTTTAATCTTTCCATTTTCATCTTGTTCATCGTCATTTTTCTTTTCAAGTTCTTAAGTTCTTATTTTCTTGATTTGATCTTTAAAAGTTGTTGGGTTTTTTGTTTTTGTTGATGGGATTTGTAGTTGGTGGTTAGTAGATGCTTAATGATTAGTTTATTTAAGTTTTTGTTGAAAAACTTGGTGATTTTTGGATTAAAATTGGTTTTCCCTGTTCTTCGGGGTAGTTACTGTATCTGAGTTTCCCAGACTTCCGGATGAATACCAAAGTTCCGGATGAAGGTTATTTCTGAAAGTTCCGGATGAGTAAGAAGTTCCGAATGAGTGTGTCTTTGAAAAGTTCCGAATAAACTTCCTTTAAAATCTTCCGAATGAGTTTTGTTCTTTAAAAGTTCCGAATGAGTTTCCTTTAAAAGTTCCGAATGAGTTTTTTGTTTAAAAGTTCCGAATGAATTAAAAAGTTCCGAATGAGTTTTCTTGTTTAAAAGTTCCGAATGAGTATAAAGTTCCGGATGAACCAAACTTCCGAATAAACTTCCGCATGAAAGTTCCGACCCAACTTCCGAACTAACTTCCGAATCAACTTCCGAAGTAAGTTTCGAACTAAGTTCCGAGTGAAGGATTTCTAAAAGTTCCGAATGAAGACTTCCGGGTGAACTTCCGAACAAAGTTCCGAATCAAGGGGTTCCGAGTGAAAAGTTCCGGATGAACAAAGTTCCGAATCAAAGTCAATCTTCCGAATCAATTTCTTGTGACCATCTTTAATTGTTACTGTTTCTTTAGTATTTCTGTTTCTCCATTTTTATCTCATCTTTTATATTTTAACTGTGATTTTAACTTTAATTTTAATCTTAATTTTAATTTTAATTTTAATTCAAGTTTTTATTAATTGTCATTAAATTAATTGTCTTTGATTTAGGTTTTCATTTTAAGTACATTTTAACATTTAGTAGATTAGAAAACCAAACCCTTTTATTTAGTAACCAAGAACAATCATTCCACTTAAGGCCGAGATCAATTCGAGAGGATATCGAGACATAATCTGAACCTTAGCAAAATCATAGTATCACTTTGCTAACATGCTTTTGTTCCTATAAATAAATCACTTGTTTTTTACTTTTTGTGTGTTATCATGACAGTGTGCGAGCTGCAACTGGAAGCAAAAGCAAGCTTTTACTAACAAAGTTCAAGTCTACGGAATCATTAAACGAGTGGGACAGTTAGCAAGGGGACTTATTTCCAAGATGAAAGTGATGTTAAATATGACGGGAGGGATGTTTACGAAATTTAAATTCAGCGAGAGTGGTGTTGCAATAATCAGGTAAAAGTTTCTAAACATTGAACAAAACACCATGCATCGTTCTAACGGTGATATTTGATTACATAGCATTCAGATGATAACAAGTTTGAAATTACGGCATAACTGTATGATATTGGAGAATAAAATGAAAAAAGTTAAGGCATCTGCTAGTTTCTTTGTTTGTTTGTTTAAGGTGTATATTTTAATACTATATTAGGGAATCAGTTTGCTTATTTTTTAAGGCATCTGTTCAAAGACTGTATTTGGGCATCGGTTAAGACTCTATTTGGGCATCAGTTTAAGTCTATATTATGGCATCAGTTTTAAGACTGTATTTGGGCATCAGTTTAAAACTCATGAAACGAGCATGTAGTTGTGTGTTTGATTAGTGCATCATTGTTTTATTAAAGTAGCATTTATTTGTTAGATAATAGCATATTGAAACTATTTATTTGATTGAAGCATCTATATGTAATGAAAACAACTTCTTATGCTGATATTAACTTGTGTATTCTTATTGCTTGTTTGTTTGTTTCCTATAATGTTTTTCGGATGGAAAGCTTATATTTGGTTCTATATAATCATGTGATAAAAATATAAACCAATCCACAACCGTCTCCAAATGGATGAAAAACGATCTAGTAATAGTAATGAAAAGTAGTAATCTTAGAATTTTTTTGTAGTAGTCTGTTTGACCCATTTCCTGATTAACTATGAATCTTGTCTGTTTAACCCATTTTCTGTTTGACCCATTTACTGATTAACTATGAAACTTTTTATCTGCCTTTTTTCATCGTTAGGGATAAACCACAACCGTATGTATATTAGTGGGTCAGAGCTATCGTATCAACTCGTATGTTTGCAAGATCATGAATGTTTTCTTACATGATGTTTGCTCTTGCCTACTATGCAGGTATATCTATGAGATAATCCTAAGGACTTGACTGAAGGTGACTTTTAAACCTTGGCTTGTAAGACAGAAGGTTTGTCTGGGATGCCTCTCTAGAAGAATTTTTGTTATACAGGTTTGACCCACCAAGAACTAAAGGTCACCACCCAAGTTTATGTAGCTGCTGCTTTACAGGTCGTAAAAAGATTTTCTGAAATGTATCTTTGGCATACGAATATACATGGCTGATTGGTGGTACTAGTAACTTAGTAGCAGCTCTATAAGTAAAATGGTCTAGAGTCGAGTTAGAACAATGGTGTGCAACAAACAATTTTGGTTGATTAGTGGTACTAGTACTCACTTGGCAGTAATTATGCAAGGTCTTCTAAAAGTTGTTTCCGGTACCAATATTTCCTATACATTGACATGTGAGTCAGCTGGTAATGACAAGGATGATGACTTTGAATATGTTTATGTTGTGAAATGTACCTCACTGATGATGGGTTAAGTTAATCGCCTGGACTGTCAATGTTGCAATACTTTGAAGAGTCTAATCTAATATTTCTATATCTGATGATTTTTGTCAATTCTCTACACGTAGAACATGATCTTTGAGGGCTTTACTTACAATGTTATTATATTTGATAGTATTTTAATAGTTGGGTATTTACTTGTGTGTCTTTATAGATTGGGCATCCGTTTATATATATTATGCATCGCTGAGCATGTTACTAGGGCCTCGATAAGCATATTAATAGGGTGTCTCTTTTTGCAGTAATGTAGGGCGTGTAACATTACCTTAACGCACCATCACCTCCTACTGGTCCATTGTATATAGAGGTGAGCTTAACGCATCACCGCATGCTGGTTCAATTTCTATGTAAGTTATGACCACAGACTTGTTTCATTACACATTCTAGTAGTAGCTGTAAATGTTCAATTATTTGAGCACCATATAATAATAAAATTAACAACTTGATTCTACAAAATTGAAAGTTTCACTTTGTATGTCTAATAAAACGAGAAACAATTGCATAATAATACGGCATCATTTGAGTATTATTAGTGCATCAACAGTGATAATTTTTCATATGTTATTCAACCCATTGCAATTGCATAATAAACAATCAGATCTAGTGAAGAACATAAAATAGAAACTAGTTCAAGCTCTTATAAAGGCATAACTCAAAGAGTTATACCAACATGTACCTTCCATAAATAATGGAAAAAAACAAACCCAAAAAGTGCCATATAAGAGAAACACTAGTTTGAATTGGGCCATACTGAAGGGTAGCAGCACACAAGAAAAAACGCATAAAGCTTTGATTCACCATTTGACAACTTTTGTTTATGTACAGCCTATTATAGCATCTAAATTTTAAAACAACATAGCCGCTAATCATCTTAAAAGGAAATAAAGTTAAACAAATAACGACTGTTTTGATATATCTAGACTTCATAAACATGGCCAATTTCTAGTAGAATGAACCGATATTAGAGGCGGGTTAAAATAACCAGGAAATTACAATCATTCTGAAATTCTTCTTGCCTTTCATGGGACATTTTTGAATTTCACTCGGAACCTTAACATCCATATTGTTTCATGAACTCAATTTTTGCATTCTCTGCATATGCATCAACTTGACCCTCGTGTTTCTCATACAGAACAAGTCTTGGGTGTAGAGCCATAAAATATGTTTTTCAAGAAAAGCAATGAAAAATATAAATAAATAATGTGACTATAAAAAAGGTAAATCTTCAAAGTTTGATGATAAAAAAAACTATTGCATCAGATAGTACAAAACAAATGGACTCACATATCCAACTTACGTACAAGCCTTTCACTAACCAGACCAGGAAATCAATCAATTCAGAAACAGGTTCTAAGCTGCATATTCACAAAAGGTGGTAATTAACCATAAAAAAGCAAATGCAGAATAATCAAAATTTTTTAGTTATCTTAAATAGAACCAACAATGAAAGGATGCCAAAGAACCTAAATTGATTAACTCATGATTAATGGAAGGTTACTATCTATATTGCTAATTAAACAAGTAAACATGTTCATATATAATTATCCCTTTCGAAGGAACAGGAAAGGCAAAGGTTTTTTTTTCAATGTACATACCGGGTCCGGAGTTTTTTGGGAATTTGGAATCTGAGGTTAAATTTATTTGGCACGAACTCCAGTTTGTTTGGTAGAACAATTTCGTAGTTGGAGGAGTATAAACCTCCGACTAATACTTAACTTCCAGTTTCTTTTAATCTTTGTGTTATCCATTGTCCTTCAGCATCAACTCTATATGGAGCATGAATCTCAAAAGGTATACTTAAAAGGGAAAAGGAGCATGAACCTAATTCGTAACCACACATAAATCCTCACATGAAAGGTTCTCTTAACACACTAAATAGGTAAAAGAAGTAGGAAGTGGAAAAAATTAGGAGTCAACAACGTCCTTTGTTACAGTTTTCAAACTCGAGTATTCCGACAGCTAAAGAAGAAAAGAATAATACAACATTTTGTCATTCGTTTAGCATTGCATCTTTTGTGGATCTAAAAGTACGCGCGTGCCCTACAACGTATATACACAATAATTATATGTGCTTCTTTCCATTCTAGAACTTTTGATCTATCTTTATACAATAGAGCAACAATTTCTCTTGCTTCAATATACAAAATTAGTGCATTAGAATTATTTTTCATTTAGTCATTTTACCAAACACCTTGTGCTCAGTTTTATAAGCACGTTTTCCAGGTCCTATTTTATCAAATTCTCTACAGATAACTAATGTAAACATTGTATCATGTCAAAAACTCTTCAAATCGGTACATCTATGAACACACCTTATGATTATCGGGGCAAAATTAACAAAACAAAAGATCAAATCGTAACAATGAGTCATGCGTGAAAATAAACTCAGATTGGAATAATAAGATTTACTGGAATCTGATTATTGAAGCAATAATCACCCGCATGAAGATAGAAATGGACACCTATAAATATAGAACAGATCGAACCAGATGGAAAAATAAGAAAAATGAATGATGGGAACTTAATGGTGGAGAACGACGGAGAATGGTGGTTAACAGTGGTGAAGGCTGATAGAGATACGATAGTGAAGGTTGGTGAATAAAGCACGACAACAAAGAAAGAAAGAGAAAGACTTTCACAGATAAAGAAGAAAAAAGGAAAATGAAAAAAAACGAGCGTTAAATACTTGATGGATGGAAGTTTCAAAAGTGTGCAATATTTACCCATAAGAATTGATTATTTACATTCGGCCCCCAGTAGTTTTGGTTCCGAAAAAAGGAGGATTACATTGTTTTCTAGGTTTTCTACCAAAAGAAGGTTTTCTAATGATCCCATATATATATATATATATATATATATATATATATATATATATATATATATATATATATATATATATATATATATATATATATATATATATATATATATATATATATATATATATACATATACATATATATATATATATATATATATATATATATATATATATATATATATATATATATATATATATATATATATATATATATATATATATATATATATATATATATATATATATATATATATATATATATATATATATATATATATATATATATATATATATATATATATATATATACACTAGCGTCGTAACCCGCCCAACGGGCGGGGTCGCTTTTTTTTTTGCTCTGGAGGATTTATTATTGTGAGTTTTTAGTTTCTTAAATTTGCAATTTAACCTTTAGTAGTAACGTTTATTTGTGGTCAACAGGCGGGATTTTTTTTTCTTAATACGAACGAACCATTGGCGATGAACCGGTGACCCAGTAACTCGATGGGGTTGACCCAATGATCGATCTCGTTACTCGGTGACTTGACTGGGTTGACCTGGTGGTGAAACCGTAACCTGATATATTAAATAGATCTTTTTAAAATATTTAAAATTTAATCCGAATTAAAAAATATATATATTTCGAAAAATAATAAAAAAATTCCATGCCTGAACCTCACAAACATGCATTAATGAAAACAAAAACCCTTAAACTCGGATAAACCTGAAAAAGAATATCAAATTTCACAAAAGCAGTGTTATGTTATTTTCCTATACTCGAATGACGAAGTTTTATAGTAGCATTTGTTATGAGAGAATTGCATAAATCGTCCCCAAATATTTTAAAACTGAAAATGTCGTCCCAGAATCAAACTATTTTGCAAATTTTCATCCTTGAGGTTTTGCTATCTTGCATGTTACGTCCCAAATATTTTGGTCATTTTGCGTGTTTCGTCCCAAGAATCTTCTCCTAATGGACGATACTTGCATTAAAATTTCCAAATAGGGATGATTTTTGCACTTTCATAAGATTTAGGACAAAACATGCATTTTGGCCAAACTTTAGGGACGATTTATGCAATTTACTCATTTGTTATTTTGGGTCTTTAAAATATTCTTATTTGACGCTAGTTTTTGTGTTTAATTATTATCATGTCCAAACCTTTACACTCGGATAATTATTGAGCTGCGAAAATCAATCAGAAATTTAGAAAATAAAAAAACTTGAAACTTAAAAAGAAAACTAATATAAATATTTCAAAAATTAAAAACAAAAAATAAATGGGTTGTTTAGTTGTGGAAAACTTTTCATAATTTCCTGCTTCTAAATTTCTAGAGAAGGAAACAGTTTTATTTTCTAGAGTAGAGTTGAAAACCTTAAACACCTATTTAGATGGTATTTTTTACATTTTTATAAAAAAATGAACATTGTTTAGACGAAACTATTTTCAATCATTTTTTTCATGATCAACCTCTTTTCACGTTTTTGCTAGTTTTTTTTCATTTTCATATGTTTTTCACGTCCTCTTTTTTTCACATTTTTGTATGTTCTTTTACGTTTTTATCAACTTTTTTTATGTTTTCCTCAAAATTATTACGTTTTCGTCCGATTCTGTCCATTTTTAGGGTTCCATTAATGTTTTTACATTTTCGTCAGCGATTTGACGTTTTCGTTAGCATTTTTATGTTTTATCCGTAATTTTACATTTTTGTCAGTAATTTTACGTTGTCATTAGTATTTTTACGTTTCCTCAAGATTTATACGTTTTCGTCAGTATTTTTACGTTTCCGTCCAAATTTTTACGTTTTCGTCCGTATTTTAGTTTTTTCTGTCTGTATTTTTACGTTTCATCTATATTTTTGCTCAGAATTTTTTGCACATTTAGGAAAAAAAACATAAAGATACTGACGAAAGCTAAAAAATGCAGATGAAAACGTAAAGTTACTGACCAAAACGTAAATATATTGATGAAAGACGTAAAACACTTATGAAAACGTAAAAAACTATACTAAACGGACGAAAACATAAAAATTGAAAGAAAACGTAAATACCAACTTAAATGTAAAAAAAATCGGTTGAAAACATAAAAATGCTGACGAAAACGTAAAGAATCGGACAAAAGCGTAAAAAAATCAGACGATAACGTAAAAAAAATCAGACAAAAACATAAAAATAATTACGAAAGGTAGAAAATCGGAAGAAAAAGTAAAAAATCAGATGAAAACGTAAATATTATTACAAGAGCGTAAAATTTTTGACGAAAATGTTAAAGTACTGACGAAAACATAAAAATTCAGATGAAAACGTAAAAATACTGACGAAAACGTAAAATTACAGAAGAAAACGTAAAAATGCTTACGAAAACGTGCAGAATCGGACAAAAACGTAAAGAATCAGACGATAACGTAAAAAATCGGACGATAACGTAAAAAAATCAGTCAAAAACATAAAAATAATGACGAAAAGGTAGAAAATTGGAAGAAAAAGTAAAAAATCAGACGAAAAAGTAAAAAATCAGACGAAAACGTAAATATTATTACAAAAGCGTAAAATTTTTGACGAAAACGTTACAATACTGACGAATACGTAAAAATTCGGACGAAAAAGTAAAAATACTGACAAAAACGTAAAATTACAGAAGCCAACGTAAAAATACTGACGAAAACGGACTTAATCGAAGAAAAAAACTAAAAAATACAAAAAACCGTAAATATAGTGATGAAAACTTAAAATTATTAACGAAAACGTAAACAACTGACAAGAACGTGAAAAAGTAACCAAACCATAAAACAACTGACGAAGACATAAAAAAACAGACAAAAACATAAAACAAAAAGTGGCAAAAACGTGAAAAATGAAGAAACGTAAAGAAAACTGACAAAAACGTGAGAAACTGTCGAAACGTAAAAAGTTGAAAACAAACGTTAAGAAAGTGACGGGAACGTAAAATAGGGTTATAATATATAAACATGTTTTATTCTTATTTGGGAAAAAAATAGAGAATGGTAATATGGGGTTTCTAGTTTCTATATAAAATTAGAAAATGAAACTTTTGTGGTTTTTGGAAAATATTGAAAAAAGTTGAAATAAACATGTTGTTAGTCCGAAATTTAGAAAATAAATATATAAAAAACATGTTTTTATTCTGAAAGAAAACTAATAAAAATATTTTTAAAGTTAAAAATAAAAAATAAAGGTATTCAGTTTTGATGAGTTTAAGTATATGAGTTAGTAACAATTAAACAAAAACCTTACCATAGC
Organism: Glebionis coronaria; assembly: GCA_025667525.1. Lineage (NCBI taxonomy): Eukaryota > Viridiplantae > Streptophyta > Magnoliopsida > Asterales > Asteraceae > Glebionis > Glebionis coronaria. The sequence continues at coordinate 862,768 of JANFOE010000175.1, forward strand.
AAGTTGGTAAGTTTGATTACCCCTAAAGGAAAGGTCCCATGCTCAATTCTTGCAAATGACATATTTTTTAATAAAAAACAAAAATAATCAAAAACTGCGTTTCGAAAACACAATTTTAAAAATAGGGTTTCCAATCAAAACTGCGTTTCGAAACCGCGATTTTCAGAACTACGTTTTGAAAACTCAAGTTTCAAAACTGTGTAGTTCGAAAACGCGATTTCCAAAACAGCGTTTTCAAAACGCAGTTTCAGAAAAGTACCAAAACAGCGTTTCCAAAACGCAGTTTCAGAAAAGTGCGATTTCAAACCACAAAAAACGTGGAAAATGGAGATTTTCTAATAATTTCTCAAATCCTATTGGTTAAAAGATGTGACTGGGATATGACTGGATTAAAAAGTGTTGATTCAAATCATAATTATACGTATATATAATATAAAGATATATATATATATATATATATATATATATATATATATATATATATATATATATATATATATATATATATATATATATATATATATATATATATATATATATATATATATATATATATATATATATATATATATAGAATTAGGATCAAATGAGAACTAACTTAAAGTTTTAAAAATGAGAACCATTAAATAACTAATAGAATTAAAGCATGATAATTAAATGTAGTGTAATTAATACAAGAAATGAAAATTAAATATATAACAATGAATGCATTATTTGTATTTTTCATTTTTTTACTAAACATAAATGCTATTTTATTTTCAAGATATTGTACCACATCGCATCAGTTATTTTCGAGATATTGTACCACGTCGCATCAGTTATTTTCGAATTATACCACGTCGCATCAGTTATTTTCGAGATGTTGTACCACGACACATCATTTATTTTCGAGATATTGTACCACGATGCATCAGTTATTTTTGAGATTGTATCGCGACGCATCAGTTATTTTCGAGATATTGTATCACGACGTATCTGTTATTTTTAGATATTGAACTAATAGATTGTAAAATGAATAATGCATTAAAATATCTTTGAAGTATATTTAATGATCATAATCTCACTCATTTAATATAATTTCATTAAATACAACATAATAGATCCAACGGTGTAGATTGGTTCTCATCTTTATAACTTTAAAAATTCTCTCACAATAACCCTCCTCTATATATATATATATATACATATATATATATATATATATATATATATATATATATATACATATATATATATATATATATATATATATATATATATATATATATATATATATATATATATATATATATATATATATATATATATATATATATATATATATATATATATATATATATATATATATATATATATATATATATATATATATATATATATATATATATATATATATATATATATATATATATATATATATATATATATATATATATATATATATATATATATATATATAATATATATATATATATATATATATATATATATATATATATATATATATATATATATA